>ML782536.1:314179-393688 GCA_009831015.1 Picea engelmannii | reverse complement strand
TGGTACAGGTTGATTATAGGTTGGTGCATGGTTGATGCACTTGTTTATGGTACAGGTTGATTACAAGTTGGTGCATGGTTGATGCACTTGTTTATGGTACAGGTTGATGCATGGTAGATGCATGGTTCAGATTTATTGGTACAAGTTTACAACGATATATCTCATAGTGATAGTGTGACAGTGGTTCCATCATTCTACTTCTACTTCAGGGTGGCAGGACGAGGCAAGGACAGGTGGTTTTAGCCACCTTCCGGTTGTAGCCGAAGAACATAGGGGGTTGTATCCTCCTTCTGGTTGTAGCCAGAGAATTGGGGAGTTGGAGCCTCCCTCAGGTTGTAGCCTGAGAAACTAGGGGGTTGGAGCCTCCTTCGAGTTGCAGCTCGAAAACAAAGGAAGTTGGTGCTTCCAATGAATGTAATTCTTCAAGACATATAAGAAAAAGGATTCCGTGGTTTTCTCCCGATTTGGGTTTTCACATAAAACACTGGTGTACTGTGTATGTGTATGATTGTTCATTTGTTCATTGCTTATTTACTCTGCAGTTATTGGATAATAATGCTTCATTGATATAACACTTGGATTATATGGTTAAATTGCTCTATTACTGATTCACCCCCCCTCTCAGTAATCTAACACGTAGTAGGTATTGTGCGGATCAATTAGATATCTTGTTGTAGTTCCTTCAGTTTCTTTTCGACCCTTCCATACAAATCATCCTTCTTCACTCCATATCTCTTCAAGAGTTCTTCAGATGCATCCTCCATTTCTCTGCGGACCAAGATCGAATGATATCGTCCTCCATGAGAGTGGCCTCTAACTGGGGCTTTCTAACACGCATCTTCTTTCTTTATGAAGGTTTCTATAGAGAAACCTTCCTCTTCTACGGTGTTACTGTTTCAGTAAGGGGATCTTTCAGTAGTGTAGCTTTTCCTTCTCCTTTCTTTTCTCCTTCATCCCCTCCTCCTTGTCCATTTTCTTTGTCTCCTCCTCCTAGCAAGAGAAATCCATTTTCTTCATAGGTGTTGTCCTCCTCATAAGTCTCTATATTCTGGACTTCCTCCTTTTTCTTCTTCTTATTTATCCCACTGGACTGTCCGACGTGCGTGAAATGGGTGACCAAGGGGCTTCTTATAATGTCAGTGTCAGATAGCTCGACATCAACGATAGATGTCTAAAATTCCTTTGACCATTCCTTTGTGATCTGCTCCATGTCTTCATCTGTCATCTTGTAATATGATTGTAACTCCTTGATCTCATCTCTGCACATAGTGATATAGATAAAATAAGGATCTGTGCAGAACTTGGCTATCAATATGTACTGGTGTAGGTTGCGTGGTGTCATGCATGTGAATGACTCAATGGAAACCTTTAGTTGATGATAATATTCATGGAACAGGACGTTGGATTGCCATTGGTTTGATGTGTTGTTAGTGTACAATAAGGTGGAGAACCTAGTGGGCAACGAATCTGATGGTTTGATCTCTGGGAAGGTAGCTCCTTCCGACATTTTCCAAGTGACAAATGCAATTAACATGATCAACCAGCTGAAGTGGAATTTGTATCCCTGATCCTGAGCTTCACGACAATATTTCTCAATGTTTTTTACGAGGTAGCTCGCCCAATTCATTTGCATTCCCTTGACAGATTTTCCTGCGAGGTCCACCATGAACCCGATGACTTGTGTGGTGTGGTTCTTTCTTACAAGATTTACAACTATGAGTTGCAAGCGAGGTGCACTACACCATCCTGGATAGAGGCTGCCTTGTAGCCTTGCTTTCCCTTTTCCACTTCGTCACAAGCCTTCTTAATGCGTTGTCCTAGGGAGTGGTCTAAGGCCTTCCCTAGGTAAAACTGCTGAGGGTTGGGTCCCTACATGCTCAATCCTATAATCAGGTGGATCAATGTTAGATCCATAGTAACCGATTGTTCGAGCCACAGGTATCCTCCATGGTAGCATGACAAGAGGAGTTTAACGCAAGCGTTAACCTCCTGGTGATGGCCAAAATAGGGAATCTTCATCACATTTAGTATAGTGGACTGCGCCATCTCCTTAATCCATGGTTGGGAGACTAGGCGAGGCTTCTTCCTAGTTGTCTTTGTCAAATATTGGTGGGGTGCGAGCATAGCATAGTTCTTTCTATCTCCAAGGTTGAAGTTGTTGTTCTTTAGTAGTGGGATATGTCGCAACTGACTCTGAACCACAAGTATTCCTTTTGGGATGTATGCGATGATCATAGTTTACTTGAAGTCCCATGGGATGTTGTTGCAGTTAAACATGCCAACCAAGGGTGGGATATAATTTGGTAAGATCAATAGGATTTTCTTCGCATTAGCCAAATCGTCATGATGCTTAGTTCGTTTCTCAGTCGTGGGGTTGACATGTCCTGAAAAACATCCATTCAAGGTGGAATCCTATAGTCCCCTAGTCGACGAAACCTTTACTCCTTTAGATAATGGTTTTTCAGCCATCCTCTTCTTAAGAACCTCCTCGATGGACTTTTGTAGCTCAGTTGGTTCGCCTGACACTCTCACTTTTAAACAGAAAGGTCGTGGTAGGAGAACAGACAGGCAGGGTAAACAAACAAAAGGATGAGGTCTAGCATTAGATAAGTCAACTCAATACACAATAAATTCTCTCCTTGTCTCAAATAATCATGAGTGGCAAAAAGTGGTCTCAGAGCAGCGCCCGATGGGTTAAATAAGAGAGCATCGTAATAGATTCTTCCAACAGTAGGAATTCTTCCAACGTTGTGAATCTATTCATTATGGCACAGTATCAACATGCCAAATGCGGTCCATCCTCTCATAAATGTGTTTCCTAGTCATTTTGGAGCGTCTTTCTAATAGTCTGGGCACCTCCAATAGTCATATCGCTTCATCGAGGCGAAGTCCCCTTCTGCGCAGTCATGTTGTTCCGATGAGGTTCAAATCCTGTAAACCTGCCTCCTGCGAAGTCTTCCATTTGTTCTCTATAACTTCTTGTGACTTTTCCAACTTGGATTTCTTCTTACTAAGATTCCTTGGATTTTTTCCTATGATCCGAGTCTCTCTAACTATTTCTGGATTTCTCCTTCCATTCTTATTCTTATCTTCTCCTAGCATAGTGACTTCGCATTGTTGATGTTCTCTCAAAGGGTTCAAAGTTAATATCCCTTCTCTTATTAATTCCTGGGTGAGCATTCTTATTTCTTACATGGATAGGTCCTTCAAATATTCTTGCATTCTTTCAACCTAGACAACTAATTGTCTTTCCTTCTGTTGCTTTGACTTATCCTCTCATTCTTCTGTTAGTCAGTCTATTTTTCTAGCTATGAAATCCCTTAGTTCTTTATTTTTCTTTTTTGTAGATTCTTCCTCTGCTTTTCTTATGATCTCATCTTTCTCAATCCAATTATTTCCTAACAAAAGTGGGAATGCGACGCTATTCTCAACAAACTTAATGACTTCAAATTCGTCTTCAGTCGATGTTCCATGAGTAATAATAGGTACATTAGTAACTCTTCCACATAATGTTACCATCTTTTCCTTGAACATGCCTATCCTTCCCAATGAAGGTATCACAATAGGCCTTCCCAAAATTTCTCAAGTGTCTTCTGTCATAATATTCACTTGTGTTTCCTCATCTAAGACATGGTCTATGTCGAAGTCTCCTATTCTTGCATTTATGCACTATTTTACTTACAAGATCTCTGGTAAACTAACATCTTTGTGATCATTCATCATTTCCTTCAACTGTGATAACATTGTCTAATCTTTATCTTATTCATTCTCTTGATGATTCTCTAACATGCTCTTATTCTCTTAGCTTCCTTCATAGTTTTCTTGTCTCATGTTCATTTGTTCGACTTTAGCAATCATCCTTGGACAATCCTCAACTTCATGACCAACAATTTTACAACAAAGACAAATAGAGAATGTACTAGGGAATTCCTTAGCAAGATGTCCCAGTCCTCTGCAATTATAACATAGTGTCAACCCTCTCTTTCTCTTGTAAGTTCCCCAACCTCTCATCTATTGTGCACTGGGATCACACTGTTGGACCTACAATCTGCAAAAATTCCTTCTAGGTTCATGCATCCACTTATTAGTCCAAAAGTTCTTTCTATGCATAGGAATAACATATCTTTCTTCATTTCTATTAAATTTATTTAGATCGACTCTTTCTTCCAACTATTCCCTAGATTTTAGACTAGGACAAAATCTATTAAACATACCTAAATTCATGCTTTTGAAACAAAAAATTTCACTTATCGTACTCTTATCAAAGAAGAAAGCCTTACCTCTTTTAAGACCTTACCTTGTTTCTTTAGATTAGGTTTATTTCTTAGCACAGAGCTTCGTAAGTCAAGTAGAATACTGTGCACTATATCATCAGATCTATGCACATAGCTTCTCTTTTCTTTACTTCAGATTCCACCAATCACAGTTTCACGATCCGACAATGGAACCATTTGTTGGCACAAGGGCAGACCCACGGTTTAACTCTTCAACATCACACCAAAAAAACCCTAACTACTGACCCTTTAGGCAATGCCTGCGAAGTAGGCAACGTCTCACCTGAGGTAGAGGCAGGGGGGATTACATGACTCAAGTTTCTGTAACCAATCTGGGAGACAAATATGTGATAACAATACTTCACAAAGGACTTTACTAACACTTAGAAGATGATATGCATTAGTTCATTAACTTTTATTAACATCGCAGAACAAACCCCAGTATGGATCAATGTGGTAACAATAAGGAGTAAGAACTTCTACCACTTAGCACACAACACAGACTTAGATCTAACACTCATTCATATTTAAGCATGGCACTAAGAAACAACATATCTATCCATCATACATAATATTCAAGTCACTGAGCAAATTCAGAACATAACCAACAAAGGATAAAGCAAATCAAAGACACAATATATACCTGGCTCACCCCAGTGTGGGGCTACGTCCACCAACTTCTTTGTCTTCTTTATTGTTCTTCAATCTCTTACATTCATCCACTCCTATGCACTAAGCCACAGAGCCAATCTTCACAGAGGACAAGCGATATTTGCACTGAGCACCATATGCTCATTCCCAAAATTAGGTCAAGGAACAGATCCAACTCCTTTATCAAGCACATGGCCTTACATACGCATTGTGTTGCACGGAGCAACCCAGGACTACTTGCACTTATTCACTTAGACTTCACTTTCTAAGTCTCTCTTTTCTACATTATATTCTTACTTATTTATACTTTTATAATAAGGCCTAATCATGGGTAAACCCATGGGATGAAATCCCATAACCCATTACAAAACCCTAAGGATCTCAGCTCTGCCTAAGCACTCTATATTCAACCAGCATTTTGTAGTCCAAAAAGTGGTCAAACATGACCAAGGTTTCCTCAAAACTTGGTCGAGGTCCAACAATATTACAACATAGGATGACCACCTTTAGTAAACACTCATACAACTAGATCAAATATCAACACACCGATGTTTTGAAATGGTAAAACTCCTATAGGGAAACATCCACAACCCCAACCAACGAGACCACTTGTAGAAGTTTATTAATGCAAAAGAAAACAATTACAGAGATATTTTACAGAAGAGTTTCTCACAATCTATCATCAGAAGATGACCCTCCATGCTCTTTAAATAGATATCATGGAACAATTAGGTTCTAAGTCACATATCAATGGTCATTAAGATCGAGGCGAATATGAACTGTCCGATCACTCTATGTCAGGAACATATCGTGACCATCAGATTTCCTAACTACAAATGCATATTGATGCATACTAAAGAAAAACACTAAGAAACACATTTTTACCTAATGACACATTAGACCAAGTAGATATTAACTAACTCCTAAGTGTCTAAATATCCTAACATGAGGCAAGTTAAAAAACCCAACGACAAAAAGGGGAAATGGTTTACATAGGTGAACCAGAAATTGGAGAAATCCTCGGTGAGGAGGAAGAGAGATCAACTGAAGATATCACATATTTCTAGGAGGGAAATGAGAAGAGACCAGTTGAAGATATAGTAGATTTCTAGGAGGGTAGGAAATAAAATTCAGGTTGCCAGGAGGGAAAGAAAGAAATGAGATTGTCTGAGATTCTCAAAAACTTAGAGAGGAGATTGAATCAGCAAAGAGTGTTGAGATAGGATAAGAAAGAGGAGGTGAGACTGTTTGAGAGTCTTGAGAAATCAAAGGAGAGTTCTGATAAGGAACACTGACATAAGAAAAGGAGGAAGAGGTAGGAGACAATCTTCATCAACATGAAGATTCATGTGGGGTTGCACACCATGTGAATGAAGATGATCAGAAGTTAAATACTTCAATTCTCAAGGAGGAAGATCAGAGGTGCATTTTGATCATTAGGGAAATCATCATATTCCTGCCAAGTATCCCAGCAAGGTCCAACATGTGTGTTGCACGATAAGAGGTGATGCATGAGGCATCGAAGGAAGAGGCCATGGGGCCAAATGTTTTTAAAACTAACAGTGCATGTGTTATAGGTGTAAGAGAAGGAACACAACCAACATAGAATGTCATGGAGGAGGAAGAAGGAGAAACATATTCCAAGAATTTGGAGAGAAGAGAGGACCTTAACCATGTTCTAATGATATGGGAGATCGGATTATCTCTTGGAGAGGGATAATAAGAAAATTCCAATGAAGATGTTTCTTGTAAGGAAGCTGACATACAACCCACATATTCTGTCATTTCAGAAGATAGAAGGATGAGGAAAAAAGATCATCCAGTGGAATTTCTCATAAAATTAAGCAAGGGTGATGAACAAAGGAAAACTACAGAATTGGAACCTGCAACAGGAGAGAGATTAGACAACATAGATTTTTCTGATCTGTGTGAAGAATTGGAAGCCTTGGGAGAAAGAGTAATAACCCAGAGTAGGATCATCCAATTGGTCAAGTTGTATATTGATGGAGCGAAGGAGATGCATTCAACAACAGGTGGATATTGAGCAAGGGAGAGCCTACAACAACATCAAGACAACTGCAACAACAACAACAAAGCAGGAGAGTTGGTGTTCAGCTCCATAATGAATTTTGGGACCCAGGAGGATATCAACAACAGTAGTAGGGGAGCCATGAGTAGGAGGTCATGATTTTTTCCATCATGGGAGTATTATGTAGGAGAATCTCTCCAACTCATCAACGTGTTAGCATCCAACGAAGTACCGCACTAGGAGGGAGTAGATCCCTAGGAGAGAGAAGTGCCAGTATTCTCATTTTAGAGTTTAAATGTCGAGTTTTTAATGTAATTTAATGTAATTAAAGTTTGAAAATTATCGGGAAGGGATGGGCCTTTGTAATGTGTAAGGTTGAGTGTAAAGTCACCTTTAATGGGATGTAGTTGTATATATATTGAGCATTTCCTCAGATATGAAAATGTAAATGAATATTTATTGTAATAAATACTTAGTGGTAGGACACTTAAATGCAATAAGAAAGCACTAAGATGATCTGGAGAGAAGGCTTGATAATCCCCCTCATGTATAAATGTATGTAATCTATTCCCAAAATAGGTTTTTGAAGTTTATTTTGATTTCTGCTAATTTTATTTGTAAAGAGTTGTGAGTTAGTAGTTGTAGAGAGAAAGAACTGAGACTCTATTGCAGTTTATCCTTGTACACACTCTAAAAAGCATTCATTTTTAATCCAAAAGTAGATTTCCCTGCATATGAGTTTCTATGTGTTTATCTGTGTGATGAATGAATGTTACTTTCTAAATGTTTACTATGTATGTTTGTGAATTACAAGAAGGTATATACATTTTCCTTTGCAGGAATAGATAGAATTATCTTTCTCTATTTTTCTGAGAATTTTTTGCTCTCACTACTATGCAAGGAGTGCACCTTAGAGTTAGAAAACTCTAAAATTCTTGCACAAGGAGTGCACAAGAACTCAAGAAATAGTTATGTGAAGAGCGTTCCAGGTGGTCACACCAGAGTTGTTCTTAAGCTCAAAGGGAATAGTGCAAGGAGTGCATAGAGCGAGCGCAAGGAGTACGCCTACACTCACATCCGTGTAAAATATCAAGGGAAGGTTGTGTAAAGAGTTCACACGAGAGTTACTAAAAAATCTGAGAGAGAGTGCAAGGAGTGCGCAAGTGAGTCTTTCAAGTCCAAGACTTAGGAGGAAAGTGCAAGGAGTGCACGAATTCAACACATTGTTGAAGTGTTGGTAAAACTCAGAAGGGAAAGCGCAAAGTGCTAGGAGGGCACAAGAAGTCGTTCAGAATGAAAAAAAGCACTAAAACCTTTGAAAATCAAGATTTGAAATCTCAGGAGAAATTTCCCAAGAATAAGATATTCTAAGTTCTAGATTGCACGAGAAGTGAAAGTGTGTTCCGACATGTCATTCAAAGTGTTGAAAAAAGATCAAGAGGAGTAGCATTTTCGAGAGCTCAGTCGAGACCAAGAATTCGATATTGCAGAGGAAGATTTAAAGGTTGAGCCTTTGATAATTTGAGAAATACTTTGTTGAAAGGAAATAGAAGTTGCAACAAAGGAGGAATAAGGTACAACATATATTAGATTGGATGTGGGACCAAATCTCGGTCATTAGATCTAAGTCCAGACAAGAGGACGAGAACACAATAGTGGAGAACAGATTCAAGTCGTCAGATATTAGCACAAGGATCACGAGATGTCAGATCAAGGTAAGGTGGACATTTGTTAAACCCTTGAAGTAATTTGGACTTCGCAAATCCATAATTTTTTGAGTGTGTGTTGTGGAGGAAACAAGTTTCCAAAAATCCTAGGATCTGGAGTGAATCTGGACCTTCCATAAACGAGGACACATGTCCATATATTGGAGGTAGTCCGAAAGATTGGATATCCGAAAGAATTGAATTTTGGTCGTAAAATAACACTAGACTCTGGGAGATCTGAAATATGGAGCACATCCTTATAGTTGATAGTGAGTACACGGGTCAACAAATCTTAGAAATCATGAGTCCGACAGTCCAGGAGAACGAAGGAGAAAATTCTTTTGGTTCAGGAAATACTTAAGTCCCGAAGGCCAGAGAATATCCAAGTCCTCTGTTAGTAAGAACATGTGGATTGCATATCCACATCTTCATCAGTTTGACATTTGTATGTCCATAGATTTGGCGGAGATAATAGGTAAGAAATCCTGAAGCCTGAAGTTCCAAATTCCATCAAAACCATCAGTTGTTGGAAGAAGGAGAGTCGTAGATACTAAGGATTTCAACATTCATCCATATGGGGAGAAGTGGTGGTTAATCCATGAAAATATCTGAAGTCATGAAGGTTGGAGTAGATCTCAACCGTCTATTGGTGTGGACGTGTGGAGTGTCAATTGAGACCCTTCAAGAGCTCACCAGTTCGACACTCTGGAGTATTAGAGGTGTCGAGTTGTGCAAATCTCTGAAGCTCGAGCATAAAGAAAGTATAGACTGTTGATATGAAATTGGACACCAACCATCTGATCCCAGAGTTCGAAGTTCAAGAATTCAGAGGTGTTGCACATTTGAGCAGGGGAAAATCCTGAAGCCTGGATACACGAAGTTCTCTATGAACCATAGATATCGTTATGTAATATAGACCGTTGATCCCACATATGTCTGGGTGTGCGCCAATCCATCATTCGAAATTTTTTTGAAGTGTTAAAGGTAGAACTCCTAGAGCTAGAAGCTTCGAAAGACCGAAGTAGCGCGTCTTAATAGGAGTTCAGTCATAGCCCTCAATCACATGCAATTTTAGCCAATGTTAAGGGGCTAGTGCCCAAATTTTTCTTTAAAGGCATAAAGAGACTTAGTAAAATATCCCTAGGGTCTTTGTGGGACCTGGATAATAAAATTAAGGGAATGTGAACATTAACATGGCTTCAGGAAGAGCCTGAGAGCTGATTTAGCTCCTTATTGTGAACGATCCTAAATCAGGAGGTCGCGTGAGCCCCTGGGAGTGGTTGGGTTTGCATCAGAAGGGTAAGAAGAATGTTATACATATCTATAACACATCTATATTTTTACCATTCTAACACAAGATATATTACTTAGTTCAGATCCTTAACACATCATACACTGATACACGAGAAAATAACTATACGGAACATCCAAAAGTGATAAATACATGTAATTCATAATAGACAACAACATAATGATACTTCAAATATACATAAAGTAATATAAACCAAGATCATTTTCAAAATTTGATCTTCATTCTCTTTATATTATATCATAAGTTTTGGACAATAAGCATTCACAGTTTTACGTTAAGCATCTACCCTACTCAACATAGAAGAGATCAGTACGTACATCACATTACAATACTAAAGCTCATCATAATAAGTCTAAGATATTCCCTTACTAATTACATTCTAGATCTGGAGTATAGATCCAGTTCTTTCCTCTTGTTCCTCTCTCTTATCTTTTAGATAACCACCCATTACAATAAAGTACAATACGAAAGAGAGTCAATACAATCTGTTCCTTTCTCTCTTTGAGAACCCATAGGCCCTCTTCTCTTCTTGATTCTATTGTAATTGTACTGTCTCAAAACTGATTTTACGTTGGCTTCAGACCGTATTTTGTTCCAATGTCTTTCTGGTATGTGTTTCCTTTCTCAACCCTCTTCACTTGATTGTTTGTCTCTTTAATAACTTGTGAAACTTATTTTATCAAAACAAAGGGCCCAACAAAAAATCAACATCAGAAGTGATGGTGGCTAGAGGTTGATTGTTTGTCTCTTTAATAACTTCTGCAACTTCTTTTATCAAAACAAAGGGCCCAACAAAAAATCAACATCAGAAGTGATGGTGGCTAGAGGTCAATATAAATAAAGAGTGTAGAATCATAGTGGTACATCTGGATATAAGTCAAAAGGAATGAATAGTAAGCTAAAATGATGGTACTATGGAAAATCAGGGCACCTTAAGAAGAATTGTTGCAAATGACAAGAGGCCTCCAGAGAAGACTAAAAAACAAAGCAAAGGATGCAAATTATTGGATGTATAGGATGACCCGGGTTCTACCTTAATTTCTCCAACAAAACCCTAGAAACCATTGACCCCTCTCATAAAATAGAAGGAAACATTGTGCACAGAGTGCACAACACAGTCTCACCTGAGATGTCTTATGGGTGATTTCATGACCCAAGTGTATGAAATTATGGAAGGGATTGGGGATTTTCTACTTCCTTTATTTTTACTTTAACACACATCATATTATACCATTCATCTAAATCTAACAGTTATCTTATTATACATTATCAACATTGCACGCTAACAAATAATATTCTAGCCATTCATTATTCATTCATAATTGTAGAAGAAAAAAAACATCATTCAACACATCACAACACATGATATTACCATGGTTCACTCCCCCATGGGATACGTCCACAAATATATTCTTCTTATTTTCATTCTTCATAAAAATTCCAGCGTTGCGTGAGTTACATCAAAAGGTTGAATTTACAATGCACATAAGTGTAGTGAAGTGGTTGTGAGGCAGACCTGTGTTGAACCAAGCTCCACATCTTGTGACCTGACCCTCAATTATGATCCATCTAACCCCATCTGATATCCACAGCTCTTAACCAGACTATTACTGTGACTCAAAACTCAACAATTCCTCTGAAAGAGTCAAGAATCATTCCAAAAGAGAATACTCTTCTATATAAAATACTCTCTATCTACCTCATACATCCTCTATTTATATTACAAGTGGGATAATAATCCATTACAATGAGATAAAAAACCTAATTCTAAGTGGACTCAACTTGTACACATTCTAACTTCCTTTGCATGCTAATACACAATTTCGTCATGCTACTTTTCCTTTATTACCATCCTACACTGCTTCCTTGGTCCATTCTGCCTCATTTGTTGCACTGTATCTCAAACCTTACCCCAAAATTTCCTACTCCAAAAGGCCACCAACACTTACTTATGTCTCATTCCAATCCACTCAGGTTGTCTGTGCCTCCTGCACCAATTTCTCCAATACCTATAAATTCTTTGTGAGTGCATCTAATTTTATCTTTGTCTGTGCACTTTTCTCTATTAGGGTCTCTACCACTTGCATTGTTACGTGATCCTTCAACAATTCTATACTTTCCAAGTGCACATGTTCCAGTATTCCTTTCTCTATTTCCAACTATTCTATCATATTCTCTGCTTTCTCTTGAAGTGGCTCCAACTGAGCTTTTCATGCTTGTTTTTCCCCTTGTGTGGCCCTTAACTCTACCTACAAGTTTTTCATCTCCTGCACGCTTTTTATCCTGTCTGAAATATTCATCATCTTTTGTGTCTCCTTCAAATTATGGAATGCATAATTCAAATTCTCTTTCATCTGATCCAAATGTTGGATCCCTTTGTCTTCTGCTAGGATCATCCATATCTGCGTGGTCCTTTCATACAAATTTTCTACTTATTCTACTTCTTGTGAGATAATACATGTGTGTTATGTTGCATGTTCCTCCCTCTCTTATCTCACCTCTGGCGGGGTAGTTGGTGTCAGATTCTCCACCAATTATCTTATCTCATGTTTATAACTATCCATCGTCTGTGCTATTATTTTTATCTTTTCTTCCATGATGAGCTCTCCTCCTAGTGCGTTGTCTGGAATCGCTTGGAATAATTCCTCAAGTATTTTCTCTAGTTTTTCTGCTCGTTGTTTTTCCTCCTCACGTTTGATCTTCATTTATTTGAGAAATTTCTCTAGCACCTCCTTCTCTTCCTTGGCTATCTCCAATTTTGTTTCATCCATACTGGCTATGGATTTAACTTCTTGTGTGACACTTATTTGCAACTTATATAATTTCTTTGTTGGGATCTTAGATAACGCCAAGTCCAACTATTCCACCTCCTTCAAAAAGTTTTGTGCGGTATCCTCATATACTTGTAGCATACTCTGTCTTATATAGAATGTTGCAGTTCCCACTATTTTTGTTTGAACTGTCTCCTTCTCTTCATATATTGGCTACTACGATGCTTTGCTTCTCTGTTGTGCGACAATGAATTGTAAGATCTCTTAAATTTCTTTAACTTCTATTAAATTTTTTATCAATTATTTGCTTTCAGATTCTATGACAAATAAGGATTCTTCTCCTCTATCTTTGACTTTATATTCTATCATTTTGCATCATCTTTAGTGATCATGAACTCAAGAGGATTTTTTTGTGCTTTCAAATTATTTATATGTTCTCATACTTGCATGGTTGATTTACTATTTTCTGTCTTCACATGTGTCGTTACCTCTGGTATGTTTCTATTCCTTATCTCCTGGGTTGGGATATCATCTTTCTTATGTGTTACCCTATTTGTTCTTTCTGTTCCCTTATTTATCAGTACTGAGGCCCTTGGTACTGCTTCCTTCCTCATTGGTTTAGTTGTTGATGTATTAGTAACTGTAGGTTTGATGCACTCTTCTTGTTTTCTTCTATTGGATTCTAGGCTACTCGAATTATGCACTATGGAAGATTATTACTATTCTTTTTCCTTTTCTCCTTTCCTTCCTTCTACTGGAACCTTCCATTTATCTGTCCATTCTGTTAGTACCCATTGGAATTCTTCTGCTGTTATATAGTACTGCATCTTTAGCCACGTCTTCTTGGGTCTCTTCTGGCTTGTATCCATATATTCTTCCCGTATTCTTTAAAATTGGCTATGTTGTCATGCTCCTTCACCACTTTAGGTGGATGCCTCCATGTATCTGCAATTTTCTTCTGCATCTCCTATATGTACATGAAAAAAATGCTTTAGTTGTATTTTCTCTACTTGGAATCTGTGTTGTGTCGTAGGGTTTCACATCTGGTTGCACCACACTGTCCTCTTCTTTCACAAAAAACTGATTACTTCATTTTTTCCCATGCCTCCAAAGCTATAAAAATCATCAACCATGAATAACGTAACTTTGTTCCATCATCCTATGCATCTCAATAGTCTTCTAAGAAAAGGTTGAGAAAATACAACACCTAACTAAGAACTGTTACTTTTGTGCAATGTGAAACTAATACGACTACCCCTGCATGTGCTTCTTATTTGCAACACTTTTTAAGTATCTTGCATGCCATCAACTTCATCACAAATCCAAGAGCTGGGTCATTGATGTTCTTAATGATCATACCTATTCTACCCTTATCAATGCCAAATTGTTCCTTGACTTCTTCTGCAATAAAATTTTCCTTGTTTTTTCATGAAGACACTGCTTAGGCTTTACCCCATCTATTAGAATCCTTGTAAGCTTAGGAATTAGGTTGACATCAATTGGGATAGGTCTATCCATCCATAAAATTCCTCCATGTACACGTGCCAAAAGTTGTTTGACGTAGGAATTGACATCCTTCAACGTTCCCAAGTGTGGGATCTCCAATAAATTCATAATTTCAGTGTTATACATCCCTGTAATCCACTATTTGGGTTCCATTATTAGGATTCCTTTCGAATTTGACCCTCTGTTTTCCATGTAAACCCCCTTCGCAAGATTTGGAAACTTGGCTACTTATGTCACATCATGATCCGCATATCTTATCTTGTGAACACATCCGAGCATATATTCTACAATGATGATTGAATCTGAAATGTGGGTAACTAACAACAAAAATTGTGTTTTTGTACACATTGTTTCTACTGCTTCCCTTTTGCTCAACAAGCCTATTGTTGTTTCTTTCGGGGTTCCTTCCTTGTGCATTTCTTCATCTATGTCATTGTCATCCTCGAACTTCAGGGGTTCCTCTTCTCTAGGTTTATATTATTCTATCTTAACACTGTCATCTTCACCCTATTCTCCCTCTGTGTGTGCTACTCCCGGGTTTTCTATGCTAGGTTTTGTTTTCATCCTAGGGTTTCTCCCTTGCACCACTTGACTGATTTCCACTACTTCTTCTTATGAGTTTTTGTAATTGACCAGTGTAGGACTGATTGATTCACTCTCTCTAGTTGGAATATCATCCACATTGACCACACCATTCATCTATTTTATCAGTCTGTTAGTGCTTTAGGTTCTTCGCGCGAAGTGGCTTGACACTTCAAATTTTGGTGGTGACATTGTTCATAATTTGTGAAAAATCCTGGAATAGTTTCCTACAACTCTGTTGGATTCCTCACACGCTTCACAAACGATCACAATCTATTCGCTCCTCCTCTCCGTTTCTCGAAAATCACAAGTGTTTACCTTTTCTATGGTTTCCCCCCTTTATGACCTTTGTCATAAATTCTCTAATGCGCCCTATTTTTTTCATTCACTAGTTTTCAAGTTTCTAATAATTTTATGTCCCAACACGTCATGTTTACATTTCCTACAGACAACATATTGAATTTTGTCGCACAAATTTATTGTCTGTTGCACGATGTATCTTTCCATGATATGTCTATCCCTTATCCATATACCTACTTCTTTTTGGATTTTTCTCATTTTTATACTTTTTTCTTCTTTTCTTCTTTTAACTCCTATTCACAATATGTACAAGTCTAAATTTTGGACTCCAACTATAGGGTTGGTGGGTCAAATGTCCCTATACAGTTTCAATCGATTACCATTCACCGATCCTTGAGCTTCCTTACTTGCTAAGTCCCGCAGTTGCACATCGCCTCCATCTGTGATAGACTTTATCTCATATGGCCCTAGCCAATGAATTCTGAGCTTCCCTGGGTGCTACAAGTATTTATTGTCATAGAGGAGAACCAAATCTCCTTCCTTGAAGTTCTTCTTCCTAATATGTTTGTCATGCTAAGATTTATCCTTTGTTTTTTGTACTTTTTAATGGAAACCAACTATGATCTTGTCTTCGTCCAATTCCATAAGTTGAGCCAATATTTCTTGAGTTGTGCCTCTTTCCATCATCTCTGTGATAGCTTCAATGTGCAGACTTGGTATCAAATATTCCAAGGGAACTACTACTTCCTATCCATATACCAACCAGAAAGGTGTCTTCCCTGTTAGCTTCTTGCATGTAGTTCTGTAATCCCATAATATTGCTGGTACCTTCAAATCCCAGTCATCCCTGCTCACATTACAGATATTTGTCAAGACATTCTCCAATGTCTCATTAAATGCTTCTACTAGTCCATTCGCCCGAGGATGATATGGGGTGATGTTCTAATGATATATCTCAAATTATTTAAGGATTGCCTTGATTGTATTGTTAATAAAGTGAGTCCCTTGACCACTCATCAAAACTTATGGGAATTCAATTTTTGTCACTACATTTTCAAATAGAATGTGTGTTGTAGTCTCTACAATGCAATCCTTCACTGTTGTTTCTTCAACCCATATGGTCAAGTATTATGTCATTGTAATAATATATATTCCCCCTGATCTTCTTGTTTGGGGGTTAATAGGTCCTAAAAAGTCTACCAACCACTTATCAAACACTTGCAAAGTTACTTAAAGTCTTAATGACATCTCATGCCTTCTGGATGTCTTTAAAACTCTTTGATAGACATCACAATTCTGATAGTGCTCTTTTGCATCCTTGTGAACTATTGGCCACCATAATCCTGTGTGCAATATCTTCTACACAATAGATTTACTTGCATAATTTTCTCTAGCTTCTCCTTCATGTGCTTCTACTAAAATCATGGGTCTTTCATGATCCATCACACATCTACTCAAAATGTTATCTACCCTGACCTTGTATAAATGGCCCACAATTAGTTGATAATCTGCATCTCTTACTACCAATTTCTTGTTCTGTGTGGTATTAAATTATTTTTGGGCCAATACTGTACTAAAAAACTCAATAATGTCAGCAAAATATTCATCTACAATCTGTGTTGAAAATAGTTGAGCATCAAGAAAGTTGTCTTCCAAGATGTTTGGTTCCTCTCTATTTGTTATCCTAGACAAATGATCAGGTCCTACATTCAATATTATGGGATTCACTACAACTTCAAAGTCAAACTCCTAAAATAACAACAACCATATGCATATTCTTTCCCCCAACATTCGCTTATTAACTAAATATCTAAGAGCAAAGTGATTTGTAATCATCTTAAAGTGTTGGCCTAAAAATTAATGTCTGAATTTATGCAATGCATATATCATAGCTAATCCTTCTCTTTCTGTAGTGTCATAGTTCTTCTCTGAGTATACCAACTTCCTCCTTGTAAATGCAATAGGGTGATCTATATCACCTTTTCACGTCTATGTAAATATTTCTCCTAGTGTTATTGATGATGCATCTACATGCACATGAAACTCTTTTGACCAATATGGAAACACCAAAATTGGCGTAGTCACCATCTTCTCCTTAAAAATGTCCAAACTATGTTAGAGCTAATCATTCCACTGATACTTGATGTCCTTATTCAACAATTTCTCCATTGGCGCAGTAATCTATGCATATACCCTTATGAATTTCTTGTATTACCATGTATGGCCAAGTGTACTCTTCAACTATCACACTGAATTCTATGGTGGTAAATTAACTATGAAAACAATTTCAGCAAGATCAACCAATAGACCCTATTTACACACCACATTCCCTAAAACAATCCAAAAATGTGCGTTGAAAATCCATTTCTTAATATTCAATGAAATATAACACTGTCTACACATGTCCAACATCATCCTTAATACTTCAACATGATCCTTCAATAAACTAAATATTTTCCAATCATCCAAGTAATCTTATAAAATCTTATGTATGAAATCATTAAAGGCTGCTACTACTTCCCTTGAAAAAATGGTTGGTGCATTCTTCAATCCAAATGGAATAACTATATATTGATATGATCCCCATTTTTTAGAAAATGTAGTCTTATGTCTATCTTTCGATGCAATCCTTATCTGGTGATATCCTAGAAACCCATCAGTAAATGAATATGCTTCTTAACCTCCTACATTCTCCAAAAATTCATCTGTGAATGCAGTAGGGAAAGAATCATGCAATACAGAATCATTCATTTTTCTCATATCTACATATATCCTGATTCCCCCTTGCTTCTTTTCCTAAACTACCATAGGATTGATCCATTCTGATTCTTCCATGCATTCTCTGACACCAGTTTCTAACGTCCTTCCAATTTCTGCTTTGACTTCCTCCTTGTATATTGGATTCAAATTGTAAGGTCTCTGTATTATAGGTCTGGCATATGGCTTCAAAGGGATTGTCATCTATCCAAGTTATCTTGCTAACCCCTTCATCTCTGAAAATGTTGATGGGAACAAATCACTCTATTCACACAATAATTTTGTTATTCTTTCTACTATATGATTGTCCCAATAATACCTAATACTTGGAATCTTTGTGTTTTCTACTGTTCCAATATTGACCTTCTTTATCTTCAGTGGGGTTGTATAATATTCCGAACCTATTTTTGGACCCTCTACTTCTCTTTCTCCTTAAACTTCTAGGATAATGATATCACGTAGGTTCTCCTCTATTGGGTATTCTTATTCTACGACATGATAAAACATTAGTAACTACCTAACTTTTTGTCTCTTTTGTTTCTGATAATATGTCACATTTTCTACTTCAGGCTCTTCAAAAATCCTCTATCTTACCACCTTTAGTGCCACATCTATCTCTGGACTCTCATTCTCAAAGGAGAATATAACCAGAAAATTTTGTTCCATTTCATCCTAATTTGCAGTTTCCTTGTGTTGTTCCTACTTTGTGTACTAGTTCTTCAAAATTCCTTCTAATGTGTGAATAAAGTGATGTACTAGTTCTCCAAAATTTCTAATTCAAACTTTGCTAAAATTATTCTAGATTACTCTTACCTCTGATCCAATCCATCTCAATGCACTCATCAATTAGGCACATCTTCTAGTGGATAATTCATGTAATCATTTTTTCCAGTTTTTCATTCCTAAATCAGAAATTGCAACACAAGAACTAATACTCCTCCAACTCAGCATTCCATCTACATTTGGGTTGATGTAATCCTCTTCACACATGGTAGTTCTGTACAACCAACTCACCTCATCTAAGATGAATTTTTTCATCATAGGTTCAATGTATCGCCCACCTTCTGAGGGATCTAATGGTGCAACAAGTCTATACTCTGCAAATTCAAAGATCATGTTCTTGGTCTTCAAATTAATAATAACTTGATTATCAAAATCCTAATCCAATCCTAACAATGTTGGATAGGGTGTAGTCTTATCTACTATATCAATGACTTCAAAGTATGCCATGGTGCACAGACCATATAGATTGAATCGTATCCCCTTTAATCTCCCAATTGGTAGCACTATGTGTTGATTTTCTATCTTCAACTGAATTGGTGAAAACCCTAATTGAGGTTCTTCCATAGCTTCCCATGTCTTCTTAGAAAAATATTCATTTTAGTGCCTAAGTCTAGTATGATATCACCCATATTGAAATCTTCAGTGTTTGCATTCAATCTAAGTTCTCTATTTGTTCTTCTCTTCTTATGGACCTGATTGATTGTCTTTACCCCTTCTTCCCTATAATTACACTATTCTAACAAATTATATAATACTTGCATAGATGACTTATCATTTAATAAATTAAAAAAATATACCAAAAAGTTTCTTAAATTACTGACCTTTTATGTAGGATAATCTTTGTTGGTGTGATCAAATAATTTGGGCATGTCATACACTGATACATCGTCTATTTTCTTTGTTCCTGAAGTAGATGAAATATTCTTCAAAATATCATGTTTGGCCTCTTTGTAGGTCTCATTTTCCTTGTGTGCATCAAACTTTTGTTCAAGTTCTGCATTCTTCCTTAGCCACTGGTGTATCTCCTAGTTCTTCTTTGCTGCATCATCTCCTATCTTAACTCCACCTGTAGTAACTATATTTATCTTTTTCCCATCCTCTTCTCTATTTTCTACAACAACCCATTGCACGTTCTGATTATTCTGATTCCTCTTTTCTTGTATATTTACCAATAGTATCAGAAAAGATTTTGTATCATGGTTTATTGCTCGATAATACGTACATCATATGTGGTAATGGACAATCTCTTGCATATTTTTTGATAGTTATGAAAAAATATTGGTCCTTGACCTCCTCCAAATCATATTCCTCCATGACCACCTCCTTTGTAGCTTCCTCTATTACCTTGACTATCTTTGTGCAAAGTATTATATTGAGGTTCCTGATTATACTGTGGTTGGGAATTATTATACCGTGGTTGTGCATTATTATACTACAGTGGTGTTGCACATTTTTTTGCATTGTTATACTACAGTGGTGCTCCAAATTGTTGTGTGTTATTATACTTTGGTTTTTGAGCAAGTTTTGTTGTCATTAAATCAACTTGTACCCTATAAGTGTCGGATGTCCTCTCCTTCATTGTCTCCAAGGTTTTGTAGTGCTTGTCTTCATCGCCAACTCTCTTACAGAAGTTACAAAATGTAGCCTTCATTACGATATAACACTTTTTCATCATGGGACAATGATAGGGATCACGTCCATGTGTTATGCATATCTCACACCATGGTCCTTGTGGCGGTAAAATATTCAAAATTATTGTTCCCAAGTATTGTGCAAAGGTTGGACACTCATTCTTATGATGACCTTATGTTCTGAAAAATGTACACCATACATCCTTCATCTTTTCTTTTCTTTATATAGCTTCAAATAGAATGTAATATTATTTACATCAGATCTTAGCTCTTCTACAACCGGATATGCATGTTTATGTTGATTTTCTTCTAACTGTAATGTTGCTTGTAAAGCCTCAACCTGAATCTGGAACTTTTGATGCCTCAAAGTATACTTCAAGTGTGGAAATAATGAATTAACAATCAAATGTATATGATACATATCAGTAATAGGGAACTTCAACTTACCTTTTAACCTTTTGAACTTCTGGTCAACCTCCGAGCCTGATTCTCCTCGATTCTTCTTAATCTCTAATATCATCTCATTCATGAATTGATCCTCTGATTTTGGTTTCTGAAACTCATTGATTAACTGCTTCTTCATGTCTGTGATGGTTGTAGGTTCTCATGTCGGGTTATTTAATACAAGACCCATATACAATCCAATGCGCTGTCTTTGAATGTGATTGACAACTACACAACATTTGTATCTTATTTTGTAATCTTCTTGGCTGCCCAAATATTTTCACAGATAAACAAATGCTTCTCTAGGTCCTACGACCCTTCTCCATGGAACTCACGTAACCTAATAATTGGATATTGTTCTGCCCTTTTGAAGCTTTTTGTGCTATCACCTCCACACAGTGTAGAAGCTTGACTGCTACTAACTGAAATACTTCCACTTGAATTCAAACCTCGTCCAAAAATTCTTCTGCCACTAATAAATTTATTGGTAATTCATTTTTATTCTTCGGATGTCTTAGTCGGACATGCGGTTATGGGTTCCACACTAATTTAGATATGGAATGGAGAGCCTTCTTTTGGGATGGACCCTTGACCTATGATTTTCCTCTCATATGTGGTGTGTGATATTTCCTTAATCTTCCCCGTTGCACGAAGATCCTCTACCTGTTCATCATCAATGTCCAAGCCCTCTCACTCATCTATAACCATATTCTTACTATTTATCTTATACTGGTAGGGTCATCCACTGCGCGTCACTCCTTCTTTGTTCAATATCTCGCTATTTTGTTCCTCATCCATGATTATGGGGTCCATTTCTTCCTTCTTCTCGCTACTGTCCAAAGCCTTCACCATATTTCAGATCTTCCTTAGTGCTTCCCCTAGTTCCCCCATGCACGTAAAGTGATCTAGCTATATGATTCCATGGTCATCATTCCTTTATCATGTAATAATATATTTATTGATGTGTAAAGTGACCTATTGTACCTCCCTCTTGGTACCTTCAAAACATCCTACTATGAAACAGTATATGACTTCATTGTATATATTGCAAACTCAATAATTAACCCTATAATAATACTTTCTAACCATAAATCTATTGTGTGTTAGTAAAATAGGAATGTGGAGCAATAAAATAAAACAAATGCAGAAACAAAACACAGAAGATACACAATACAATACATACACAGATTTACATGGTTCACCCAGTGCGGGATATATCCACCAGAGAAATTGCTAGGTCATTCCTTTATTATTATCCATCATATGAAGGGATACAACCTACAACAAACTCATTGTAACTTCCTCCTCTTTCTCTCACAGTCTCCTATCTCATAATACAATATTCACCATAATGCATAGCCACAATACATTTCCCTCATAACACAGGGTTGCCTTCTAGGGAAAAAAACCCTAACATAATTTCTACCATTAGATCTACGACCTTATAATGAATGGTACAAATTTACAATGAAATTACAATATACATTTACAAGAAATTTTTTCCTTCGGGGGCCTACTTGCCCCCGGACCCTGCAGAGGGGGTAACCCCCCTCTACACTCCCCCGCGTGGAAGAGTGTACATTCTTCTGGTGTGTAAAGTCTTCATGGGGTATAAACATGACTGAAAACAAAGACCTCTGAATCAGGAAGATAATCAGGCTCCACAACCAACACTATGCACGTGAATTTATTATTTACCCTTTCTAATCATGCAATATTCTCAGTAGTTCACTATATGGTTCTAATCTGATTCGCGGATGAGTATCCTTTAACCTCAATATCCACTCTTGCAACAACTTTGGAAAAAAAAAAAATGCCTCATGCAAATCAATAAACACATACCTCTATAAATACTCGCATGGTGTATACTTGGAGCCTCTATTATCTTTATACGCAAACTCTAGTTGATTTATCTCCAACCATATTTCAATATCTTGCTTTGTAGGATTCCATGGCCTAAACATCCCCTTTTACTATTGACTTATCTTTATCAAACACCTTCGAGGTTGTTCTTCTGAGTTTCATACGATAATGAAACCATTTGTTGGATGTATTGGATGACCTGGGTTCTACTTTAGTTTATCCAACAAAATCCTAGAAACACTATGCAGAGAGTGCAAAATGCAGTCTCACCCAAGATGACTTATGGGTGATTGCATGACCCAAGTGTCTGCAATGATGTAAGGGATTGGGGATGTTCTACATCTTCTATGTTTACTTTAACATGCATCATATTATACCATTCATAGAAATCTAACAATTATTTCATTCTACATTATCAATATTGCAGTCTATTGAATACTACTCCATCCATTCATCATTAATTCATAATTTCATAAAAAAGAAAACATCATTCAACACATCACAACACATGATTTTACCATGGTTCACCCCCCTGGGCTACATCCACAAATATCTTCAAATTGTTTGTTATTCTTCATCAAAAGTATAGCATTTTGTGCGTTACAACAAAATTGTGCATTTAGAATACACATAAGTGTAATGAAGTGGTAATGAGGTGGAAAAGTGTCGCACCAAGCTCCACAACTTGCGACCTCACCCTCAATTATGATCTATCTGACTCAATCAAATCTCCACATCTCTCAACTAGACTAGTACTGCGACTCAAAACTCCACAAGTCCTCCAAAAGACTAAAGACTCATGCCAAAAGATAATACTCTTTTATATAATATACTCTATATCTACCTCATACATCCTCTATTTATATTACAAGTGGGCTAATAATCTATTACAATGAGATCAAAACTCTAATTCTAAGTGGACTCGACTTGCCCACATACTCACTCTCTTTGCATGCTAATCCACAATTTTTTCATGCTACTTTTCCTTTATTCTCTCTGCACGCTGCTTCCTTGGTTCATTTTTCCTCGTTTGTTGCGTTGTATCTTGAACCTTACCCCAAAATTGTCTACTCCAACACAAATGCAACTAAAACAAGTTCAGTTCAGGTATGATTGATGAACTTTTGTCTATTTGTAATGTTTCATGTAATGATCAACATTGGTTTTTAGATTCTGGTGCATCCAATCACATGTGTCTTCATAGTTACTGGTTATTTACTTACCAGTCTATAGATGATGGGGTTGTTTTTATGGGAAATGATATTTCCTATAAAATTGTTGGAATTGGTAGCATTTGAATTAAAATGTATGATGGTTCTGTAAAGACGTTAAATGATGTGAGAAATGTACCTGAACATAGAAGGAACCTAACATCTTTGGGAGTCCTAGATTTTGGAGGAAACAAGTTTACAGTTCAAGGTGGAGTTATGAAGGTGTTCAAAGGAATATTGCTGGTCATGAAGGCTAAAAGGATCAGGAATCTTTATCAGCTAGAAGAAATAACAAAGAGTGCTAGTGACTCTATTCGTCTATGGCATTAGCGTTTGGGTCATATGAGTGAGAAAGAAATTAATGTACCGATAGATCGTAAATTACTTCCAAGCTTAAAGTATTTGAATTTGAATTTTTGCAATGATTGTATTTATGGAAAACAGAGTAGGAAAACATTTAAAATAGGAAAACACATTAGTAAAGGTATTCTTGATCACGTTCACTCAAATGTTTGGGGATCATCCCCTACAGTCTATTATGGAGGATATCCATATTTTGTTACATTTATAGATGATTTCTCTAGGAAGGTCTAGGTATATTTGTTAAAAACAAAAGTTGATGTATTTATTGTTTTCAAGCAGTTTAGAGCTTTAGTTAAAAAGAGAACAAATAGATCAATATTTTTTTTTTAGAATAGATAATGAAGGTGAATTTACATCAATGGAATTAGAAAATAATTGAAAGCAAGTTGGGATTGAAAGGCATAAAACCAATACCTATACTCCTCAAAAAAACAACGTTGTTGGTGAATATGACTCTTATAGAGAGAGCAAGGAGCATGCTTAGCAATGCCAATTTGCACCCTTGTTATTATTGAAATCTTAAATTTTTTCAGTTGTGAGGCATGTGTGCTTATTCCTAAACATCAACGTTCTAAATTAGATCCCAAATAAAAAATGATTATCTTTGTTGGGTATGGTGATGGAATTAAAGGATATAGATTGTGGAATCCTACTTCCCACAAAATCACCATTAACAAAGATTTATTATTTGATGAATCATTACATATAAAATAAGATGTTGATCTTCAAATGAAACGAGCATTAGTAACAAAATTTCAGCAGATTTAGTTTGAAACTCATTTATCTATAGAAGAAAATAAACATAAATAGGTTCCTGAAGATGTTCATGAAGAAGCTGATGCAAATGAAAATGAGGATGAAGATAATAACTAGAAAAATGTGGATAAACAAGAATCATCCCTTTAAGAGATCTACATGGGCACATAATCCTTGTAAAATGTATGATGATTATGTTTCATGTGTTTCTTTGATTTCCAATGAAGGAGAGATTAGTTGTTATCAATAAGTAATGGAGGTATCTGATAGTGCTAAATGGAAAGTAGAAATGAAAGAGGAAATGGATTCCTTAGAAAGGGATGGAACATGGGACCTGGTAGAACTCCTCCAAAACAGGAAAAATGTAGGTTGCAAGTGGGTATACATACTGAAAAATGATGATGATGATAAGGTTGAAAGGTAGAAAGAAAGACTAGTTGTAAAAGGGTATTCTCAAAAAGGAGGTATAGATTTTCATGAGATTTTTTAACCAGTTGTTAATATCATTTCAATTTGAATTTGGTTAGCATTAGTTGCATTACTTGATCTTGAGTTAGAGCAGCTAGGTGTTAAAACATAATTTTTACATGGTGATTTGGATGATGAAATATATATGGAACAAACATAAGGGTTTGTTTAGAATCACAATAAAATGTTTGTTTGAAAACTCAATAAATCATTGTATGGCCTGAAGAAGTCACCTAGGAAATTGTACAAAAAAGTTATTTCTTCATGGTGAGCTATAATTTTACAAGAAGTGAGTATGAACATTATGTTTACTTTAAAACGTTGGAAAAATGAATATTCATTATTTTGGTGTTATATGTTGATGATAGTCTTCTTGCAAACAAGAACATCACCGAGATCAAAAGGTTAAAGGGTCAGACAACTAAGACATTTTATATGAAGGATCTAGGAGAAGAAAAACAAATCTTTGGCACAGAGATACTTAGAGATAGGAAAAATGGAAAGATGTGCTTATCACAATAGAAGTATGTGGAGAAAATAATTTTGATATTTGGTATGAACAATGTGAAACCAATAGAAATCCGTTTGGCTTCCCATTTCAAGTTTTCTTAAAGTTTATGTATGGAAATGAATATATGTCTCCAGTATGTATGCTAATGCATTAGGGAGTTTAATGTATGTGATGGTTATTGCAAGACTAGTATTTCACATGCATTAGGTGTTGTATAAATGGAAAATACCGGAAAATGTATTTGAGGGGCACAAGTACTTATAGTATCACTTATAATGGTAGCATTGATTCGGTTTGTGGTTATGTCGATTCAACTTTTGCAGGTGACTGGGACAAGAGGAGATCAACTTCACTATATGTCTTTACTTTTGAAGGTGGAGCTATTAGTTTGATGTCAAAGCTTAGGATATTGTTTCTTTATCCACTATGGAGTAGAATATGTAGTTGTTTCATGTGCTTGCAAGGAGGAAAATTGATTAAAAGGTTTGTTGGCTGTGTTTGGAAGGATGCAAGACAAGGTAAAACTATTCTGTGATAGTCAAAGTTTTATTCATTTGGCCAAAAATCCATCTTATCATAGTAAGAAAAAACATATTGCCATTAAATATCATTTTGTAAGACAGGTTGTTGATGAAGGTGGAGTGGCTCTGGAAAAAGTCCGTACAAAAGAAAATTTTGTAGACATGTTTACAAAACAAGTACTATTAGAAAAGTTGCAATGGTGCTTGGATTCTCTTAACTTGCAGGGAAGGTGATGAATAAATTGGGCATGATATATCAAGTAAATTGTTGTCAAGGTAGAGATTGTTGAGATATGCCAACAAATTTCATAAGATGTTTTGGATATTAGCAGATTTTGGGCCGCCTATTATTCAATTATTTGTTAAATTTAATCAACCAAATTCGGTATAGATGCACAATTATGATGGACAGTTTTTATAACTCCATGAAATTTGTTTTTTATTCAGGGGAAAATTTTGGAATAGAAAATGGGTAGAATGGTTGAATAAACTATTAAAAGGCTGGATTTATTGGTTGTTGTAAATTCTCCCATAAACAATAAGAATATCAATTATTGTTTCCCTTTGGAGGTTTCCCTTACAAGAAGGGTTTTACTTCTTGTATTAATTCTTTATGTGTTTGCATTGTTGTCGTCTTGTTCAATATTTTCAATTAAATATATTTGCAATTTATGCCTTTGCTGCCAAAAAAAGTGGTATTCAAGCTGGTGAGCTGATTTGAGCTGACCTGTGTGAGTTCAATAGTCCGATCTGCGTGAGTGGATCAGCGTGGGACATATTCAATTTGAATCCGCAATATTTTATTGCATTGCCGCAGGTTGTGTCTGTGAGAAGTTTCAATAGTCACAGGCACACTTCTGAATACAAATTTTTGAGCTATGTGTCACAGGCTGAACATATACAAAGGTGCGACATTTTTTCAAAGGTTTCATGGGTCATACTCTTAGAGGGTGCGACACCCATGAAACATTTGCGTGGAAAAAGGTATGAGATATATTATGTGGTAAATTAATGGACATGGGATGTTTTTAAAAATATATTTTTAAAGAATTACCTTTATTTGAGGTGGATGACACGTATTTAAAGTATGTGAGGTGGATGTCATGTATATAAATTATGTGAAGTGGATGTAAAAAAGGTTTTTTTAGGTATATATATTTTAATATTTTCAAGGTTTAAACCTTTTTGTTTCAAACTTGAATCTTATTTATTATTTAAGGATCCATTTTGAACTATAAGAGATTAACTTTTCCATATTACAAAGATCAGTTTTATAAGTAATGGTGTGGGTGATTTGTGTTAATGGAAAAGATGCAGAGTGAAAAGTTTGATATCTAGAAATTGAATGGGAAGAATAACTTTGAGTTATGGAAGGTTAAGCTATAAAATATGCTCCTGCAACAAGGTGTGGAGAGGCCATTGTTGGGAAAGTCAATGAAACTTAGAACTATGTCTGATGAAGAGTGGGAATATTCAAATGAAGTATCTCTCATTGCTATTTGTTTGTTCTTAGAAAATGATGTTTTTTTTAACATTGTTGCAGAGAAAACAATTGCATGATTATGGACAAAGTTGGAAAGACTCTACATGTGGAAATCCTTGAGGAACAAAGTATTTTTGAAAAGGAAATTTTGCATTTTGTGAATGAAAGAAGGTATGAAACTTGTTTATCACTTAAATACATTTAATACTATTTTATGTCAGTTGTCTAGTATGGAAGTAAAACCCAATTCGAAAGATAAGGCAATCACACTTTTGTGTTCATTTCCCGCATCTTGGGATAATTTTTTCACCTCTATCAGTTTTAGCTCGGCATAATCTATTGAATTTGATGATATTGTGGAAGCTCTATTGTTTGAGGAAACAAGGAATAAATCCAATTTAGAAACCTCAACATCATAAGCCATGGTGGCTAGAGGTCGATCTAAAGAAAGAGGGAAGAATCATAGAGGTACATATCGATCTAAGTCAAAAGGAAAGAAGAGTATGCTAATATGTTTGCACCGTGGAAAATTATGGAACCTAAAGAAGGATTGTTAGAAATGACAACATCCATCCAAAGAAGATTCAACAAAGGAAGTAAAGGAAGCAAATGTAACTCAAACAAGTTCGGGTTCACCTATGGCTAATGAAGTTTTGTCTATTTGTAATGTTTCACTTCATCATCAACATTGGTTGTTAGATTCTGGTCCATCTAATCACATGTGTATTCATATACATTGGTTCTTTACTTACCAGTCTATAGATGAGGGGGTTGTTTTTATGGGAAATGATATTTCCTGTAAAATTGTTGGAATTGGTAGCATTCAAAGTAAAATATATGATGGTTCTATAAATATATTAATTGATATGAGGCATGTAAATGAACTTAGAAATAAATTAATATCTTTGGGAGTCCTAGATTCTAGAGGATACAAGTGTACAGTTCAAGGTGGATTTATGAAGGTGTTCAAAGACATCTTACATGCCATGAAGGCTTAACGGATCAAGAATATTTATCAGCTAGAAGGAAGAACTAAGTGAGATCAAGAAGCAGAGATATCAAAGAGTGTCAATGACTCTACTTGTCTATGACATCAACATTTGGGTCATATGAGCGAGAAAGGGCTTAAGATACTGGTAGATTGTAAGTTACTTCCAAGCTTAAAGTATCTGAATTTAAATTTCTGCAAACATTGTATTTATGGAAAACAAAGTAGGAATAAGTTTAAAATAGGAAGACACATTAGTAAAGGTATCCTTGATGACATCCATTGAGATGTTTGGGGACCATCCCCTATGGTCTCGTATGGAGGATCATCATATTTTGTTTCATTTATATATGATTTCAATAGGAAGGTGTGGGTCTATTTGTTAAAAATAAAAGATTATGTTTTTATTGTTTTCAAGCAGTTTATATATTTAGTTTAAAAGAGAAAATTTAGGTCAATAAAATTTTTAAGAATGAATAACGGAGGTGAATTTACATCCATGGAATTAAAAACATATTGCAAGGAATCTTGGATTGACAGGCATAAAATCATTTCCTATACCCCTAAACAAAATGATGTTGTTGAATGCATGAATATGACTCTTCCAGAGAGAGCAAGGAACATGCATAGTAATTATAAGTTGCAACATGAATTGTGGGATTAAGTAGTTTATAACTTGTTATATATTAATTCAATCACGATCAACTAAGATAGATTATACAAGTCCAGAAGATGTATGGACAAGACACACATGTGATTATTCAAATATTAAAATTTTCAGTTGTGAGGCCTATGATCTTATTCCTAAACATCAACTTTCTAAATTAGATCCCAAATAAAAAAGACTTATATTTGTTCGGTATGGTGATGGAATTAAATGATATAGATTGTGGGACCCTCCTGTCAAAAAAATCACCATTAATAGAGATGTCATATTTGATGAATCATTACTCATAAAATCACATGTAGATGTTCAAATGAAATAGGAAGTAATACCACAATATCGACAGATTCAATTTGAAATTCGTTTATCTATAGAAGAAAATGAACATAAAGAGGTTCATGAAGATATTCATTAAGAATCTCTTTTTGATAAAAATGAGGATGAAGATAATAACCAACAAAATGTCGATCATCCACAATAATCCCTAAGTAGATCTACACAGGTCTGGAATCCTCCTAAAAGGTATGATGATCATGTTTTATCTATTGCTTTGATTTCTAGTGAAGGAGAACATAGTTATTATCACAGAGAAATGGAGGTATCTCATAGTGCTAAATGGAAAGTAGCAATGAAGGAGAAAATGGATTCTTTATAAAGGAATGGAACATGGGACCTAGTAGAACTCTCGAAAAAAAAGAAAACTGTGGGTTTCATGTGGGTCTACAAATTGAAAACCAATGTTGATGAGAAGGGTGAAAGGTACTGTTGGATCTCCATTTTGACACCCCTATTACCTTATCTTATCTTCTATCTTGGTCAATTTTACCTTTGACATATGCCTATGTTGTCTTTTTCTTCCACAAAAATACATTGTGACCTTATTCATATGCATAATTAGGTAACCCATGTTAAAAACATGGTTTGTTTGATTTCTTAATTAATTGGGACTATATGATTATTGTTTATGCTTCTAATTAACTTGATTAATTTAAGAAGCTTCATGAAAAGGCATTATCTCATCTAGTACTCATCTTCGGGATTTGTCTGGTACTTTCGTTGGTCTGGTACTGCAACATTTCAACTGTTCTATTTCGATACTCCACCTATTCTGGTACCAACTCTGCTCTAATTTGGTACCAAGATCTATTACTGTGTTAGTTCGGTACTAAACCTGCTTCTATATGATTGACGTTTTGAATGAGTACACTGACGATGGCTCCAAGAAATTGGTTGGATGGAAGAATCCTTGGTTCGTTTTAAGACCACGATAGACTTCATCACTCATGCACTTCATGTCATGAGGATGAAGTCCATTCCTTGAGATACGTTATGTTCACCAATTGTAATATTTTGTAAAAATTCGTTGATTATATTCAGACTTTGATCATAACGTTTGACCTTATTTAAAATGGGATGTTATGTAGTGATGGATGATATAGATATAATATACATTGTTATGATGGAAATTGAATGTTGAGTTACTGACTCACTCGTTTAATTGAAAGAATACAAATGCTAGTTTTTGCAATTCATGGATGTGAGTAAAGTATCTATTCTGTAATTTATTTAGAGCTACCTTGTTGGTTCGGAAAGGAAACACCATCCCAACTAAGGTAAGTATCCCTGTATATGTTTATGTGTGGACATAAGTTAATTGTGTGTTAGTGTGCAAATATAATAATTGTTTATTGCAAATGATTCTGAGTGCATGAACTTTCCTAAGTACAATGTAGATCTCTAAACAGATACATGTTGATTTTGGATAAGTGTGAACAGAGAGATATACATTAAGCATAGTAGATTATTATATTTATTTTTATGTAGGGTGATATTTAGTCAAAGTTGGGTAGATGTTTGGAATTGTTAGAGAAACAATTATTATTTTTCTGAATTTGGAAGTCTTAGTAATTGTGTTGTCTTTAGTAGGTACAGGAACAATTAGACTTCATCTCTCACCCTTCATGCATTAGTAATGAAGTATTTCAATCATATTGACTGTCTCCTATATTGTGGAAGGAAGTTTTGATTGGAATTGATTAGGTCATTATTGGTTTCTTTCCAAGAGTAAATAGAGTGAATTTTCAATTGTTATGTGAATTCAATTGCTATAGGAAGTAGTGTCTGAATTCATTTTTTATTTCACGAGCCTATAATGAACAATATTTATATCTGAGCAAGAGACTTTTCCAACGGAGTGTTTTCTTGAGATTTTTACTATGAGCTTTATCTTCTAGTTTGAAGTTGTGTGAAGAATAGTGTTTAGATATTCCAAAAACAAAGTATTTTGTTATTGATTTTTTCTTGATTGAGCTAGATACAACATACATACATAGATTACCTATTTTTGGCACATATAGTGTAACAACTCTTTTGATTACAAATCTTGGATTGATATATAAATGAGTGGAATATACTAAACATATATTTACACCAACATTTTGGCGTCGTTGTCGGGCAGTTGTAAACGATAATAGGTAGTGTTTTGAGTTTGATTGGTTTAATGAGTTTGGATTGGATTTAAGGACAACCTAAGGGAGGAGAGAATACATTAAGACGAGAGGTAAGAACCTGCACATCCACTTTGGTGGGGTTGCTCCAAGGTCAGATTGTTCTCTTACCTTCGGTAGTTAAAAGTTTGTGTTTTATTAGTATTAGAGTTTCTTCTTTGTATGGGTAGACATGGGGATAGTAAAGGTATATTTATTGCCTCCAAAATTTCATAAAATTTAGAAAACCAAACAACAAGAAACCCTGCCCCCACAGTAATTTAGCCATTTTATGTGCAGGAACAATTCTTAGAGGAGAAATTTCAAGAGAAGCAATTCGAACAACAACCAAAGGCACCAAATCTGAAGCTATTGTTCAGATCAAAAACATAGTGCAACAAGGAAAAAGGGAAGCATGGGTGACCCAATCAGAAGGAAGGGTTGGAAAAGAGATAGAGGTTGTGGTAGAAGAGGCTGTATCTGCCATTGGGATAACAAACAAGGTATTGGAACAATTGGAAATACCAAACAACCCAGTAGTTGAACCATCACTTAGTGGGGAGACATCACCAACACCCTACAATGTGCTATTTGGAGATATGGCAGATGAAGAGGTAAATGCAAACAATGAGACATAGACATTTGGATTCCAAATATTAGACATTACCAGATATGTTGCTATGAAGAACATTCCACTGTCATCACTACCTCACTTCCATGGTATGTCAACAAAAGATCCTCATTCATTTTTGTTTGAATTTGATATACTATGTAGGAGTTATAATTACACTGATAATGCACAAAAACTAAAACTCTTTCCAGTCGCACTTAATGACTCAACATTAAGGTGGTTTATGAGCCTAGGTGAACACACTATCTTATCTTGGGATGACATGAAGGAGACTTTCCTCTAGAAATATCAAGACTACTGCAGACCTAGGGATGCTAGGAATGACATATTTAAAATGTAGTATTCTGAAGAGGAAAGTTTGGAAGGTTACTTATAAATATTCCTATACAACTGTCAAAAGACAAAAAAATTTGCCTTAGACACAACCACGGTTAGGACCATCCTCCTAAAAGGTATAAGGGATGAATGTATCGAGGTACTAAACCTCATGATTTCTGGAGATGTGTATCAGAAGTCATTTGTAGACATTGCAGAGTACTGTAAAAGGTACTCTCGCAGCCAATCCAAAATAGGAAAAAGTGTAAGGGATCCTATAAACAAAATTACTGAACCCACACCAAAAGGTCTTACTAGGATAGAATTGGGGAATCTACTAAAAAAATTCAAAATATACATCGTCAACACCATCAACACCCAACTTGATACCATTAAAATCAAAATAAAATAAGAAGAAGAAAATGCTACTTTGGCAATTTTTTGTCCTTGGTGTAGGAAAAGGAATCCTGAAAAGGAATGCCCCATTAATGTCATTGAAGCTTGTGGACCATGTAAAAAGGATCACCCTACTGAAGAGTTTCCTTCCTTACCTGGAATACAAGACATACTAAAGGGATAATCTCAAGAAACATCATATCCCCCTAAGAGGGTATCGAGACAACAAAATCCTAATATGTTTGTAGATCCTACCACACAGTATTTACAACAACAATGGGTACCTCCAATGCCTTACCCTCAATGGTAACCTCAACAACCACAAATCCAACCTTGGCAACAAGGATGGAGGGGACCTGCATATGGTAATGTTACCTTTTAGTCAACAACCTTTCCCAATTACCCACAATACCCTTCCAATATCTCTCAGTTGATACCGGGATTTAATCCACCTACTCTCCCTCCAGCTCCACAACTGCAACAAAAACTTACATTTCCTATGAACCCAAATCTATAACAACAACAACTTACACTTCCTATCAACCCAAATCTGCAGCAACAACAACTTACATTGCCTATGAACCCAAATATGCAACAACAAATACAATCTGCACCTATCCCAAACCCTCCTCGGCCTACCCCTATTTGTGCACAACCCATTCCTAATCCAAACAATATACCTACATAACTTGTACAAAATATTGAAGTACAAGCATTCCCCATGTATGTGATAACTTCTACTTCATTTGATGGAATTCAATTAAGATCAGGGAGGGATTTGAATAAACCAAATCCTACTATGGTTATTCAAGAAGAAGAACAAGCAGATAACCAAGAAGTTGAAAAAGAAGAACAAATGGATAACCTATCAAATGAATAAAGAGACACCCCTGTACAAAAAGAAATTCCTCCTCACATTTCTCATCCATCATAAATACCTCAGAAACTAATCCTCCCCCTTATCCAGAAAGGTTACTCGTGAAGAAATATGAGGTGCGTCTAGGGCATAATCTAGAGAGTGAACTTAGAAACATATGTGTAAAGATTCCCATACTTCAATCCATCAAGGACATTCCTATTTATGCTAAGATTGTAAGGGATATTTTCATTAAAAATCCAGGGAGGAAGAGGAAGAATCCTCTTGTTATACAGGTGGTTGGAAAATTATCAAAATTTATATCAGAAATGCGATCTAAATATAGTGATCCAGGAAATACAGTGGTGACCATAGATATTAATGGTGTTTATTTTCCAAACACACTTATTGATATAGGAGAAACAATAATTGTTATGCTGGTTGACACCATGAAAACGCTGCAACTAAATCACCTAAGACCAACACATACTCTACTAGAATTAGCGGACAAATCCGTTATCAGTCCAACATGAAGTCTAGATTATGTAACAGTCACTTTGGAATCTTGGGAGTACCCTGTGGATTTCTTAGTAATTCATCCTAAATCCTCCAAACCAGGATATCCAGTGGTTCTTGTCTGACCTTGGTTGGAAACTGCTGATGTGTTTATTAGTTGTTGGTCTACAGAGATGACAATCTCCAATGGGATCCAAAGTCAAAAACTTATTCTCTTTCCTCCTTCCCAACCAGACATTGAAGTTCCTTTCTAGTTGGATAATCCCTATGGGGAGGAGGACTGTACAAATCCCTTGTTAACAATAGAGAAAGTAAAAGGAGTTCAAGAGAAAACTGAAGAACATATTTTAAGCCTATTTTTGGTTGATATTGAATGAATTGAATGCCCTCAATATTTCCAGAATATACACATATATTCATCTTTGAATTTCAGGAAATATGGCACCCCTCAATCTCTACAGTGTCCACCATTTCAAAAATAGATGAAGGGAAAGAATCAACTATCCAAACTATTGAAATCAGTCCTGGAAAATTCTTGTATATCAATGCTAGCTTAGAAACAGATCAACAACAAAAAATGATTCAAATGATTCAAGGACAATCTAGTGCTTTTGCATGGGATTACTCTGACATGAAAGGGATTCACCCAGACAATTGTATGCATCATATTTACAACATTGACCAAATCAGACCTGATAGGAAACCCCAAAAAAGAATAAATCCAACCTTAAAATACATAGTGAAAGAAGAACTCAAAAAAATCCTTCATGCCAATTTTATTTACCCTATTTCGGATAGCAAGTGGGTATCCCCATTAGTTATTGTCCCTAAGAAAAATGGTAAATGGAGGATTTGTGTGTAATTTTGAGAATTGAACAAGGATACCTACACAGATTAATTTCCTTTTCCTTTCATAGACCAGGCCTTGGACACTTTGTCTGGGAAGAGGTATTTTTCTTTCTTGGATGTGTTTAGTGGTTACAATGAGATTCAACTTTCACTAGAAGATCAAGACAAAACCACATTTACTTGCCCATGGGGTACCTATACTTATAGGGTTCTTCCTTTTGTTTTGTTTAATGCCCTTGCCACCTTTCAAAGGGTTGTCCTGGCCATTTTCTCTGATTTGACCCATGACTATGTAGAAGTATACATGGATGAATTCACGGTATATGGGGATGATTTCTAGCAAGCATTGGACAATTTGGAGAAAGTATTGATAACGTGTAAAGAGACCAACCTTTACCTCAGTCATGAAAAATCTAGAATGATGCTCACTGAAGGAATTATTTTAGGTCATCACATCTCCAGTTGTTATCTTACTAATCGGTAGGTGTGAACACTAACAGATCTCCCTAGATCCACCTGGATCTAGAACAAAACACGATAGAACATGATGCTTTCCTTACATTTTAGATATTGAATTTACTAACTAAAGAGGGATGAGTGACATAACGTTTAAATGTCGCTTCCTCTTGCCATCACCATGCTAGCTCCATTCCAACGCTCATACAATGATGAACCTGCAAAAGAGCGCAACCAACCAAAGTGATAGCAATAGCATAAAATCAATACAAACCTATGTATGTGATCAAGGAATCATACAATAAAACACAACAAGCTTTATAGGAAAGAATCATATTATTGTATCATATTAAATGTGAAAGAGAGATTACAACCATGGCCTTGATGTCGTAAGGTCCCTTCCAATTGTCCTTCGTTCCCCACACACTTTTAATCCAAGAATTATGAGAGCATAGATCTGATAATATTCACAATCTATCTTGACAAAGGCAAATCTCAAAGCAACTCCAACCAAGCTAATAATTCCAAGCCAACCAAAGCTAACAAGCTCAAGAACCCCTTCTCCATGAGAGCTCCTCTCCTTTTATAAGTTGAAGAGGATAATGTGAGGAGGTTAGGATGATCCCACTAAATCATGAAAGCGAGTAAGATCCAAACCATTCGGATGCCACCTCACCATGGAAGTTTCTCCTTCTAGAAGATTCGAGAAAACGCTCGTTTTTCCCACGTGTAAGAATTCTTGCACCCTGCTTATAGTGCAACCTGCGAACTATTCGCACCCTAGCTATGATGCAGCTTGCAAGAATCAGGCATTCTCGCACCCTAATACATAGGCGACCTGTGAACTTCCTTTTTTATAAGGTTTTTACACAGGAAAATGCAACTTCTTTTCTCAGGAAAAGTTATTCTCCTTTCTCTCTTCAGGAACTCAGGCCACTGACCCCTCTGAAGGCAATAGATAGGTTTACATCATTAACGGTCATATGGATGAAGAAAATAATGTGTAACAGAGAGCCCCCCAAAGTATGAAGTTAAAATAGAGTAATAGTTGAAATACTTTGTCAAGTATGTGTAGGGAACAAGGAACAGTCGGTCGGAAACCTGCCAACAAACAAGGAAATACAGTACAATAATATATCATCACTGAGGTAGGCATTCCCATACTCAGAATACAAATGAATCAAAGCATAAATGCCGACATGCAAAGATCCATGTCAAGTAAGACAGTTCATGGCCACCAAACATATGCTATGGATCCATGCCGATATGACTCAAATCTGAACATAGCCACCAAAAATACACTGCGGATCTATGTGTTAAAGACTCAAATTTGAACATAGCCATGAGACATACAATGTGGATCTATGCAACAGTACAAACTGAATATACTCCAATGCAACCTGAATCTATCAGAAAAGATCCATGGTCTTCATCTCCACCACTCTATAGTACGAATCTAACCATGTGAATACATGTGTTGAAGTCGAACATGGTAGAAACCACTTGATTACCTGTCATTAGTGTATATCGTTAACAAGTGCAAGGGAAATCACCATTAATGTCAATGACTCCCAAGGTACTCTGGTACAATCCAACGAATGTGAATCAATGAGTTGAGGTTGAACACTTGATGAAATCTTTCGATCAGGGGTCGATAATGAAAACCCACTGTCGAAAGCGAGGAAACTTGCCATTGAGGCATGCAAGTTCCAAGGTACCGATTATTTTTTAAGTCTAATTCCTGGATAATAAGTTGAAGTTGGCAGGAAAAGACTCATCACAGGAGGGCCTTAATGTATCCCACATCAATGACATGAAACAAGTAACAATATTTGATGTAGATCAGAGTAACAAGTGATTCAAGACTGACTCAGGGATGGCCGACGCAATAAAAGGCTTAAAGAATGCAGAAATGGCCGACGTAATAGAAGGATTTTTGGGTTGAACTTCTCTTTGAACATATTGACAACACGAAAACTGTCTTGGAAACACTGAAACAACAACAGGGATCACGGACCAATTTGTAATCTTATAAAGGAGTATGATTATGAGACAAGTGGATTTTCCAACCTAGACACAAAGCGAGTGAAAGGGAGTCATGTTCAAAAGTGACTCTTCCACAGACTACAGGTTTAGACACAATTCTTTCCCATTTTTTTCCCCCACCATTTCTGGCGAGTACCTCTTTATTTTTACGCAAGCTTGAGGAGGATAACATATGCTTGTAATGTAAGCTCATCCTTTGGAAGTTTCCTTCGGAGTATGTTTAAAGAACCCTAGGAAGGAGTGGTTCGGTCCCATTGCGCGTCTTTCGATGTTTATTTAACGAGTCCAAAGAAAGAAAACTCATGGGTTTTTCATGTTTAGAGAGTCTGAAAAACACTTAAAGAAAAATCAGGTCCCATATGGGCCTTTCAATGTTTGTTTTATGAGTCCAAAGAAAGAAAAATCATGGGTTTTTCATGTTTAGAGAGTCTGAAAAACACTTAAAGAAAACTCTCTCAGTTCCTTTTTCGTAAAGTAGTCTAATGAGATGGAAAAAGAGATAAACTATCGCTCAATAGACGTTTTCTTCAAATACTTTAACGAGCGTGAAAAGAACAAGGTTTCTTGGCAATCTTTTCATGTTTAGAGAGTCTGAAAAGAGCTTAAAGGGAACTCCAAGGGGTTCCTTTTTCGTATAACCTTTACGAGTCCGAAAAAGTGATAAAAGTATACTCGGTTACATTCTCATTGATTTACGAGCACGAGAAAGAACAAAGACTAAGATCGGTAACTTATTCTCATGTATTTACGAGCATGAGAAAGAACAAAGACTAAGCTCGGGATTGTTTTCATTTCTATGCAAGCTTTAAAACAAAATAAAACTATGCTTGGAATAGATTTTAATTTTTACACAAGATTAAAAACTAAACAAAACTATGCTTGGACCTAGTTTCATTTTTACGCAAGATTGAACCAGAGGAAACTATGCTTGAGGTAAGTGGTTTCATTTTTACACAAGCTTGAACCATAGAAAACTATTCCTGTGACTTCCCAATGCATAACACAGGGATGGTTGGTACTTAGCCCCCAGCTTAAGAAACTAGCGGCTTAACTTTAGCATGAAGTCCAGAGGCCGAGGCCAAATTCCCCCCAAGCTTTATTTCATCCAACTGCAAAGGAGAATGAAATGAAGCTTCAAATACTAGATGAAGGACTTGACTCAAATAGAGAGGGGGAAAACTATTTCATTTTTTAACGAGCTTGACACAGAAACAAGAACTATGCTCGTAACCTATGTTTCATTTTTTAACAAGGTTGCCACAGAGACAAAAAAAAAACTATCCTTGTAAGTGGTTTCATTTTTTAACGAGCTTGAAATGAAAAAACCATGCTCAAAGACCTATGTTTCATTTTTTAACGAGGTTGCCTCAGAGACGCAAAAACTATCCTCGAGATCTTTGTTTCAATTTTTAACGAGGGTGCCACAGATATGCAAAAACTATCCTCAGAACCTTTTCTTGATCATGGGTTCCAAGAGGACAATGCTCCGGAAGGACACCATGTCAAGGGACAAAACTCAGTCATGGATTCCAAGAGGTCTTCATTTGATGGAAGAAACACACTCTGGAAGGACACCATGTCGAGGGTCATGACGGGAGTAAAGAGATCCAGCTCTAACAACCCTATCGAAGATATCACCATGTCAACTACTGGATCTAAGTCATCAGAATTTGAAGCCATGGGAGACAATGCCACATAATTAACCTGTGGCGGGGGCGATACCGTCTGCATATAAGAACCATTCAGGGAGGAAATCCAGGCAGGGTCAATGAATGAAAGTTCATCAACAATCACAATTCTTCCATCGTGATGGAAAGATATCACACGAAAAAGAGTGGACACAATAGCTTTCATGGCATAGATATAATCTCACCCAAGGAGTAAAGCAAAATCCAAGGGGTCTTGGACTACCATGACATCAATAAAGACAATTTTCCCTCCCAAAGTTACAAGAAACTGAGGAAGGGTCCCTAAAGGTTGACTGGTTCTTTTGTTAAAAGATAACAGATTCTGCGTAACCAGTGCAAGTGGAGGACAACCCAAAGCTTGCCAAGCAACAGAGGACAAAATACTAACAGATGAACCTTCATCTATCAATGTCTGAGGAACGTCTCGACCACAAACTTGTACTATAATCTGGAAAGGAATGTAATAGGTAAGACGAGGCCCAGTTATCACACCCTAATCAAAACAGATGGCCTCATTACTTGGAGGGCGTCCTACGAGAGAAGGAGGAATACCCCTCAGCACAGGAGATTCTGTATCAACGAGAAAAACATAGGAAGTATCGGGTTTAATCTCTAGCGAGAAAGTAGTATCGAACGATGGAGAGATCAGATCAACCACTTGAGGTTCATTCTCCAAGGAGAGAATGGAGTCGATAGATGGAAATAGATCAACCACTTGGGTGACACTCTCTAACAGGAGAGTGAGATCGATCGAGGATGGGATCAGATCGACTGTTTTAGTTTCACTCTATGAGGGGAGAGTGGGATTGACCGAAGAAGGTATCAGATCAACCACTTTTTCAATTGATTCAACTAAGGACGTGACCATATTGACGACATGATCAACCGGATTGACCGGTGAAGGGACCAGAGTGATCATTCCATCAACTATTGGAGGGTTGAGAGAAAGATTACGGTAAGCAGCTGGAAGTTGAGGTTGTGAAACAATCATGTCTTCTAGTAATTTAGAGGCTTCGTCCATACAAGGGAAAAGGTGAGTGAGATGACTCCCTTTGCATAACATGCACGTGAACTTGACTCTACTTTTCTTCTTCCCAATGGTATCGTGACTAGTTGACGGGAGGTCATAAACATGTTGTTCAGAGGCTAATGACATAGGTTGGCAAGGATGTGTACATGATGCTTCTATAACCTTGGATAGACCTGGGCGTTCCTTAAGAAGATGGCTACCCTTACAAAGCCTGCAAGGGTACTTGAGCTTATGGGTTGTTTGGGTGATCTTGACATCATCAACACTCCCAGCACGAGTAACAGTAACTGGTTGTTTTCCAACATGTTTGACAGTTGTTGGAGGTTTGGATCCTTGCTTAATTTTCTTCTTCTTATTCTTCTTTTTCTTCTTCTGCTTATTCACCGAGTTACTAGCTTTAGAACTTTCGCTCGATGAATAAGATGGAACGGAAGGCGACCTTGCAAGTGAAGAAGGCGAAGAATACCTTACTAGTGAAGATGGTGAAGGATCAACATGAGGTTGATGTTCTTGGGGGGAAGTTCTTACGACCGAAGCACTTACTACACTTGGGATTACCTGAGTGGAAAACAACCACACCGACAATCCAATTGTGAGACCTGGAAGGCTCAAAGTAGCGATGTGAGGAGGACCAATGTTTCCATAAGAAGGAAAAACAAAAGGTTCCCCTGGAGTAGAGGTTCCTTCATCGGTCATTTTGGGAACTGATGCCATTAAAAACAAAAATCCAATCTAGAGTCTGCTAGGGAAAGCAAACAACACACGCCAAAAATCTAGGAAGCAAGCAAACAAACAAAACCTTCTCACAATGAAGGCACTTGTTGGTGATGAAATCCAATGTCGCGGGAACAATGTAAGAAGGGGTTGAGATAGAGCGGGTGTAAAAGTTACGTTGATGACCTACTTAACAGACTTACACCCTGGTGCAAGCTCCCACACATAATCGTGGGTATACCCTCCAAGGAGCCCGAGTGACTTTAGCCAACGTCGATTCCAGGTACCATGAAGACTTGCCCCTCTACAGTCACCTTGTGTAAAGACCCTAGAGAGATAGGCCACTAAGGTTACCAATCACTACAGTGATGCCTGGGGAAACAGTCGACAATCCGATCCACGTGCAAGGGCAGGGTATCTAGCCATAAATCAACTTGAAAGGCTTCCACTCATCATTGTGGGTATACCTCTCAAGTGACCCCCATAATACATGCAACCTCTACACCATGACCAACAAAGTAGGGTGAGTAACTCTTCCAGTCTCAATGTGACCTCGTGATTGACCTTTGTGTTAGAAGGGCTTCCCAGGACAAAATGTAATAAGTTGATTTAACTGCTCCCTAACTCAAGATTCTATGTTTGTTTGCAACTTTGGAAAGTTATCTTTCACACCTATTCCAAAGCCCTACAACTAATCTAATGTAGGTTTGCTACCAGAAAAGATAAAAAATATCTAATCAGTTTGTATAAGCGCTTTATTTTATGGCTGTTGCTACTCAAAAGGAAAATGGCATGGACAATATGGTGTTTTGACCGACTCGAAAATTATGCAAAGATATGACGATGCAATTTTTTCATTTCGATGAAAGCTATGCTTCGAGAAGGAGAAAACATTTATCATTCCCATATGCACGATGTCCCAAAATATATTAAACCCATCAATATCAAGATTCTCAAGAAATGAGAAAAAGGTATTGAACACCAATGCACGATTCATGCCCCCCCCCGGCCATGAGGGGGAAATTTTTTCATAATTTAAGATCAAAAAATGCCAAGAATCATGCAATTTCACTACTTCAAATGCAAGGATGCCCCCAATCTAATATAAAGCAAGAAATTAAATCATTTTGTTTCAAAAATTTCACTAAAAGAAATAATGAACTTTCTTAAAACAAAGAAACCCAAACTACAAGTTTTCTTTTAAAGCAAACTATTTAGAAGAAATCTGATCTTTCCCTAAACAATTCTGAAAAAAACACACGCTTTGTAATTGAAAGACACTCAAAGAAAGAGATTAATCCTTCAAAACCAAACAAAGAAAAAGTGGCTAAAAGCAACTCAAAGGATGTCAAGCAGACTGAAAGAAGATCAATATAGGCTCTAAAAGCTCAATCCAGTTGATCAAAGCAAAACTGGGTCATCAAAATATGACAAGACCCAATCCAAAAAGTTTACAAACAAGTTTGCAGCCTAGCAGTATATTACAGTGCGAGAATTAGGTATTCTCGCAGGCTAGACATTGGTAGGGTGCGATAAGTTCGCACTGAACCTAACGGCAGGGTGCGAACATCAATGATTCTCACAGCCCACAGACATGCACAGTGCGAGAATGTCTGTAATCAAAGAAAATTTTGAAAAAGGACAGGGAATCTAAGTGAACTTCTAGATCCAGAGAGTCTCGATGGATGTCCCACAGAGTCAGAAACCAGAAAACAAGCAATCAAAGGAAGGGAAACTAGACTAACTAGGAAACAATCCGTTCCCCAGTGGAGTCGCCAATTTTGTTATCGGACTAATCGGTAGGTGCAGACACTAACATATCTCCCTAGATCCACCTCGATCTAGAATAAAATAGGATAGAAAATGACGCTTTCCTTAAGTTTTAGATATTGAATTTACTAACTAAAGAGGGATGAGTGACATATCGTTTAAATGTCACTTCCTCTCACCATTGCCATGCTAGATCCTTTCCAATGCTCATACAATGATGAACCTGCAAAAGAACGCAACCAACCAAAGTGATAGCAATAACATAAACTCAATATAAACCTATGTATGTGATCAAGGAATCATACAATAAAACACAACAAGCTTTATAGGAAAGAATCATATTATTGTATCATATTGAATGTGAAAGAGAGATTACAACCATGGCCTTGATGTCGTAAGGTCCCTTCCAACTGTCCTTCGTTCCCCACAAACTTTCACTCCAAGAATTCTGAGAGCATAGATCTGATAATATTCACAATCTATCTTGACAAAGGAAAATCTCAAAGCCACTCCAACCAAGCTAATAATTCCAAGCCAACCAAACCTAACAATCTCAAGAACCCCTTCTCCATGAGAGATCCTCTCCTTTTATAAGTTGAAGAGGATAAGGTGAGGAGGTTAGGATGATCCCACTAAATCATGAAAGCAAGTAAGATCCAAACCATTCGGATGCCACCTCACCATGGAAGTTTCTCCTTCTAGAAGATTCGAGAAAACGCTCATTTTTCCCACGTGTAAGCATTCTCGCACCCTCCTTATAGTGCAACCTGTGAACTGTTCGCACCCTAGCTATGATGCATCCTACGCGAATCAATCATTCTGGCACCCTAATAGATAGGCAGCCTACGAACTTTCTTTTTTATAAGGTTTTTACACAGGAAAATGCAACTTCTTTTCTCAGGAAAAGTTATTCTCCTTTCTCTCTTCACGAACTCAGGCCACTGACCCCTCTGAAGGAAACATATAGGTTTACATCATTAACGGTCATAGGGATGACGAAAATAATGTGTAACACCTGTAGTGTCCCCAAGGTCGAGCCTCGATGTAAACTATGATCTAAAAGAGATTGTAAATATGTGTTATAGGCTGGTGAGCCAAGTTTTGTATAAGCCAGTAGGCTTATGTGTTTGATTAGGCCAGAGAGCCTAAGGGTTGAAGGCCAAGGGCCTGGATTTGTATCGATATGTATGCAACACATCAATAAAATATAAACACCTCCAGGTGCAGACCGACCACGATGAATGAGTGATGGGGGACTGAGCGTTCACAGAGTGGGCAAGGGATTAGGGGCTTAAAGGTGGGAAAAGGGGTTGAGTGTTGAGCCTAGGGGCTAAGCCTAGGGGGCTTAGGCCTGGAATAATATTTTAATATTATTTCCAAAAAGAGCCATGTGCATATTATTTTATCCTAATTTCCTGGCAAGGGAGGGAATGTGCAAGGGGATGCACGCTGTGGAACGCTTGCAGTTCCCAGGGTGACAAGTTTCAACCCTGATGCATGCAAATATAATCGTCGAGATGAACCGTGGGGAAGGAACTTCTCCATTCAAACCGAACCTCTGAGCATGGAACTAGTACGACCTCTGCCAGAATACCCTGGTTCATCTCTGAAAGTCGTAAAGCCTGTGTTGTTCTGCAAAATTATGTGTACGCCCTCTGTTCTGAGAGTCGAGAAGATTGTGTCCGTCTGAAAATCCAGTTCACTCTTTACCCGTTCAAAACCAGCGAGTCTGTGTAATTTCCTGCATGGATTGTTGTCATGTGTTTCCAGAACCAACACCATGAGACCTTGCCGCCATTGCTGAGCTTGTGTGAGAAGCCCGAGTCTGTATTCCCGATTGTCTGAGGTGGTCACGCAGTGCTGGTCTGTGCGTATTATATTGGCCAGAGTAAGCTTGTGCTGAGCTTGTGTATGACCTCTCTCCAGGTGAGGGAGGTGGTGGATGTTGGAAGAGGCAGGTTGTCAGGCCTGCGAGCAACTCTTCCAGGTGGAAGAGTTTGCTGGGAAGTGTTTTCTTCCAGAGAGTGCCTAGCACCAGCTATGGGCTCTGAGACTTCATGATCCGGCATGTTGCCGAGACCCATAGGGGAGGTTAGCATCGATGCACTGTGCATGTGAAGGTGTGTAATCCCGGGCGAAACAGGCATGCGGGGAATGAGAGTCTGGTAGTAGTGGGCGTAAGATGGCATCTTTGGGAATAATCCTTCCAGATATTTCCGTGTTGTCTTCCTTGTAACCTCAGCCTAGCCTAGGATTCCTTGCCTTGGGGGTGAAGATCGGTCGCAGCTCGAGGGTGACCCACTGTTGAGCTGATGAACAGTGTGGTCTAAGGCTGGGAGGTTCGTGGAAGGCCTGCACTTGGTTGGTGATTTCTACATCTGTTAAAAGATAAGTATTTGAATTATGCTTTAGTCATCTTGTGCATCACTGTGTTGTCTATGTATCATGTTTTCCACTATGTAAATGAATTATTGTTAAATGGTATGGAATGTTTAATTATAGCAGTAACCAGATATGTTTCACTTTGTAATTTAAATGTGTTTAATTGTGTTAAATGCATGTGTTTATATTGGCCTGTGTTTATAATCAAGCTTAAATGTATACCGATTGCTATATTGTGCGTTATAAGCCTCGGTCTAGCTAAAGGTACACTACAAATTGGTATCAGAGCCAAGGCTTTGACACTGAGCCTAGATGGGTCAGTTGAGTGGTCTTACAACCAAGGGTGAGAGGAGAAATTGTGTTTGGAAGACCAATTTCGGACCCTGGTATGGACCGAAGTGTATAGCAGTTAAACTCGGGAGGGTTGTGAGTCGTAATATCATTGTGGGATTACCCATCAACCATCCAAGTTGATAGAAGTTGCATAGGGTTTAAGTCCTCATGGGTAGAGGAGAAGCCCCGGAACGGCGGAGGGATCATAGCCATAGGATCCCAAGGAGGACACGTGTCAGAATCCCGGAGAGAGTCAGAAATTGAAGAATCAGAGTTCTCGAGCACATAGAGATCTCGTCACATGGAATCGCGATCCACGATTTCACGACAAGATCTGGACCGTTCATATTAGGGGACACGTGGTAGAGATCTGCCATCAGGGAAAGTCCCAACAAGGAGTAAGTCCAATGGTGTTTGAAGTTCATCGGGAAATCGGGAACCCAGGTAACAAGTGATTCATACACTTTGAAACTCCGAACCCTGAAACCCCGATGAGAGCTTTGAGTATGGTCACGGGGTAGAGGTCACATGGACCTGGGCTTAACCGCGAAGGGTTAAAGCAAAAGGCGCATTGGCGTATCGGTAATCGGGATGTCGGGGATCCCGTGAGCGTATGTTCTTTGACATTGAAACCGCCGAAACCCCGACGGCGTAAGGTGGAGGTCATATAGTATGGTCATGTGGACTAGAGGCTGAGCCAGGAGAGCTAGCCAGTGTAAAAGAACATCAGGAATCGGAGGATCAGGGGTTGTGAATGCATGTGCATCGCGACATCACAAATCCCGAAACCCCGATAGGAGGATTGATCACGGTGATGGGCAGTGGTCGTGTGGTGAGGATATAGCCTGGAGGGCTAGCACGTACAGAGTCCATCGAAAATCGAGAAATCGGGGATTCCGCTGTCAAGAGTTTTGGCACATTTCGATTCGTGAAACCCCGAACCCCGATAAGGGAAAGGGCCTGGGTCACGAGTCAATGGTTACATGGTGTAGAGCCCATAGCAGGGGCTAACGCGTAAAGGTAGTGCATCGAAAATAAAAAATCGGGGATTCAACCCACCAGAACACTTCCGGTTTCAAAATCCCGATAGAGGTAACCCCGATAGAAGGAAGGGAGACCTCGAAGAGTTTCCTGTGGGAGGAAAATTTTCCGATAGGGAAATAGGAGAATTTCAAGAAACTAGAAAAACATAGAGCCAGACAAAGCTCAGAAAACTTGTGAAGTTGAAATGTCTTTCGTTCTTGTTCGTATTAGTTATAAACATTGTGGATTATTCATGAAGTTTAATGGCCTGACAATTTTGAATGGGATTGCATAGTGCGTGTTCAGAATACAACAGAGGCCAAAACTCCAGTTAATCAACACCGAGTATGGAGTGGGGAAGAGTGCAAATTACCCCTGAAATGGAAGACGAACGGGAAGGAAAGGATGTTAACCTAGGAGTCGAAGGATCGAACTCTAATGGGCATGGAAAGGAGATGTATAAGGAAGGACATATAATGAAAATCCTTGAAGGATTGCAGAGAGAGGTCAAGGAGCGTCGAGCCGATAGCCGAAAGCTCATGAAAGTCAAGGATCGACAAGGGAAATTAAACTTAAAATTCTTGCAGAGTCTGGAAAGAATAGAGAAGAAACTTGAGAAGGGAAGAGACTCAAGTACAACAGAGAGTCGTAGAGACCATGGGAGAAGAAGTAGATCGAGGAGTGGTAGCAGATGTCATAGTCTCTCCCAAAAACATTCAAACAGGGAGACATACAGTAGTTCAAGCCCGTCCCCTACCAGAAAACATCGAAAATCTGGAAGGGAGGAATTGAAAGGAGAGATGAACAAGATTAAGCCTCCAACATTCGATGGAGAACATAAGAAGGAGGAGGATGCCGATACATGGTTGCTGGGCATGAAGAAATACTTCCAGCTGTAGAATTATCCTGCTCATGCAGAGGGAAGAATTGCAATGTACCAGCTGAAAGGAAAAGCGTCCATGTGGTGGGATCAATTTGTGCAGGTGCAGCACATCAGAGAGAAAGAGGTCACATGGAAGGAGTTTAAGAGGTATTTTGAGAAGAAATACCTCACTAAAAGATACTATGACAGAAAGATGAAGGAGTTCTTCGAACTGAAGCTAGGCAGCATGAACATTGATGAGTATGAACGAAGTTTTCTAGAACTGTTGAAGTATGTTCCATTCATCAAGGACGAGGCTGTCAAAATTCAGAGGTATCTGAGTGGACTGCCACCTTCTATTGGTGACAAAATTCAATATGATGATCCTAAGACTATGGAATAAATGATAAGAAGGGCGAAATGCTTATATGCACAACAAAGAGAAAAGCCTACCTCTCGGAAGGTTTGGGATGACCAGAAGAGGTTTAAGAAAGAACAAAGGCAGAAGGGAGACAAGCCTTCCTTTTTCTGAAATAGTCGTCAGGGACAACCCTCGTTTAGAGAGCCAAGAAGGACTGAGGAGGGAGCACAAAGACAGAGACTGACACCCATTCAGTGTTGGGACTGTCAAGGAAACCACAAGTACAGAGATTGTCCCCATAAAAATGGTAAAGCAAGAACTGTCCATACTGTTCAGCAAGCTAAAACAGTGGAGGATATGGGCCGTAGAATGCCGAAAATCTACGCAGACCTGGACAATAAGCAAGCGAAATTTCAATCGCACATGATTTAAGTGGAAGGTATGATTAACAACCGACCACTTGTTATTTTGATTGATTCAGGGGCTAGCCATAGTTATGTAGATCCTAGGGTGGTGGAAGGTTTGAATCTAATGAAGAGAAAACATGAGAATCCTTGGTTAGTGCAGTTAGCCACAGGGACCAAGAGGAAGGTCACTAAATTGTTAAGTCCTGTTCAGTGGACATGAAAGGAATGATCACTAAGGCTGAATTGAACATTCTTCCTTTAGGCTCATATGATTGCTTAATTGGGATGGACTGGTTGGACCAGCACCATGCCCTTCTGGATTGCCATAACAAGAGGTTCACATGTCTGGACGAACAGGGAAATCATGTAACAATCCAAGGAATGCCCAGAGCCGTGGTTGTTAGAGAAATCTCAGCCATGCAGCTGAAGAAATGTTACCGGAAAGGCTGTCAATTATTCGCAGCCTGGGTGGAAGAAGTACTCCAAAATGTGGTCCTGAATCTGGAAGATCACAGGGTACTCAAAGAGTTTGAGGACGTGTTTCAGGAGGTTCCTGGACTACCTCCGAAGAGGGACATTGATTTTTCTATAAATCTAAGGCCTGGAGCAGCTCCAGTTTCGAAGGCTCTTGATAGGATGAGCACACTAGAGATAAAAGAGTTGCAACTACAGCTCAAAGAGTTATTAAATAAAGGCTACATTCATCCCAGCGTGTCACCGTGGGGAGCCCCAGTCCTATTTTTGAAGAAGAAAGTGGGACGATGAGGCTGTGCATTGACTTTGGCAGTTGAATAAGGTCACAGTCAAGAACAAATATCCTCTGCGAAGAATTGATGATCTTTTTTATCAGTTAAAGGATGCGAAAGTATTTTCAAAAATAGATCTTCGATCTGGATATCATCAAGTGAGGATAAAAGATGAAGACATCAGCAAGACTGGCTTCAGAACAAGGTACAGTCATTATGATTTCACAGTGGTGCCGTTTGGATTGTCCAACGAGCCTGTTGTCTTCATGTGCTTAATGAATGGAGTGTTCAGAAATTATCTGGACAAGTTTGTCATAGTATTCTTGGATAATATCTTGGTGTACTCCAAGACAGAGGAAGAACACGAAAAACATCTTAGAATGGTGCTACAGGTGTTGAAAGAACACCAGATTTACGCAAAATTGAGCAAGTGCTCATTTTACCAAAAGCAGATCCATTACTTGGGACACATTATATCAGAGGAGGGGATCGCTGTGGATCCTGAAAAGGTACAGGCCATTCAAGAATGGCCAGCGCCAAGAAATGTGGTGGAAGTTAGATCTTTTATGGGTTTGGCAGGTTATTATAGGAGGTTCATAGCCAGATTTTCAATGATAGCTCATGCTATCACTTCCTTGCAAAGGAAGGAGAAGAAGTTCCAGTGGACTGAACAATGTGAGAGCAGCTTCCAGCAATTGAAGCAGCTACTCACTAGTGCTCCAATCCTAAAGATTGCAGATCCATACAAGGATTATGTAGTATGCACAGATGCGTGTAAGGAGGGGCTGGGAGGAGCTCTCAGCTAAGAAGGATTTGTAGTTTGCTATGAATCCCGAAAGCTGAAAGAGGATGAAGAGAATTATGCCACTCATGGTTTAGAGCTGGAAGCAGTTGTCCATGCCTTGAGGAAATGGAGACATTACCTCATGGGCAAGAAATTTGAGTTGAGAATAGACCATAACGGTCTGAAGTATTTATTTGATCAGCCAACTTTAAATGGCAGGCAAATTAGATGGTTGGAATTTATATGCGAATATGAATTTGATATCAAGCATATCAAAGGGAAAGACAATAAAGTGGCTGATGCACTCAGCAGAAAAGTGCATGAATTACATGCTATAGCCATTAGCATGTACAAAATTGAGTTGAAAGACATAATTATTGAAGCTGCAAATGCTGATTTGCAGTACAAAAGACTTGTAGCAAAGCTACAGCAGCATGAGAAACCACAAACCAAGGAAAGTTACACCTTGGGAACTGATAGTTTACTTCTGTATAAAAATATAGTGTATGTACCTAATGACCGAGAATTGAAGCTGGAAATTCTAAAAGAAATGCATAATGTGACTTATGCTAGTTATCCTGGATATCAGAAGACTATGGCAGCAGTCAAAAGCCATTATTTTTGGCGAGGTATGAAGAAGGAAATTGCTGAATACATCGCCAGATGTATGGAATGCCAGAAGGTCAAGGATGAGCACAGACACCCAACAGGGTTGTTGCAACCTTTACCTATTCCTGAGTGGAAATGGGATGTGGTAACCATGGATTTTATCACAGGATTGCCCAGAACAAGCAAGCAACATGATTCAATCATGGTGGTGGTGGACAAGCTTACTAAAGCTTCCCATTTTATTCCACTGAAAACCACCCACAAAGCAACAGATGTTGCTGATATATTTTTAAAAGAAGTTGCACACTTGCATGGAATTCCTAAGACAATTGTGTCTGATAGGGACCCAAAATTCACTTTGAATTTATGGAGAGGATTGTTCAAGGGATTTGGAACGAATCTGAACTTCAATACAACATATCATCCCGAGTTTGATGGACAGACAGAGAGAGTAAACAGAGTAATAGAAGACATGATGAGAATGTATGTGATGGATAAACCATCAAGGTGGGAAGACTACCTGCATTTGGTAGAATTTGCCTACAATAATGGGTACCATGCATCATTGAATATGAGCACATTCAAAGCGCTTTATGGAAGAAAGTGCAACACTCCAGTGAGTTGGGATAATCCAGCTGACAGAACAGTAGTTGGACCTGAACTACTCAAAGAGATGGAAGATCAAATGATAAAAATCAAACAGAATCTAAAAGCTACCCAGGATAGGCAGAAAAGTTACGCTGATAGTAACAGAACCCATAGAGAATTTAAAGTGGGTGACCATGTTTTCCTGAAAGTGAAAACTAACAGGAGTTCCCTGAAATTGGGAAGTTGCGCCAAGTTGGCAGCAAGATATTGTGGGCCATTTGAGGTCCTGGAAAGGATTGGGCTAGTTGCATACATTATTGCATTACCTACATCTATGATTGTACATAATCTGTTTCATGTTTAACTGCTTAATAAATATGTACCTGATTCTAATCATGTTATCAATTGGACTATGATTCAGGTGGAACCAGAAGGTGTCCTGCAAGTGCGTCCTATGCGCATATTGGACAGGAAAAGCAAGTAGCTCCAGAATCGAGCTATAGAGCTTGTAAAGGTCCAGTGGACCTGGTACGGTCCTGAGGACATGACATGGGAACATGAAGAAGTTATGCGGGCAGAGTACCCACATCTTTTTGAAAATTCTGAAGGAGACACAGAGGCAGTGTAATTTGCACCAAGGACAGTGCAAAAATAAAGGGAGGGGGATTGTAGTGTCCCAAAGGCCGAGCCTCGATGTAAACTATGATCTGAAAGAGATTGTAAATATGTGTTATAGGCTGGTAAGCCAAGTTTTGTATAAGCCAGTAGGCTTATGTGTTTGATTAGGCCAGAGAGCCTAAGGGTTGAAGGCCAAGGGCCTGGATTTTGTATCTGTATGTATGTAGAACATCAATAAAATATAAATACCGCCAGGTGCAGACCGACCACGATGAATGAGTGATGGGGGACTGAGAGTCCACAGAGTGGGCAAGGGATTAGGGGCTAAAAGGTGGGAAAAGGGGCTGAGTGTTGAGCCTAGGGCCTAAGCCTAGGGGGCTTAGGCCTAGAATAATATTTTAATATTATTTCCAAAAGGAGCCATGTGCATATTATTTTATCCTAAGTTCCTGGCAAGGGAGGGAATGTGCAAGGGGATGCACGCTGTGGAATGCATGCAGTTCCCAGGGTGACAAGTGTCAACCCTGATGCATGCAAATATAATCGTCGAGATGAACCACGGGGAAGGAGCTTCTCCATTCAAACCAAACCTCTGAGCATGGAACTAGTACGACCTCTGCCAGAATACCCTGGTTCATCTCTGAAAGCCGTAAAGCCAGTGTTGTTATGCAAAATTACATGTACGCCCTCTGTTCTGAGAGCCAAGAAGATTGTGTCCGTCTGAAAAGCCAGTTCACTCTTTACCCGTTCGAAACTAGGGAGTCTGTGTAATTTCCTACGTGGATTGTTGTCACGCGTTTCCAGAACCAACACCGTGAGACGTTGCCACCATTGCTGAGCTTGTGTGAGAAGCCTGAGGCTGTATTCCCGATTGTCTGAGGTGGTCATGCAGTGCTGGTATGCGCGTATCATAATGGCCAGAGTAAGCCTGTGCTGAGCTTGTGTATGACCTCTCTCCAGGTGAGGGAGGTGGTGGATGTTGGAAGAGGCAGGTTGTCATGCCTGCGAGCAACTCTTCCAAGTGGAAGAGTTTGTTGGGAAATGTTTTCTTCCATAGAGTGTCCAGCACCAGCTACTGGCTCTGAGACTTCCTGATCCAGCCTGTTGCCGAGACCCAGAGGGGAGGTTATCACCGATGGACTGTGCGTGTGAAGGTGTATACTCCCAAGCGGAACAAGCATGTGGGGAATGATAGTCTGGTAGTAGTGGGCGTAAGATGGCATCTTTGGGAAGAATCCTTCCAGATATTTCCATGTTGTCTTCCCTGTAACCTCAACCTAGCCTAGGATTCCTTGCCTTGGGGGTGGAGCTCTGTCCCAGCTCGGGGGTGACCCACTGTTGAGCTGATGAAGAGTGTGGTCTAAGGCTGGGAGGTTCGTTGAAGGCCTGCACTTGGTTGGTGATTTCTACAGCTGTTGAAAGATAAGTATTTGAATTATTCTTTAATCATCTTGTGCATGACCGTGTTGTCTATGTATCATGTTTTCCGCTGTGTAAATGAATTATTGTTAAATGGTATGGAATGTTTAATTATAGAAGTAACCAGATATGTTTCACTCTGTAATTTAAATGTGTTTAATTGTGTTAAATGCATGTGTTTATACTGGCCTGTGTTTATAATCAAGCTTAAGTGTATACCGATTTATATATTGTGCGTTATAAGCCTCGGTCTAGCTAAAGGTACACTACAACACCAGTACCAGAATAAGGGTAGACCATGCCAATATTGACATCATTTCTCAAATCAAAATCCCTAGCTCACACAAAGAAGTTAGAATCTTTTTAGGGCCAGCTGGTTACTATAGGAGGTTCATTCAAAATTTTACATACCTGCCAATTTTGTTATTGGACTAATTGGTAGGTGTAGACACTAACTGATCTCCCTAGATCCACCTAGATCTAGAACAAAACACACCAGAACATGACACTTTCCTTAAGTTTTAGATATTGAATTTACTAACTAAAGAGGGATGAGTGACATACCGTTTAAATGTCTCTTCCTCTCGCCATCGCCATCCTAGCTCCATTCCAATGCTCATACAATGATGAACCTATAAAAGAACGCAACTAACCAAAGTGATAGCAATAGCATAAACTCAATATAAACCTATGTATGTGATCAAGGAATCATACAATAAAACACAACAAGCTTTATAGGAAAGAATCATATTACTGTATCATATTAAATGTAAAAGAGAGGTTACAACCATAGCCTTGATGTCGTAAGGTCCCTTCCAACTGTCCTTCGTTCCCCACACACTTATTTCTCCAAGGATTCTGAGACCATGAATCTGATAGCTACTCACAATCTATCTTGACAAAGAAAATCCCAAAGCCACTCCAACGAAGCTAATAATTCCAAGCCAACCAAAGCTAACAAGCTCAAGAACCCCTTCTCCATGAGAGTTCCTCTCCTTTTATAAGTTGAAGAGGATAAGGTGAGGAGGTTAGGATGATCCCACTAAATCATGAAAGCGAGTAAGATCCAAACCATTCAGATGCCACCTCACCATGGAAGTTTCTCCTTCTAGAAGATTCGAGAAAACGCTCATTTTTCCCACGTGTAAGCATTCTCGCACCCTGCTTATAGTGCAACTTGCGAACTATTCGCACCCTATCTATGATGCATCCTACGAGAATCAGGCATTCTCACACCCTAATACATAGGCAGCCTGCAAACTTCCCTTTTTATAGGGTTTTTCCAAAGGAAAATGCAACTTCTTTTCTCAGGAAAAGTTCTTCTCCTTTCTCTCTTCAGGAACTCAAGCCACTGACCCCTCTGAAGGAAACATATAGGTTTACATCATTAATGGTCATAGGGATGATGAAAATAATGTGTAACACCAGTACCAGAATAAGGGTAGACCATGCCAATATTGACATCATTTCTCAAATCAAAATCCCTAGCTCACACAAAGAAGTTAGAATCTTTTTAGGGCCTGCTGGTTACTATAGGAGGTTCATTCAAAATTTTACAAACCTAGTTGCCCCACTGTTCGAACTGTTAGAAAAACAGGCTAAATTTTGTTGGGATGAACAATGTCATATTTATTTTGAAATTTTAAGAACAAATCTTTCAAGTGCCCATGTCTTAAGAGGACCAAACTGGTCTCTTCCACTTCATATCTGCAGTGATGCCTCAGATACAACTTTGGGGGCTATTTTAGGAAAAAGGGAAGGCCAGGTTCCATATGCTATATACTTTGTCAGCAAAAATATTTCACCTACTGAAGTAAATTACACTGTCACTCGAAAATAATTCTTGTCAGTAGTACATGCCATTAATAATTTCAGACACTACATAACAAGGTATGAAGTTTTTGTACATACAAACCACTCAACCATCATATTTTTGATGAAAAAACCTGTTACAAATGATAGAGTGACTAGATGGTTGTTATTACTGCAAGAATTCAATATCACCATCATTGATAGACCTAGAAGAGATGATTTAGTTGTTGATTTCTTGTCTAGACTCATTCTTACAGGTGATAATGCACCGATAGATGACAATTTTCCATATGAGAATTTATTTACTATTTCTACTTACATTCCTTGGTATGAATATGTAGCCAACTATCTTGTAACATGAAATCTACCTCAAAATCTGTCCTCTTGATAAAAACAGAGAATTATCCAGTTGAGTGCCAATTACATGTGGCATGATGATTGTTTATACCGTACTAGGCCTGATTTGGTGATCAGAAGGTGTGTCTGGGAGGATGAGATGCATGACATCTTCAAATCCTTTCATGATGGTCCACGGGGACGTCATTTTGATGATAAAAGAACAACATACAAGATATTACAGTCTGACTAATATTGACCAACTATTTTCAAGGATGCAAAGAAGTATGTGGCCAGCTGTGATGATTGTCAGAGGATGGGAAAACCTACTGCAATTTATGAGATGCCTCTCCAAGCTCATGTAGTAATTGAACCTTTTGAGAAATAGGATTTGGATTTTGTAGGAACCATTAACCCTATGTCTCAAAGGAAGAAGTACATCCTAGTCTGCAAAGATTACGTGACCAAATGGGTGGATGCTAAAGCTTAATATTCTGCAAGTGAACAAACTATTGTAGATTTTCATTTTAAAGAAATATTTAATCGCTTTGGTGTGCGTTGAGAAATAGTGACTGACCAAGGAACCCAATTCACCTCCAATTTGGTCAAAGATATTACTGAAAAATATAAAATTAAACATAGAAAATCTTCACCTTATCACCCTCAAGCAAATGGGCAGGTAGAATCAACTAACAAGGTGATAGAAGTTATTCTTACCAAGACTATGAAGCTACATCATAAAGAATGGGTTGATAGGTTTCCTGAGGCCTTATGGGCCTATAAAACAACTTGGATAAACACGGGGGGATACACCTCATGAGTTGGTATATGTGAAGCAAGTGTTGCTTCCCATGGAATTTCAAGTGAAAACCTTCAAGATTGCCATGCAATTAGGGATGGATTTGGATGAAGCTAAAAAATATAGGATATTGTAGTTGAATGAGCTTAATGAGATTAGACAAGATGCTCTTCAAAGGAATACCCTTATACAATAACAAAGGACTAAATGGCATGATAACTACATCAAGAAAAATTATTTTCGGTCAGGTGATTGGGCCCTACTGTATGATAGTAGGTTCAAGAATTTTAAAGGTAAATTATCTACTAGAAGATTGAGACCCTATGAAGTTGATATGGTTTACAACAATGGTTCAGTTAAGATAAATACTATTGCTGAGAATCAAACCTCCTTTGTTGTGAATGGACATCGATTGAATTTTTATCATAAGCCTCTATCCAACGCGGATTTTATTAGACATGCTATTCAAAATTCTGATATGCAATTGGTAAGAAAGGGGACTTCTCCTCCTACTGATCCACCACAATAAGTTTGTTATTTGAATTAATTTGTCTATGTACATATCTATAAATAGGTGTGTCATTAGATATAAATTTTGGTGTTACTAACAAAAAAAAAAAGTTGATTGTGTTCTCATGTAGATAAATGAATAAGGAGGGCATCTGCCAGATATAGATTTATCCCTTTATCCATCCCTATTGGATAATTTATGGAAAAGGAGCTAAATGGAGTTTCTTTAAGTTTTTCAGACTCCTAAGAATTGAAAACACCGATGAGAAGGAACTGGCCCGGGCTCGAGAAAATCCACGGGACAATAGATGCAGTTTTCTTTAAGTTTTTCAGACTTCTAATAATTTAAAACACTGGTGAGCAGGAACTAGCCTGGGCTCGAGAAAAATCCACGGGACAATAGATGGAGTTTTGTTTAAGTTTTTCAGACTCCTTAAAACTGAAAACACAGGAGAGAATTAACTATTATCGGCTGAAGAAAAATCCACATAATAGTAGTAGTTAGCGTTATTTTTATAATAAAATGGAAGTGAAAACAAAAGAAGTGATCATATTGGTTCCAAAAAGAGGAGGATTCTGAATCTCAACATGAGATTGTCTAGATACATAGTACCTTCTTGTTATAGATCTTGGAGCCCAGTCATTGAATTATCTTGCCTCATTTTCTGACACTTTCGTTGCAATTTCAAGGTTTCTGTACCAGGTGTTTTTTGTTTTTTTACCTATATGGTCCTTCACTAGAATAAAATCACATGTTCTCTTCCATAGCAACAGAAAATGCCAACAATTTGTAAAAAATGTGGCCTACAAAGTTCCAGTCTACAAAATACGCCACCATGTACCTTATCCAATTTTCATTGAGCACCGGAATAAAATTTTGTTGTGATCGGGTACTAGATAACATCTATGTGATTTTCTGGTACTCCAAATATTCTCTCTGTGTTCATCTGGTATTGGGAAAGTCTCTGTGTTGTTCTAGTACTGCAACAATATTCACCTCTGTGTTCATCTGATAGTGAGGGAGAAGGTCTGTGTTGTTCTAGTACTACAACAATATTCACCTCTGTGTTCATATAATACTAAGGGAGAAGGCCTATGTTGGTCTAATAATACAACAATTTTCTATAGTGGTCTGGTACTAAGTTGTGATCCGGTACTGGTGTTGAAGTTTTGGTAATTCTTATTCTATATTCAACGGTTTTTTCTACTTGATACAAATGTTTAAGATAATAAGAGGTATAAGCTCACTATTTTATCCCTTTTTATTAAAGAATCATACTAATTGTGTACTATACTTGTGGTTACTCTCATGCATCCTCCTTTCCTCAATTATTACAAATTCCCTACCACAACCTTCTGAAATATCGAGGGTATTTCCTACTAAAGAAATCATTCATATGCACTCGAAGATTTTGATGGGATCATCATAATATGTTGAGAGTACGAAGTAATTATACCTTTAACAAGACCAATTCCATTCTCAAACACTCTGGTCAAAGACTTATGTTCATATGGTGAAGAAACATCATAGTTCCATGATCCAACATCACACCATGTGAATCATTTATTTAAACCACATCTTAATGCATGTCAAACCCATGATCATTTTCCAGTCACAATGACGTCAAATGATTGCATAACTGTGAATTTTAGTTACACCGACCACATCTCCTGTAATCATTGCCCAACATTATTGTCAACACGGTCTGAAGTAAACCTCCATACAATCCTTTAATTTATTCATGGATACGACTTACCTTACCTTGCCATCATGACCACAGATTTGACCCTTGTAATTTGAATTCCAACTTATAAATGCTCCTCTGGATGGCTTCACCATCTAGATGATCTTTATTTACCCGTTATTTTGTCATACAATCTCCATTCACACTGTGCTTTGTCCCTTCATACCGTTTTTCACAATATATCCCATTTCGGTATTCTATTGCATGTTGATCTGTTCTAGTACTAAACCCTCATTCTTTGTCTTGTGTGCATATACGCTAGTAGACTTTCTCTGGAGTGAACATGGGGGTTGATAGAAATGAACCAGTGTTCCAATTATACACGAAGACACAGGAATACCAAGCTTACAAAGGGAAATTTGAGCGGGTCGGATGGGTTCTATTTTTGGAAAGATTCAAAGGCTATCACGAAGGGGTACCTTGTTCTTTTTCTCATACCTATGACGAAAAGAGTGTCCAGTTTGGGGAGATGAAATTAACAATTACAGAGGAAACCATAGCGGAAGCTACAAGATTTCCCTTTTCTAGAGAGAAATATTTCAAGGGCATTGTCATTGAGAAAAATATGTGTCATAAGTTTCTAAGGCCGAAGCATCAGGATCCCGACTGGACCAAAGGTATTCCTTGGAGATGTATTAAGGAAGAGTATTGTACAATGCTCATTATCTTGGATAGGTTTCTCACTTTTGAAGGGAGGTATGTCATGACCTTCTTATATCATTTAAAAAAAAATTCTCACTTTGAAGGTGGGCCACGAATTCTATTTCCCCATTTCCTATGGATGAGTCTAAACAAAATTGTTAGGGGAGTTAAATTAACATCTAAGAAACCCGGAACTAGTATCCATAACCATGGCTTAATTAAATTATTGGTTGTCCATGCATTGAGAAAACAAGGCAGTAGCTGGAAACAACTCCTTTAACAAAAAATTTCTCAAGAGGGAGTTTCTAAATCTATAGAAGAACATGAAATAGAGGCATGTAGTGAGGGGTCTAGTAGAAAGAAAAGGGAAAGGAAAAGCAGAGGGAAGAATTTAGGAAATGAATAAGTTCATGTTACACCTAGTTCATCCCAACCTATTGATAGATTGGATGAGGGTAAGTCTGGTATGATAGAGAAGCCTACTGCATCCAAGAAAAAGAGGACCTCCCAATCCCATAAACCAAGTCCACCCCTGGTCCCTAAAACTAAATTAACATGCAGTAAGAGGCAACAAAGAAATAACTATGGGCAAGGTGAACTCTTAGATAGTTCTCTTGAGGAAACTATTGAATTATCACAGGAGAAATAAATATTCGAAGGATGAGAAAGTTTCAAAAGAAGGATGTGCCAAAAGAAAAAATACCAAAGGATCCTACTACATCTAGGAAGGAGAGGTCCTCCCAATCTAAGGAACCAAGTCCAACCTCGATCCCTATAATTTAATTTCCACAAAGTGAGAGGTGAAAAAGGAATAAATTTGGTCAAAATGAAGTTTCATATGGTACCCCTGAGGAAACTATTGATTTTCCTCAAGAGTCGATTAGTAAGTTGGAGAAGAATCCTGAAGTTAAAATTGGAAGTAGGGGGAATCTTGAAATGAGGAATGTGCATAAAGAGCCAACTCCTGTATCTACACCTCCACCCCCTAGGGTAAAAATAAGGATTGTACAGAAAGGGAAGACTTCCATACCTCTACTTCAATCCCCTAGAGTAAAAACGAATAATGTACAAAAGAAGTAAAATACAGAGCATACACCTTAGTCCTCTAAGGTAAAAACAAAATCTGTGCAGAAACAACAGGTTCCGAGAGATACATCTGCTACTAGAACAAAAAAGGGGAAATTGTTTGGAGAAACTTCTAGTCCTGTCAGTACATCTAAGGAAGCCTCACATTGAGTGCATAGAAATACAAGAAGAATGGCTAAACAAATAATAATTCCACATGTTCCTTCTTTTCCAAAGGAGCCTATTCATATTCCGACTTCTCCAGAGAAGGAAAGTTTCTATGGAGCAATGATCAGTGAGACCAAGGGGTTAGTAACATAGACCTTAAGAGGTTTAAGGAAGGGGATGGAAGCCCGAGGGGAGGTAACTTAGCAAGAAACCATATCAGATCCTGTCAGTTCCTTGACCAAGCAAGAGTTGGTATTGAATGTTGGGAAACTTACAAAACATAATAAGAAGTTAAAACAAGAGGTTAGATAGTATCAAGTTTTCGATAGGCACATTAAGGAAGAGAATGCACAATTGAAACAATATAAATGAAGGTTACATGATGCGCAATAAGAAGCCTCTGCTAATATTAACAAAGTTCTTCCTTTGATCTAGTACACCAAGGTTATCAACAAGGATCTTAAGGGTGAGGCCTCTAGTTTCAATATTCCATAACCAGAAAATGATATTCAACCAGGATGGAAGACAATTTTAGTATTGCAAAATTTTGAGTACTAGTTTCGACATTTTTACATCAGGACATGCAATGAATTAAGCATGGTGTAAATGTTGGGTCTCCATTTTGATACCCCTATTACCTTATATTATCTTCCATCTTTGTCAATTTTACCTCTGACATATGCATATGTTGTCTATTTCTTCCACAAACCTGCCTTGTGACCTTATTCATATGCATAATGAGGTAACCCATGTTAAAAACATGATTTGTTTGATTTCTTAATTAATTGGGACTTAATGATTGTTGTTTATGCTTCTAATTACTTGGATTACTTTAAGAAACTTCATGACAAGGAATTATCTCATTCGGTACTCATCTTCGGGATTCGTCTACTACTTCCGTTGGTCCGATACTACAACATTTCAAATGTTCTATTCTGGTACTTCGCCTATTCCGGTACCAACTCTGTGTTAATATGGTACCAACTCTACGTTGATCTAGTACCAAGATCTATTACTGTGTTAGTGCGGTACTAAATCCTCTTCTACAAGATTCAAGTTTTGAACGAGTACACTGGCGATGGCTCCAATAAATTGATTGGATGGAAACATCCTTGGTTCGTTTGAAGACCACGATAGACTTCATCACTCATGCACTTCATGTCATGAGGATGAAGTCTCCCCAACCAAGATAAGTCTCTCTTTATATGTTTATGTGTGGACATAAGTTAATTGTGTGTGAGTGTGCAAATAAGATAATTTTGTATTGCAAATGATTCAGAGTGCATGAACTTTCCTAAGTACAACATAGGTCTCTAAATAGATACATGTTGATTTTGGATAAGTGTAAATGAATAGATATGCATTAAGCATAGTAGATGATTCTATTTATGTTTCTGTATGGTGATATTTAGTCAAAGATGGATATATGTTTGGAATTGTTAGATAAGCAATTGTTATTTTTCTGAATTTGGAAGTCTTAGTAATTTTGTTGTCCTGAGTAGGTACAAGAACAATTAGACTTCATCTCTCACCCTTCATGCATCAGTAATGAAGTCTTTCAATCATATTGTTTCTCTCATGTATTGAGGAATGAAGTTTTTATTGGAATTGATTAGGTCATGATTGGTTTCTTTCCAAGAGTAAATAGAGTGAATTGTCAATTGTTATGTGAATTCAATTGCTACAGGAAGCAGGGTCTCCATTCATATTTTTATTTCATGAGCCTATAATGAAGAAACTTGCTATCTAAGCTAGAGACTTTTCCAACCAAGTGTTTTCTTGAGATTTTTACTATGAGATTTATCTTCTAGTTTGAAGTTGTGTGAAGAATAATGTTCAGATATTCCAAAAACAAAGTATTTTGTTATTGATTGTTTCTTGATTGATCTAGATACAAAAAACATAGATAAATTACCTATTTTTGACACATATAGTGTAACGACTCTTTTGATTACAAATCGGGATTGATATATAAATGAGTGCAATATACTAAACATGTATTTACACCAACAGATACAAAACAAGAATGGTTGAAAAGGGGTATTCTCAGAAAGAAGGTATTGATTTTCGTGATATTTTTTCAATAGTTATTAATCTTGTTTCAATTCAAATTTTATTAGCATTAGTTGAATTATTTGATCTAGAGTTAGACCAGCTAGATGTTAAAACAATGTTTTTACATGGTGATTTGGATGAGGAAATATATATGGAACAACCAGAAGGGATTGATCAGAATCACAATAAACGATTTGTTTGTAAACTCAAGAATTCATTGTATGGCCCGAGGCAACAAGAAATGAAACAAGAAGTTTGATTCCTTCATGGTGAGCAATAATTTTACAAGAAGTGGGTATGATCACTATGTATACTTTAAAAAGTTGGAAAATGGCATATTCACTATTTTAGTGTTATATGTTGACGATATGCTTGTTGCAAGAAAGAGCATGGTTGTGATCAACAGGTTAAATTCTTAGATGGCTAGGGTGTTTGATATTAAGGATCTAGGAGAAGCAAAACAAATCTTGGGAATGCTCAGAGAAATGAAAAATGGTAAGTTGTGGTTATCACAACAAAAGTATGTGGAGAAAACACTTTTGAGGTTTGGTATGAACAATGTGAAACAAATAGCAATTACTTTGGCTTCCTGTTTCAATATTTCTTCAATTTTATGTCCTAGTGCTGATGAATAAAAGGAATATATGTCTTGAGTATTGTATGCTAATACAATAGGGACTTTAATGTATACGATGGTTAGTACAAGATCAAATATTTCACATGTAGTTGGTGTTGTAGTAGATACATGGAAAATCCAAGAAAATAGCATTGGGTATCTATGAAATGGGTGGTTCAGTATTTGAGGAGCACAAGTACTTATAGTATCACCTATATTGGTAGGAGTAATTCAGTTTGTGGATATGTCGATTCAGATTTTGCAGGTGACTTTGACAAGAGTAGATCAACTTCAAGATATATATTTACTTTTGTAGGTGGAGCTATTACTTGGATGTCAAAGCTTCATAATATTGTTTCTTTATCCACTATGGATGAAAAATATGTAGCTTCTTCACATTCTTGCAAAGATGCAATTTGGTTAAAAGGTTTGTTGGGTGAGTTTGGAAGGATGCAAGACAACATAAAATTATTTTGTGATAGTAAAATAACTATTTATTTGGCTAAAAATGCATATTACCATTGTAAGAAAAAGAATACTCATGTTAAATATCATTTTTTAATATAGGTTGTTTATGAAGGTGGAGTGCATCTGGAAAAATCCTATAAAAAATAAAATTGTGTAGACATGTTCACAAAACCAATTCTGATAGAGAAGTTGCAATGGTGCTTAGATTTTCTTGGCTTGCACAAAAGGTGATGAATAAATTGGGCATGATATATCAGGTAAATTGTTGTCAAGGTGAATATTCTTCAGATATGCCAACAAATCTCCCAATATATTGTGGATATTAGGATTTTTGTGGCTCATATTATTTAGTTACTTGTTAAATATAATCTGCAAAATTTGGTATAGGTGGACAATTATGATGGACATTTTTTTGTAACTATGTGAAATTTGTTTTTTATTCATGTATACCTAAAGGGGAAAATGTTGGAATAGAGAGTGGGTCGAATGGTTGAATGAACTATTAGAAGCCTATATTTATTAGTTTTTGTAATTTCTCCCTTGAAGAATAAAAACATTGATGATCATTGCCCCATGCAGGTTTCCCTTACAAGAAGGGTTTTACCACGTAAACCACTATGTTAATTCTATGCATGCTTGCATTGTTGTCGTCTTGTTCAACATTTAAATTAAATATATTTGTAATTTATGCTTTCTTTGCACAAAAAGTGGTTTTAGAGATGGTGAGCCAAACCTAGTGGAACTACGTGAGTTCATAAGACATATCTTCCCGAGTGGATCGGCATGGGACAAATTTAATTCGAAGGCATAATATGTTATTACATTGTCACAAGTTGTCCCTCTTAGAAGTTACAACAATTGTAGACACACTTACGAATTTAATTGTTTGAGCTAAGTGTAGTAGGCTGAACATATACAAAGGTGCAACATTTTTTCAAATGTGTCGCATGTCAAACTCTTAGAGGGTGTGACACTTGTGAAAAATTTACGTGGAAAAAGGGAGGAGAGCATACGATATATTATGTGGTAAATTAATGGATGGAGGATGTTTTTTAAAATATATTTTTAAAGTATTACCTTTATGTGAGGTGAATGTTATGTATATAAATTATGTGAAGTGGACTTAAAAAAGATTTTTTTCAAGTATATATATTTTAATATTTTTTTAAGGTTCAAACCTTTTTGGTTCAACCTTGAATCTTATTTATTATGTAAGGATCCATTTTGAATTATAAAGGATTCATTCTTCCATATTACAAAGCTCAATTTCATAAGCAGTGGTGTGGGCGATTTGTGTTAATGGCAAAGATTTAGAGTGCAAAATTTGAGATCGATAAATTCAATAGGAAGAATAACTTTGAATTATAGAAGGTTAAGATGAATGATTTGATTGTGCAATAAGGTGGGAGAAGGCATTATTGGGAAATTCAAAGAAACCAAGAACTATGTTAGACGAAGAGTGAGAATATTTAGATGCAAGAGAACTCAGTGCTATTCGTTTATGCTTGGCCAACGATGTTTTGCTTAACATTGTTGAAGAGTAAACAATTACAGGCTTATGGAAAATGTTGGAAAGCCTCGATATGACAAAATCCATGAAGAAAACAATATATCTGAAAAGGAAATTATATAGTTTATGAATGAAAGAAGGAATGAAAATTGTTGACCACATAAATACGTTTAATACAATTTTATGTCAGTTGTCTAGTATGGAAGTAAAACTCAATTCAAAATATAAGGAAAATTGCATTGTTGTGTTCATTTCCCGATTCTTGGAATCATTTTGTCACTTCTATCATTTTTAGCTCAGCAAAATCTATTCAATTTGATGATATTGTTGGAGCTCTATTTTCTGAGGAAACAAGGAATAAATCCAATTTAGAAACCTCAACATCATAAGCGATGGTGGCTAGAGGTCGATCTAAATAAAGAGGGAAGAATCTGAGAGGTACATATTGATATAAGTCAAAAGGGAATAAGAGTAAGCTAAAATTTTGGTACCGTGGAAAATCAGGGCACCTCAAGAAGGATTGCCTAAAATTACAACAAGCCTCCAAAGAAGACTCAACAAAAGAAGAAAATGAAGCAAATGAAACTGAAACAATTTTAGGTTCACATATGAGTGATGAAGATTTTTCTATTTGTAATGTTTGATGTCATGATCAAAATTGGTTGTTAGATTTTGGTACGTCCAATCACATGTATCTTCATAGACACTAGTTCTTTACTTACCATTCTATAGATGACTGGGTTGCTTTTATGGGAAATGATATTTCCTATAAAATTGTTGGAATTGGTAGCATTCGAATTAAAATGTTTAAGTGTTATGTAAACATGTTAACATATGTGAGATAAACTTAGAAAGAACCTAATATCTTTGGGAGTTGTTGATTCTTGAGGATACAAGTGTACAATTCAAGGTGGAGTTATGAAGGTGTTAAAAGGCATCTCACTGGTCATGAAGGCTAGAAGGATCAAGAATATTTATCGTTTAGAAGGAAGAACTAAGTCAAATTAAATAGAAACAATATTAGAGAGTGTCAGTGACTCTACTCGTCTATGAAATCAACATTTCAGTCATATGAGTGAGAAGGGGCTTAAGGTATTGGTAGATTGTAAGTTACTTCCAATCCTAATGTCTCTGAATTTGAATTTCTACAAACATTGTGTTTATGGAAAATAGAGTCGGCAAAATTTTAAAAGAGGAAGAAACATTAGTAAAGGTATCCTTGATTACATTCACTCGGATGTTTGGGGACCATCCCATACAATCTTGTATGAAGGATCATCATATTTTTCTAAATTTATATATGATTTCTCTAGGAAGGTGTGGGTCTATTTGTTAAAAAGAAAAGTTAATGTATTTATTGTTTTCAAGATGTTTAGGGCTTTAGTTGAAAACAACATAGACAGGTCAATAAAATTTTTAGGAATAGATAATGGAGGTGAATTTACATCCATCGAATTCAAAAACTATTGCAAGGAAGATGGGATTGAAATGCCTAAAACCACTTCCTATACTCAGAAAAATGGTGTTGATCAACACACGAATATGACTCTTCTAGAGAGAGGAAGGAGCATGCTTAGTAATTCCAAGTTGCAGTAGGAATTTTGGGCAGAAGTTGTTTCTACAACTTGATATAGTAAATAGATCACCATCAGCTGTAATAGATTGTAAAATTCCAGAAGAGGAATGGAGAGGTCACCCTTGTGATTATTCAAATATTTAAATTTTTGGTTGTGAGGCCTATGCTCTTATTCCTAAACATCAACGTTCTAAATTAGATCCAAAATAAAAAATGCTTATATTTTTTCGGTATGGTGATGAAATTAAGTTATATAGATTGTGGGACCCTACTTCCCATAAAATCACCACTAATAGAGATGTCATATTTGATGAATAGTTACTCATAAAATCAGATATAGATGTTCAAATGAAATATGATGTACTACCCCAATTTCAGTAGCTTTAGCTTGAAACTCGTTTATCTACAAAATAAAATGAACACAAAGAGGTTCTTGAAGATGTTAGTGAAGAAGATCTTGCAGATGAAAATGAGGATGAAAATAATAACCAACAAAATGTGGATCAACCACAATCATCCCTAAGAAGATCTGCATGGGTCAGGAATCCCTTAAGAAGTTATGATGATTATGTTTCATCTCTTGCTTTGATTTCTAATGAAGGAAAACCTATCTTTAATTAGGAAGCAATGGAGGTGTCCGATAGAATGGAAAGTAGAAATGGGAGAGGAAATGGATTCCTTAGAAAGGAATGGAACATGGGACTTGGTAGAACTCCCAAAAAACAGGAAAAAATTAGGATGCAAGTGGATCTACAAACTAAAAAATGGTGTTGATGATAAGGTTGAAAGGTACAAAGCAATATTGGTTACCAAAGGGTATTATCAAAAAGAAGGTATTGATTTTCATGATATTTTTTCACCAGTTTTTAAGCTTGTTTAAATTGAAATTGTGTTAGCATTAGTTGCATTACTTAATGTGGAGTTAGGGCATCTAGATGTTAAAACAACATTTTTACATGGTGATTTGGGTGAGGAAATATATATGGAACAACCATTAGGGTTTATTCGGAATCACAATAAAATGTTTGTTTTCAAACTAAGAAGTCATGGTATGGCCTGAGGTAGTCACCCATGCAATGGTAGAATAAGTTTGATTGGTTCATGGTGAGACATATTTTTACAATAAGTGAGTATGATCATTGTGTTTACATTAAAAAGTTGGAAAATGACATATTCATTATTTTGGTGTTATATGTTGACGATATGCTTGTTGCAAGAAAGAGCATGGATGATATCAACAAGTTAAAGGATCATATGGCTAGGACATTTGGTATGAAGGATCTAGGAGCAGAAAAACAAATCTTGGGCATGGAGATGCTCATAGACTAGAAAAATGGCAAGTGTGATTATCTCAACAGAAGTATGTGGAGAAAATACTTTTGGGGTTTGGTATGAACAATGTGAAACTAGTATAAATCCATTTGGCTTCCAATTTCAATATTTATTCAATTTTATGTCCCAATAATGTTGAAGAAAAGGAATATGTGTCTCGAGTACCATATGCTAATGCAATAGGGAGTTTAATGTATGTGATGGTTAGTACAAGACCAACTATTTCACATGTAGTTGGTGTTGTAAATAGATACATGGAAAATCCAGGAAAACAGAACTGGACAATTGTGAAATTGGTGCTTCGGTATTTGAGTGGCACAAGTACTTATAGTATCACCTATAATTGTAGCATTGATTTAGTTTGTGGATATGTTGATTCATATTTTGCAGGTGATTTGGATAAGAGGAGATAAACTTCAGGATATGTCTTTACTTTTGTAGGTGGAGCTATTAGTTGGATGTCAAAGCTTCAAAATATTGTTTCTTTATCCACTATGGAGGTAGAATATGTATCTTCTTTACATTCTTACAAAGATAAAATTTGTCTAAAAGGTTTTCTAGGTGAGTTTGGAAGAATGCAAGACCAGGTAAAACTATTATGCGATAGTCAAAGTGTTATTCATTTGCCTAAAAATCCAGCTTATCATAGTAATACAAAGCATATTCCTGTTAAATATCATTTTGTAAGATAGGTTGTCGATGAAGGTGGGGTGGATCTAGAAAAAGTCCATACAAAAGAAAATTTTGCAGACATGTTCACAAAACCGATATTGTTAGAGTAGTTGCAATGGTGCTTGGATTCTCTTGGCTTGTAGGGAAGGTGATGAATAAATTGGGCATGATATATCAGGTAAGTTGTTGTCAAGGTGGAGATTTTTGAGATATGCCAATGATTTTCTCAAGATATTGTGGATATTAGAAGATTTTGTGGTACTTATTATTCAATTACTTCTTAAATCTAATCAACCAAATTTGGGATAGGCGTACAATTATGATGGACAATTTTTTGTAACTGTATGAAATTTGTTATTTATTCATGTAGGCCCATAGGGGAAAAGGTTGGAATATAGAGTGGGTCAAATGGTTGAATGAACTGTTGGAAGCCTGTGTTTATTGGCTATTGTAAATTCTCCCTTGAACAATAAGAATATCAATTATCATTTCCTCGTTGAGGTTTCTCTTATAAGAAGGCTTTTACCACGTAAACCACTATGTTATTTTTTTGTATGTTTGCATTGTTTTCATCTTGTTTAATATTTTAAATTAAATATGTTTGTAATTTATGCTTTCGCTATAAAACAAGTGGTATCAGAGCTAGTGAACCAATCCGAGTGGAATTGAGTGAGTGGATCTACATGGGACATATTCAATTTGAAGGGACAATATTTTTAATGCACTGTCGCAATCCCGGCTAGAAGTTATGACAACTGCATGAAGAATTTTGAATTTAATTTTTTGAGCTAAGTGTTGCAGGCTGAACATATACAATGGTGCAGCATTTTTTCAAACGTGTCACGGGCCATACTCTTAGAGGGAGAGACACCCATGAAAAATTTGCATAGAAAAAGGTATGATAGCATAAGATATATTATGTGGTAGATTAATGGATGAAGGATGCTTTTTAAAATATATTTTTAAATGATTACCTTTATGTGAGGTGGATGTCACATATTTAAATTATGTGAGGTGGATGTCATGTATATAAATTATGTGAATTGGTTGTAAAAAAGGGTGTTTTAAAGTATATAAATTATAATATTTTTTTAAGGGTTAAACCTTTTTGGTTTAACCTTGAACCTTATATATTATTTAAGGATCAATTTTGAACAATAAAGGATTAATTCTTCCATATTACAAAACTCATTTTTATAAGCAATGGTGTGGGGGAATTTTTGCTAATAGAAAAGTTGCAGAGTGCAAAGTTTGAGATCACAAAATTAAATCGCAAGAATAACTTTATGTTATGGAAGGTCAAGATGTAGGATCTTCTCATGCAACAAGGTGTGGGAAAGGAACTGTTGGACAAGTGAAAGAATCCTAAAACTATGTCAGATGAAGAGTGGGAAGATTTAGATGGAAGAGTTGTGAGTGTTGTTCATTTGTACTAGGACGACAAGGTTTTGTTTAACATTGTTGCAGAGAAAACAACTATAGGCTTATGGACAAAGTTGGAAAGACTCTACTTGACGAAATCCTTGATGAATATAATCTTTCTAAAGAGGAAATTATACATTTTGTGAATAAAGAAGGTATGAAAATTGTTGACCACGTAAATACCTTCAATACTCTTTTATGTTAGTTGTCTAGTATGGAAGTAAAACACGATTCATAAGATAAGGAAATAATATTGTTGTGTTAATTTCCCTAGTATTAGGATCATTTTGTTACCTCTATCATTTTTAGCTCATCATAATCTATTTAATTTGATGATTTTGTGGAAGATCTATTGTCTGAGGAAACAAGGAAGAAATCAAATTTAGAAACCTCAACATCAAAAGCGATGGTGGCTAAAGAGGGAAGAAATTAGAATCAAAGAACTACATCTCAATCTAATCCAAAAGGAAAGAAGAGTGAGATAAAATGTTGGTGTTGTGTTAAATCAGGGAACCTTAAGAGGGATTGCTGGGAACAACAACAAGCCTCCAAAGAAGACTCAACAAAAGAAGCAAAGGAAGCAAATGCAACTGAAATAAGTTCATGAGACTGATGCACTTTTGTCTATTTGTAATGTTTAACATCATGATCATCATTGGTTGTTAGATTCTAGTTCGTCCAATCACATGTGTCTTCATATACATTGGTTCTTTACTTACTAGTCTATAGATGACAGGGTTGTTTTTATTCGAAATGATATTTCTTATAAAATTATTGGAATTGGTAGCATTCAAATTTAAATGTATGATGGTTTTTTAAGACATTAACTAATGTGAGGCATGGACATGAACTTTTAAAGAAACTAATATCTTTGGGAGTCCTAGATTCTGAAGGATACAAGTGTATAGTTCAAGGTGGAGTTATGAAGGTGTTCAAAGGCATCTTTCTCATCGTGAAGGATAAAAGATTGGAAATCTTTATCAGCTAGAAGGAAGAACTGAGTCAGATCAAACAGTAAGAATATTAGAGAGTTCCAGTGACTCTACTAGTTTATGGCATCAACATTTGGGTCTTATGAGCGATAAATGGCTTAATAAACTCGTAGATCATAGGTTACTTCCAAGATTAATTCCTTTGAATTTGAATTTCTACAAACATTGTATTTATGAAAAACAGAGTAGGTAGAATTTTAAAATAGGAAGACACATTAGTAAAGGTATCCTTGATCACATTCACTCAGATGTTTGGGGACCATCCCCTATTGTATGATATGGAGGAACACCATATTTTGTTACATTTATATATGATTTTTCTAGAAAGGTGTGGATATATTTAAAAAAAATAAAATTTGATGTATTTATTTTTTTCAAGCAGTTTAGAGATTTAGCTTAAAGTAACGTAGAAAGGTCAATAAAATGTTTAAGAACAGATAACAAAGGTGAATTTACATCCATCAAATTCAAAAACCATTGAAAGGAATATGGGATTAAAAGGAATTAAACCACTTCCTATCCTCCTTAGCAAAATGATGTTGATGAATGCATGATTATGACCCTTCTAGAGAGAGAAAGGACAATGCTTAGTAATTCCTATTTGCAACATGATTCATGGGAAGAACCAATTTATACATCATGTTATCTGGTAAATTAATCACCATCAAATCGAATAGAATGTAAAATTATAGAAGAGGTATGGACAGGTCACCCTTGTAATTATTCAAATATTAATTTTTGTTGTTGTGATGCCTAAGATCTTATTCCTAAACATCAACATTCTAAATTAGATCTCAAATCAAAAGGGATTATCTTTGTTGGGTATGGTGATGAAATTAAGGGATATATATTGTGAGACCCTACTACCCACAAAATTACCATTAATAGAAATGTCATATTTGATGAATCGTTACTCATAAAATCAAATGTAGATGTTCAAATGAAACAAACAATGGTACCACAATCTCATGAAATTCAATTTGAAACTTGTTTATCTATAGAAGAAAATGAACATAAAGAGGTACCTAAAGATGTTCATGAGGAAGCTGTTGCAGATGAAAATGAGAATGAAGATAATAGCCAATAAAATGTGGATCAACCACAATCATCCTTAAGGATATCTACATGGGTCAGGAATCATCCTAAGAGGTATGATGATTATGTTTCATTTGTTGCTTTGATTTATAATGAAGGAGAACCTAGTTGTTATCAGGAAGCAATGGAGGTATCTGATATTGCTAAATGGAAAGTAGTAATGAAAGAGGAAATGGATTCCTTAGAAAGGAATGGAACATGGGACATATTAGAAATCCTAAAAAACATGAAAACTCTAAGTTGCAGGTGGGTCTACAAACTGAAAAATATATTGATGATAAGGTTGAAATGTACAAAGAAGGATTGATTGAAAAAGGGAATTCTCAAAACTAAGGTATTTGTTTCCATGATATTTTATCACCATTTATTAAGATTGTTTCAATTCAAATTGTGTTAGCATTAGTTGAATTACTTGATCTAGAGTTAGATAAGTTAGATGTTAAAACAACATTTGTCCATGGTGATTTGTATGAGGAAATATATATGGAACAACCAGAATGGTTTGTTCAGAATCAACATAAAAGGTTTGTTTGAAAACTCAAGAAGTCATTGTATGGAATGGTACAACAAGTTTGAATCCTTCATGGTGAGCCATAATTTTAGAAGAAATGGCATATTCATTATTTTGGTGTTATATGTTGACAATATGCTTGTTGCAAGAAAGAGCATGGCTAAGATAAATAGGTTAAAGGATCATTTGGATAGGACGTTTGATATAAAGGATCTAGGAGGAACAAAACAAATCTTGGGCATGGAGATACTCAAAGACAACAAATATGGTAAGATGTGGTTATCACCAAAAAAGTATGTGGAGAAACTACTTTTGTAGTTTGGTATGAATAGGGTGAAACCAATACCAATCCATTTGACTTCCCATTTCAATATTTCTTCAAGTTTATGTCCTAGTACTGATGAAGAAAAGGAATATATGTCTCAAATGTTGTATGCTAATGCAGTAGGGATTTTAATGTATACAATGGTTAATACAAGAATATATATTTCACATGCAGTTGGTGTTGTCAGCATATACATGGAAAACCCATGAAAACAACATTGGGAAAATCTGAAATGGGTGCTTCAATATTTGAGGGGCACAAGTACTTATAGTATGACCTATAATGGTAGCAATGATTCAGTTTGTGGATATGTCGGTTCAAAATTTGCAGGGGACTTGGATAACAGGAGAAACTTCAGGATATGTCTTTACTTTTGCAGGTGGAGATATTAGTTGGATGTCAAAGATTTAGAATATTGTTGCTTTATACACTATGGAGGTAGAATATGTATCTTTTTTAGATGTTTGGAAAGAGTTAATTTGGTTAAAAGGTTTGTTGGGTGAGTTTGGAAGGATTGAGGAAAGGGTAAAACTATTCTGCGATAGTCAAAGTGCTATTTATTTGGCTAAAAATACAGCTTATCATAGTAAGACAAAGCATATTCCTATTAAATATCATTTTGTAAGACATGTTTTTTATGAAGATGGAGTGGCTCTCGAAAAATTCATACAAAAGAAAATGGTGCTTCACTTCGCTTGTCTTGCAAGGAAGGTGATGAATAAATTGGGCATGATATATCCAGTAAATCGTTGTCAAGGTGGATATTGTTGAGACATGCCAAAGAATTTCCCAAGATATTGTGGATATTAGCATATTTTGTGGCTCTTATTATTCAATTATTTGTTAAATCTAATCTACCAAGTTTGGGATAAGCCCACAATTATGATGGAAATTTTTTTGTAACTGTATGGAATTTGTTGTTTATTCATGTATGCCCAAAGGGGAAAATGTTAGAATATAAAGTGTGTTGAATGGTTGAATGAACTGTTGGAACTCTGCATTAATTTCCTATTGTAAGTTATCCCTTATTGTTTAAGGATATTGATTATCATTGCCCAATGAAAGTTTCCTTTACAAGAAGGGTTTTACCAAGTAAATCATTGTGTTAAATATGTGTTTTTTTTGCATTGTTGTCGTCTTGTTCAATATTTTCAATTTATGATTTCACTGCATAATAAGTGGTATTAGAGCTGGTGAGTTGAGTCGAGTGGACCTACGTGAGTGGATCGACATGGGACAGATTCAATTCGAGGGCGCAATACTTTTTTTTCAGTGTCGCAGGGATTCCGTGTTAGAAGTTACGACAGTCGCAGGCACACTTCTAAATTTAATTTTTTGATCCAAGTTTAGTAGGCTGGACATATACAAGGGTGTGACATTTACTCAAATGTGTCACGGGTCATACTTTCAGAGGGTGCGACACCCGTGAAAATTTTGTGTGGAAAAAGGTATTAGAGCACAAGGTATATTATGTGGTAAATTAATGGATGGAGGATGTTTTTAAAAATATATTTTTAAAGGATTACCTTATGTGAGGTTGATGTCATGTATTTAAAGTATGTGAGGTGGATGTCATGTATATAAATTATGTAAAATTGATGTAAATTTTTTTTTTTTTTTAAAGTATATATATTTTAATATTTTTAAGGTTTTAATCTTTTTGGTTCAACCTTGAACCTTATTTATTAATTAAGGATCCATTTTGAAATAAAAAATATTAATTCTTCCATATTACAAAGCTCAATTTTATAATAAGTGGTGTGGGGATATGTACTATAGGAAAAGATGTAGAGTGTAAAGTTTGAGATCGATAAATTCAATGGGAAGAATAGCTTTGAGTTATGGAAGGTCAAGATGCAAGATCTTCTTGCGCAATAAGGTATGGTGAAGACATTGTTGGGTAATTCAAAGAAACCTTAAACTATGTCACGAAGAGTGGGAATATTTTGATATGAGAGCTCTTTGTGCTATTCATTTTTTCTTGGTTGATGATATTTTTTTTAAGATTGTTGTAGATAAAACAACTGTAGGCTTATGGAAAAAGTTGGAAAGCCTTTACATGAAAAAATCCTTCATGAACAAAATATTTCTTAAAAGGAAATTATATAGTTTGTGAATGAATGAAGGTATGAAAAGTATTGACCACTTAAATAAATTCAATACTCTTTTATGTCAGTTGTCTATTATGGAAGTAAAACTCGATTCATAATTTAAGGAAATTACATTGTTGTGTTTGTTACCTAAGTCTTGGGATCATTTTTTCACCTCTATCAGTTTTACTTCATAAGAAGCTATTGAATTTGATGATATTTTGGGATCTCTATTGTATGAGGAAACAAGGAAGAAATCCAATTTAGAAACCTCAATATCATAAGCAATGGTGGCTAGAGATCGATCTAAAGAAAGAGAGAATAATTACAAAGTTACATCTCGATTTAAGTCAAAAGGAAAGAAGAGTAATCTAAAATGTTGGTACTGTGGAAAATCATGGCACCTCAAGAAGGATTGCTAGAAATGACAATGGGCCTCCAAAGAAGACTCAACAAAAGAACAAAATGAAGCAAATGCAACTTAAGCAACTTCAGGTCGAAGTATGACTGATGAAGTTTTTCCTATTTGTAATGTTTCATGTCATGATCAACATTGGTTGTTATATTCTCGTGTGTCCAATCACACATGTCTTCATAGGCATTGATTCTTTACTTACCAGTTTATAGATGACGAGGTTGTTTTTATGGGAAATGATATTTCCTATAAAATTGTTGGAAATGGTAGCATTTCAATTAAAATGCATGATGGTTCTGTAAAGATGTTAATTGATGTGAGGCATGTACCTAAACTTAGAAAGAACCTAATATCTTTCAGAGTACTAGATTTTGGAGGATACAAGTGTACAATTCAAGGTGGAGTTATGAAGTTGTTCAAAGGAATCTTACTAGTCACGAGGTCTAAAAGGTTCATGTAATGTCCCCGGCCATCCATGTCAAGCCACACTACTCCAAAGAACTCTTTTATTCTCTCTACGGAACATACTGCGACATACCCAACATCCAACTGAGCTATGCCACCTAAAATTTTCAAACTGCATGCAATTAAAACATATACACACAAAGCTCTTGCGGAAAAATATACATAGAACATAAATAGACAAATACATTTCATAAATGAACAGACTCATACTGAAATAATACTAAACGTATACATGCAACATATTCAGGAAATACCCATAAATATACATATAGTTGTTATAAACACACATAAGATAAACCCATAAAAATAACCACGTAAATAACAATGAAACATATAAATTCCTCACATAAATGACACTTATCTTGGCAAGAATATCACCAACTTCATGCAGACCTTCCATGAATCTCCCAGCCTTATACCACACTGCTCATCACTTTCAGCAGTAGGTCATGCTCGAGCTAGGACTAAACTCCGCCCAGGTAAAGGGGTTCCTAACCAGGATAATGGCTTGTAGACAACAGGAAAGACTCTGTCACATGTGATCTCTCAAATAATATACTACAATACCTCATTCCCCACATGTTTGTCCCACCCCATGAAGTGTTCCCCTTCTCTGCTCAATAGTCCTTCAGCTGCCCCACTTCCTTTCTGGGATTCAGCAACAGGCTAGACATGAAGTCTCAGAGCACTGTAGCTGCAGTTTAGCACCTTTAGAAAATCAATTCCCAGCAATTCTCTCACCGAGAGAGAAATTTCTCACGGGATTGAAAACCTTCCTCTTCAATATCCCACGGGCCCGACAACCCACTTCTTCAGCCCAACTCCTAAGTAACCAACTACAGAAACAGATATGGCTATGGATACAAGTTCAATTACAGTGATAGGAAAGTACGTAGGGTAACTCAATGAGTGAGTGAGTACTCATGGAATGGATGAATGATGGGAGGAATGATTCCGAGAATGAACTAAGTCCCCATAATATGTATGCATGTCCCCAACTCGACACTTGTTATGTTGCGAGCTACCTTGGCCCACTTGTCCCCAACTTTGGAACTTAGGATAAAACAATTATCCATACTTTATACTTTAAGAAATATTAATATAATATTCCTTTTTGGCTTAAGCTCCCTAGATTATCCATTTTATTAACTTTTATCCCCCACCCTTTCTCTAACTGGTGGATTTTAGTCCCCCATACTCTTTTATCATGGTCAGTCTGCATGCAACGATGTACTTTATATTAGTTATGAGACATATACAAAAATAGGCGCATTGGCCTTTGACATCTGGGATCTCCAGCCTAATCAAAATATAAGCATCCTAGCTTATAATAACTGGCTCACTAGCCTATAAAACACATCATATACACAAAGGCTCCCTGGCATCAACATCACACACACTTAAGTTGTTGCATGCGGTATCCAAGAATGTGCACACTTCATCCTTTTACTGTGTAGTACATGCACACACTATTCCATAAAAGGTGCATACAAAATAATATCAAACAACTCACCAGCTTAAGTACACTTGCATTTACATTTACAATTGGGTTTGGCCTAGGGATATTACCATCCCCTCCCCTTATTTATGCACTCTCCTCAGTGCATCATGTACACATATACAACAAAATTTCAAAAATCCTCAAAAAGATGTGAGTATTCTGCTCGCATTGCATCCTCATGCTCCCAAGTAGCATCCTGAGGACTGTACTAGGTCCATTGGACATTTACAATCCCTGTGGCTAATTCCAGAGTGATTTGATTTTCCTGTCCAGAATGTGTACCAAATGCACTTGAAAAACGCCTTCTTGTTCCACTTGAATCACATTCCAATCAATAACATGATTAACATCAGGTATATATTTCTTGAGCAATGATACATGGAATACATTATGAACATGCATAGATGCAGGGAATGCAATCATATAAGCTATTGGACCAATCCTCTCTAGGATTTCTAATGGACCAAAATAGCGAGCTGCCAACTTCGAATAATTTCCTAACTTCAGGGAACTTTTTTTGGCTTTCACTTTCAAAAATACATGGTCTCCCACTTTGAATTCCCTATGAGTTATGCCCTTATCAACATAGCTTTTTTTCCTGTCTTGGGCAACCTTTAAATTTTTCTTTATTTTTATCATTTTCTCCTCCATTTCCCTGAGCAAATCTGGTCCAACCACTGCTCTATCTGCTGGGTTATCCCAACTTACTAGTGTGTTTCACTTTCTTGCATACAGTGCCTCAAATGGGCTCATCTTTAGAGATGTTTGGTACCCATTGTTATAAGAAAACTCTACCAAGTGTAGGTAGTCTTCCCATTTTGATGGTTTATCCATCACATACATCCCCAACATATCCTCAATCACTTGATTCACCCTCTCTATTTGTCCATATTATTCTGGATGATAAGTTGTACTAAAATTCAAATTTGTTCCAAATCCATTAAATAATCCTTTCCAAAATTTTCAAGTAAATTTTGGATCTCTATCAAACACAATTGTCTCGGGTATGCCATGTAATCGAGCAATTTCTTTCATATAAACATCAACAATGTTGGCTTCCTTTTGATTGATCTTAACTGGAATAAAATGGGCAGCTTTAGTAATCTTATCCACCACTACCATGATGGAATCATGTTGCTTGTTTGTTCTGGGAAGTTTGGTAATGAAATCCATGGTTACAACTCCCCATTTCCACTCAGGAATGGGAAATGGTTGTAGCAAAAAAGTTGGGTTTCTATGCTCAACCTTTACCTTCCGACAATCCAAACATTTGGCAATACAATCAATGACTTCTTTCTTCATGCCTGGCCAATAATATTGACTCTTGACAGATGCAATAGTTTTCTGATAACCTGGGTTCCCAACATAAGGTACATTATGCATTTCTTCCAATATCATATTTTTCAATTTGTAGGAATTTGGTACATAAATTTTGTCCCTGTACCTAAGAATTTCATCATTATCTAGCTTGTATTCTTTAATTTTCTGCTGCAAATTACCTTGCTGTAATTTTGAAACTAATTCCTTGTATTGCAAATCTAAATTTGTAGCCTTCAAAATTATGGGTTTTAAATCAGATTGGTACATGCTAATGGATGTAGCATGCATTTCATGCACTCTTCTGCTAAGTGCATCAACCACTTTGTTCTCTTTCCCCTTGATATGTTTAATATCAAAGTCATATTCACTTAGAAATTCTAGCCATCTTCTTTGCCTAGCATTTAGAGTTGTCTGGTCAAATAAATATTTTAGACCATTAAGGTTTGTCCTTAGCTCAAACCTTTTTCCCATGACGTAATGTCTCCATTTCCTCAAGGCATGGAGTATGGCTTCCAACTCCAAATCATGAGTAGCATAGTGTCTTTCATGCTATTTTAACTTCCTTGATTCATAACATATAAAAAACCCATTTTGATCGAGGACTCCAC
>ML782536.1:255833-304900 GCA_009831015.1 Picea engelmannii | reverse complement strand
TGGAAAATGAAAACATTCCACCATATTAGGATCTATGTAACTATGAATAGCTCCTGAATCAATTAAAATAGCAATGGTTTGGTTGTTGATCATACCTTCCACTTCAATCATATGTGAATGATACTATGTTTTCTTGATGTCCAAGGTTGCATAGATCCTTGGTACATTTCTTCCCATGTCCTCAACTGTTTCATCTTGCTGTACATTGTGGACAATCCTCACTTTTTCACCTTTGTGGGGACAATCTCTATACATATGATCTCCTTTACAACTCCAACATTGAATAGGTGGCTGCCTTGGCCTTTGACCCCCTGTCTCAATCATTCTAGGTTCTCTAGGAGTTGCTTGTCCCTAAGTATTATTTCCGAAGAATGGTGGCTTAGTTCCTTTCTTCCTTTGATCCATCTAGAATTTCCTTCTTTCTTCCCAATATTTTTGGAAAGTTGGCCTTGCTTTCTGTTGATCATATAGGCATTTAACTTTCCTTATGGTCTCCTCCAATGTCTTGGGATCATCATACTATATTTTATCACTGATGAATGATGGAAATCCACTCAAATACCTTTCAATCTTAACTGTCTCATCCTTGATGAATGATGCAATCCTCCCCGCTCCTTGGAGAACGATCGCTCTAACCAGGACCTTCTCTGACTTTGGCCCAAAGAGTGTCAACGCTCCTCTAATTCCCCCGTCGGGAATTCTTCACCCGCATCACTCTCCAAATGATCTGCCTTAATAGTCGGGAAATCGGAATTCGCGATATCGCAAATTCTATGTTTGTGTGCCTTATGCCTCACGATTCTCCGATCCCTGATATGGGTCAATCGCTGAATTTCTGCCCTTCTATTATCGGAGTTTTCCCTATCGGGATATCGCCACTCATGATGTCAACACTCTGAATTTCCAAACTCCGAACCCCGATGTACCGAACCTCCGATACAATGCCACCTATGCTCTACTAGCACTTGTGGTCCCACACTGCCACGTCACCTCGAGATTTCGCGAATCGCGAATCCAACCTACAAGCGTTCTCTGTCGTCGAGAACCCCGATTCTCCGAACCCCGATTACTTGGGATTCCTTGACATGCATCCCCATGATCAATGGTTCCGATCCTATTGGGATATCATGGATCGTGATATCGCCACTTCCGCTTCACCAACTTGGTGCTGCAACTCGCGATATGCCGATATGCGACGGCACGTGCCGATATGATGGTTCCTATGAATCCAGATCGACGACCCTACTTCCTCCTGAGATTCAAACTTCTAATACTCGCACTGTAATCTCTGCGCACCTTGGCAAGACCTAACAGTCCTCGGGTTCTCGTGAAATCTCTCCAGGGATTTCAACTGTCCAACCTTTCTTGCTATCTTCTGCGAATTGAAATAACCACTCCCTTGGTGGAAACTGGTTCAACCACTCGCCCACCTGTGGGGCTTCTTTCGGGCTTTCCATAGAACCCCTGTAATTCTCCTCCACTGAGCTGTAGGCCTATCCCTCCTGATCCTATCCTCGCTTCACAAGTCTTTATGAGGACTTGTTGCACACACTCTTTGCGGTAGATCTTTGAACACGACTAAGTGTTGGAGCTTTATCTCTGCGCACCCCTGCAGTAGAAATCTCAATTTCCTTTCCTCAGAATCGCAACCCTAAGTCTTCATCCAACCTGCACATGCCTTGCACAACTCTGGTGTCAAGTGTGGACTTCTGAGATGAATGGAAACAAAAGCTATCTCCAAGTAAACCCTGCAGTCACACACTCCTTGCGGACAATTTCAACTGCACTCCTTGCAGGAATTCTATGGCTCACTTAGAGAAACAATTGAAATTCATTCAATTTCACTCTCAGACTTCAAATCAACCATGAAATCACATACACAACATATAAAAGCAGATGTATGACCAGAAGCAAACATTCATGAGCATAATATCATAAATCCACAGAGAATAGACACATAACCATGGAATTGAATCAAATCTTTCTTCTATTAATTCAATCTCTATACATGGGTGTTCTTCATACAATTCTCTGCTCTTCTCTTCAACAATGTTGCTTCATCATCATACAATGTACAAAGGAGGGTGTCTATATCCCGTTTCCCTCTTGAGCTCTAAAGCTATCAAATCTAGAATTTAATATCCTATCTACTTTACATTAAACCTATTAAATGCCTTCCTATCTACTAAGGACGAGAGCTTAAAGGTTCAAGGTCCCCTTTACAATATAAGTGTGCTTCTTTATGAACGCCTTCATTAAAGAGCGGCGCAACAATTTCCAAAGCATTTCAAAATGTGTGCTGGCATTGTCCAACTGTTTCTTCTAAATGTGTTGGCTCGCTTGACGTGAGTGATGCTCCTGCATCATACTCCTCGGCTTGAAAAATTTCATGGGCTCCTGTCCATGAGCTCCTGCACGGTCTGTCCATGCTTTTGTATGACTGCTTCATTTTCCCAGCTGGCATCTTCCACTGGGTGGTTCTTCCACTTCACCAGGTACTCAAAATACTGCTTCCGCCTGGTCTTCTTTCCCACTCGCTTGTCTAGTATGTATTCCATCTGCGGCTTCTCTGCAACTGGTAATTGTTTTTTCCACTGGACCACTGGTTCCTTAGTTCCAGTTTCTACTTTTCCAGTCCTGTATGGGTATAAATCAGAAACGTTAAATATCGGAGATATCTTGATGCCATCTGGCAACTCAATTTCATAAGCATTCTCCCCGAATTTCTTCAGGACTCTGCATGGCCCGATTTTCTTCATCTTGAGCTTGTTATATGTTCCCCTTGGGAACCTTTATTTCCTTAAGTGTGTGAGAACTAGATCACCAACTTCAAACTGAAGTTGTCTCCGATGCTGATCTTCTCTGCGCTTATACTCCTGATTTGACTTTTGTAGTCGCCGCTTCACCTTCGTGTGAAGTTCTCTCATCACCTCAGCGAACTCTTCAGCGCTAGCACTGCTAGTCACATTCTATTCTGACTCCCTGAGTTCGGAAACTCCCCTTGGCTGTGTCCCATACAAAATATGGAATGGAATTTTTCCTGTACTCCGATTCACCGAATCATTGTACGCAAATTCTGCCTGCGGCAATATGTTATCCCAGCTGCTATGGTGCTCTGTCACCAAGCTTCTCAACAAGTCTCCGAGACTTTTGTTGACCACCTCTGTCTGCCCATCTGTCTGCGGATGATATGCTAAACTAAAATACAAATTAGTCCCTATCTTTTTCCATAGCATCCTCCAAAAATGACCTATAAATTTGGTATCCCTGTCTGAGACAATGCTTCTCGGCAATCCATGTAGTCTAACAACCTCTTTGAAAAACAAGTTTGCAATGTGGGTCGCATCGCTGGTCTTCTGACACAGAATAAAATGTGCCATCTTCGAAAACCTATCTACCACCACAAGGATGGAATCAACCCCTCTCTGTATCCTCTGTAAACCCAATACAAAATCCATTCTAATCGCTTCCCATGGCCTCTCGGGTATGGGTAATGGCTGATAAAAACTTGCGTTCTATTTCCGGCCCTTTGAATGTTGACAAATCCTGCACCTGTCAACAAATATTTTAACATATGAACCCATGCCTGGCCAATAATACGATTCACTCAGCTTTGCGAACGTCTTATCATGGCTAAAATGCCTTGCTAATCCACCACTATGCTTTTCCTTCACCAAATTCTCCCTCATGGAGCAATTCGAAATACATAGCTGATTGCCTCTGAACAAAAATCCATCCTGGATCATATAATCTATCCACACACTCCTATCCCTGAGAACTGGATTCTCGGCTACCTCGTATGCCTCTGCAAAATCTGCATCACCTACATACATGTCTTTCAGATTTTCAAAACCCAACATCTTGACGCTGAACTCATGCAGCAACAAAAATTTCCTGCTCAAAGAATCAACCACTTTGTTAGCAGTTCCTGAAATGTGTTTAATTGCAAATGTAAAATTCTGCATATACTCTACCCATTTTGCATGCTTCTGATTCAACTTATCCTATTGACTTACAAACTGCAATGCATGATTATCACTGTACAATACGAATTCCTTGGGTATCAAGTAATGCCTCCACTTCTTCAATGCCTGTATGATGGCATAAAACTCTTTATCATATGTGGAGTATTTCAGCTTTGCTTCATCCAGCTTCTCGCTGAAATATGCAACTGGCCTGTCCTCTTGACTCAAGACCCCTCCTATGGCATATCCACTTGCATCACATTTCACCTGAAATGTCTTCTGAAAGTCTCGCAACACTAACACCGGTTTCTCTGTGATATTCCGCTTCAATAGATTGAATCTCTTCTCAGCCTCGGCTGTCCAATGAAAAATTTTATGCCGCTTTTTCACTGTGTCCATCATTGCTGCGCTAATTCCAATGAAATTCCTAATGAATTTTCGGTAGAAACTAGCTAAACCATGGAAACTCCTCACCTCGAAAACATTTCTGGGTGATGGCCAATTCCTTATCACTTCCACCTTTTCAGGATCCATTTTCAACTCATTCGCTGATATGACAAAACCGAAATAAATGAGCTCTGTCTTCATGAAGGAACACTTATTCATGTTGACCAATAACTTCTCCTGCTGCAGTCTTCTCATCACAATGGCCAAATGTTTCAAATGTTCAGCCTTTGTCTTGCTGTAGATCAATATATCATCCAGATATATGACTACAAATTTTCCGATGAATTTCTTTAGGACTTCATTCATCAGTCTCATGAATGTACTCGGCGCGTTTGTCAAACCAAACGGCATGACTAGCCATTCGTACAAACCTTCATTTGTCTTGAATGTTGTCTTCCATTCATCACCCTCTCTCATGCGAATCTGGTGATATCCGTTCTTCAGATCGATCTTTGAAAAGTAATTTTCCCCGCTCAGGCAATCCATCAGATCATCCATTCTCGACAATGGAAATCTATACCTGATGGTAATCTTGTTTATCGCTCTGGAGTTTGTACACATTCTCCAGCCTCCATCCTTCTTTGGACTTAGTACTGTCGGAACAACACACAGACTTAGGCTTTCCTTGACCAATGATTTGTCCAGCAGATTTTGTACCTGCCTCTTGACCTCCTCATTCTCTTGTGGCGTCAATCTGTACGCAACCTTATTCGGTAAATTGGCTCCAAGTATGAGGTCTATGTGGTGACTCACACTCCTCATCGGTGGCAACGAACAAGGTAATTCGTCCACGATGATATCAATGAACTCTCCCAGCAGTTCCTAAATCTCTTCTGGCAAGTCATCCACTCTTGTGCTAGTCAGGACAATTCTCAGTTTCCTGACCACAAAGAATTGTGGATCTTCTTTCTTCTCCATCTCTGTGAGAAGTTCCTTCCCACTCATGAGAAGTATGGTATTGCTTATTTCTGGCTTTAATTCCTTATCCTTTATCAGAATCAATCTGTGTGTTCTCCCATCCTTCTCCAGGGTATATGTGTTCATGCTCCCATCATGAACCACATTTCTGTCATATTGCCATGGTCTACCCAACAATACATGATAGACATCCATGGGAATGACATCACACAAGATTTTATCCTTATATCCACCTATCTTGAATTCAACTAAACATTGTTTAGTGACACTCACCTGATGTCCTTTTTGTAGCCAAGATACTTTATATCGACTCGGGTGATCAGTTGTCTCTAGCTCCAGCTTTTCCACCATCTCGGTCGAAACGAGATTGTCGGTGCTTCCACTGTCCACAATGACCTTGTATTTCCAGCCCTTGGTATTGCATGTGGTCCTGAACAGTCTGGTTCTCTGAGCTATATCCTCCACCTCTTCCTCGGGTGTTAAAATTTTTTTATGCACCGTCAGTGACTTCCCACTTCCGGTGTCCTCATTCTCAACATCACACCTGTACGCCTCAACGATGTGAGCTTCTCCTCTATCCATTTTCCTGTCTGGACAATCAACAGATTTGTGTCATCCTTTCCACATGTAAAACATGTGATGATTCCTCCTCTGCCTCTTCCCCTACCTCTGGTATGAGGAAAAGTGTTCATGTCAGCATATCCGCCACCCTGCTCTGTATGTTGTTTCCTCGGCTTAGCATATTGTTGTCTTTGCTGTGAGGTTCCACCTCTCTCAATCTTACCCTGAGGTTTCTTCCATTCCTCCTTGGGATTCTGAGTTCTTTCTTGGGAAACTGCCTTGCCTTTGGGCTAACTTCTGCCTCGCCCTCGCTGTCCCTGCTTACAGCTCAGCTTCTCCTCGGCTTTCAGAGCCATCTGATAAGCATCCTCAACTGTTCTGATAGTTACCATGCTCAATTCATCCTGAATGTCATATCTCAGACCATTCAGATATCTCGCCACCTTCTCATCATCGCTCTCCCGATGACCTACTCTGATGTTGAGCCTGTAGAATTCTTTGGTGTACTCTTTCACCGTCATCAAATTCTGTCTCAGGTTCTGCATTCGCCTGAACAGTGTGATCTGGTAATCTCTCGAGATGAATTTTTCTTTCATCTTCGCGATCATTCTGTCCCAATTCTTGATCTTCTGTTTTCCCTTGGAACGTCTATCGACCTGTAGCTCATCCCACCATAATGTTGCATGTCCCTTCAATCGGGTGATAGCATGTCTGACTTTCTTATCCTCTTTGATATCCTCATAATCGAAGTAGGTGTCAAGAGCTCGGATCCAATCCAACCACTCTTCTGCATCCAGGCTTCCCTCGTAGACTGGAATATCCATTTTCACCTTCGCACCCATTCTGGAGATGGCTTTGATCAACCGCTCGGTTGATGCATCCTCTGCTGTGACTTCTTATACATGTCCAGCTTCCTCTTCTACTTCGGAATCACTAAGATCCCCTGCACCAACTCTGCGTCTCTGAGTTGTCTCCATCTCCTCGAGTCTTGCTCGGAGATCTCTCATCTACCGCTCCATTTCTGGATTCCCTGCCGGCCTACCTCTTCTTCTCACCTCCCTGTCTTCGGGATCAGGTGACTGTCTTTCTCTTCTCGGTGGCATGGTGTATTCTCTTATATTCTATAGAAAGAAAAGATATTCCTTTCTCTGATACCAAATTATGTAATCCTCCCCGCTCCTCGGAGAACGATCGCTCTAACCAGGACCTTCTTCGACTTTGGCCCGAGGAGCGTCAATGCTCCTCTAATTCCCCTGTTGGGAATTCTTCACCCACAACACTCTCCAAATGATCTCCCTTAATAGTCGGGAAATCGTAATTAGCGATATCGCGAATTCTATGTTCATGTGCCTTATGCCTCACGATTCTATGATCCCCGATATGGGTCAATCGCTGACTTTCTTCCCTTCTATTATCGAAGTTTTCCCTATCGGGATATCGCCACTCGCGATGTCAACACTCTGAATTTCCAAACTCCGAACCCCGATGTACCGAACCTCCGATACAATGCCACCTGTACTCTACTAGCACTTGTGGTCCCACACTGCCACGTCACCTCGAGATTTCGCGAATTGCGAATCCAACCTACAAGCGTTCTCTGTCGTCGAGAACCCCAATTCTCTGAACCCCTATTACTTGAGATTCCTTGACATGCGTCCCCACGATCAATGGTTCCGATCCTATCGAGATATCGCGGATCGTGATATCACCACTTCCGCTTCACCAACTTGGTGCTGCAACTCGTGATATGCCGTTATGCGATGGCACGTGCCGATCTGATGGTTCCTATGAATCCAGATCGACGACCCTACTTCCTCCTGAGCTTCGAACTTCTAATACTCGCACTGTAATCTCCGCTCACCTTGGCAAGACCTAACGGTCCTTGGGTTCTCATGAAATCTCTCCAGGGATTTCAACCGTCCAACCTTTCTTGCTATCTTCTGCGAATTGAAATATCCGCTCCCTTGGTGGAAACTGGTTCAACCACTCGCCCACCTGTGGGTCTTCTTTTGGGCTTTCCACAGCACCCCTGTAATTCTCCTCCACTGAACTGTAGGCCTATCCCTCCTGAGCCTATCCTCGCTTCACAAGTCTTTATGAGGACTTGTTGCATGCACTCTTTGCGACAGATCTTTGAACACGACTAAGTGTTGGAGCTTTATCTCTACGCACCCCTGCAACAAAAATCTCAATTTTCTTTGCTCAGAATCGCAACCCTGAGTCTTCGTCCAACATGCACACGCTTTGCACGGATCTGGTGTCAAATCTGCACTTCTGAGATGAATGGAAACAAAATCTATCTCCAAGTAAACCCTACTGTCACGCACTCCTTGCGGACAATTTCAATTGCACTCCTTGTAGGAATTCTCTGGCTCACTTAGAGAAACAATTGAAACTCATTCACTCTCACTCTCAGACTTCAAATCAACCATGAAATCACATACACAGCATATAAAAGAAGATGTATGACCAGAAGCAAACATTCATGAGCATAATATCATAAATCCACAGAGAATAGACACATAACCATGGAATTGAATCAAAGCTTTCTTCTATTAATTCAATCTCTATACATGGGTGTTCTTCATACAATTTTCTGCTCTACTCTTCAACAATGCTGCTTCATCATCATACAATGTACAAAGGAGGGTGTCTATATCCCGTTTCCCTCTCGAGCTCTAAAGCTATCAAATCTAGAATTTAATATCCTATCTAGTTTACATTAAACCTATTAAATTCCTTCCTATCTACTAAGGACGAGAGCTTAAAGGCTCAAGGTCCCTTTTACAATATAAGTGCACTTCTTTATGAATGTCTTCATTAAAGAGAAACGCAACAATTTCCAAAGCATTTCAAAATGTTTGCTGGCGCTGTCCAGCTGTTTCTTCTAAATGTGTTGGCTCGCTTGACGTGAGAGATGCTCCTGCATCAATGAAAGAGACATACTTCACCAATTCTAGAAACCTTCTCTCATATTCATCAATGGTCATACTCCCAAGCTTGAGTTCAAAGAAATCTTTCATTTTCTTGTCATAGTATCTCTTAGTCATGTATTTCTTCTCAAAATACTTCTTGAATTCTCTACAAGTAACACTTTTATCTTTAATATGTTTCACCTACATAAGTTGATCCCACCACATGGATGTCTTTCCCTTGAGTTTATAGATAGCAATTCTACCTTCTACATGAGAAGAATAATTATGCAATTGAAAATAGTTTCTCATGCCCAACAACCATGTCTCTGCATCTTCATCCTTCTTGTGCTCACCATCAAATGTAGGAGGTTTGATTTTGTTCATTTCTCCTTGTAGCTCATCCACCCCATAACTCTTATGCATCCTAACAGGATATGGACTTGAGCTTTTGTTTTCTCTTTTATTGTAATTATTCGAGGAGTGGTGGTGATGTCTACTAACACTTCTTGTTCTTCTTTTCTCATCAGCAGACCCGTGACTTCCTGATTTTCTTGAGCCACTCTCCTTATTCAATTTCTTTTCTATTTTGTTCAAGCTCTACAATAAATTCATGTTGAATTCCTCTTGATGTTCCTTGGATTTCATAAGCCTTTCATTATCATCTTTATGTCTTTAGACATCCTTCTGCAAACTTTTAATGGTCTCTACCATATTCATGCTTTCATCCCTTCCTTATCCATGTCTATTGGAGTTTGTTCCTTCAATGCCCAAATGGACATCAATCCCTCTTATCTCATCTTCCTAGATGTAAGTCCCCTATGCCTCATCCATTCCTATGAACTCTGTGTTCATCCTGATCTAATCTATTTGTTATTAACTCTGCAAAATGTGCAGCCAACAAAACTTTGTTAGGCTAACTGTTTCAACAATTTCATTAAAAATATGAACCTTTATGGTTCAATAATATATCATAAATATTTCTTCTATTTCTTGGAAAATTGAATTCCTAGATCATTTTTCTGGGTGAATAAATATATTCTACTGTCCAATACCTTTCCAATACCTTCCCAATGCCTTCTCCCACAATCAATTCTAAGTCTTGAGAAAAATGTTATGGTTATTTGAAATTTTCCCATTAATTTTTCTGTTCATACTTCAACTTGGGGCAACTCTGCACTATAATTATGCATTTTTGCACCTACTCCATTGGATTTTCATAGGATCTCAATTGGGTTTCTTCATATACATCTTATGGACACTATGTCCAAGTTTCACCTTTTTTCTGGGTTGTGGGCTGCTAGTTATAGCTTGCTAAAGGTTTGGGAAAAATGTTTTTGGTATGGAATGCTACAGGTATATTCTTTTCCACATTAAACATCTTTATCATGCCCATAAATTTAATTCATATTTGGGACTATCTTCTATGGTTCAATAGATTTCCATTGACTACTCCTGCGCCTCAATCTGATTCTGGAGCAGAAAGTTATGGTTCTTTGAAGTTAGACGGGTCCTAAAATTTACCCTTCATTGTTTGTGTTGTAACTTTCTCATAAGAGCTCCATTTAATGAACGGTTTATACCATTAGAAATATCTCTCCAAGATATTTTATTTGAGATGCGAATACAGAGTGTGCCTTGGTACACTCTGTTCTCGTGGTTTTTGAGTAGCTAAAAACATTGTTAAGGCCCTAAAAAACACACTGCAAAAAGATGACGTTCAAATAGTATAAAATGTCATGGAAATTCATTGGTTTTCTGTTATTGTTCACCATCCAAATGACTTCTTGCACGCAAATTTCAATCAATACACCCATATTTACCATTCGCAGAAACACCACAAGGTAAATCGTGTTTCGTGCACCTTTAACCATTGTGCATCACTTCTTTGTCACGCCAATAACTGGTGTGCACTACTTTTGTGTCGCATGCCAATAACTGGCATGCACTACTTTTGTGTCACGCGCCAATATCCATCGCGCACATTTTTGGTTCTTGCAGTATTACCTGTTGCATATAATTTTTGCATCGCACGTTGATATTTCGTGTGCAGTTCACAGTATGCGTTGCACCATGCCATATTTTAGTACGCCTTCACCACGCACCAATACTTTGTGCGAACCAATCTTTTTTTGCACAACACAAAAAAATTACATATCACCAGCTTATCACTGCGCATCATGCATTTTTAGTGCGCCCACCTATCCACATCCATTTTTGTGCATCAATTCCTCATGAATTCCGCTGCAGAAATTGGGGCTTTTGCTTAAATGTTTCTCAATTTATACCATAGACATTCTACATCTATGAAATTTGTTCAATTTTACCCCAATAACACGAATTCAACTTATGCAACAACAAATCATTGTGGGTTGAAATTTATGGAATGAATTTACCGAAAATCAATTCATCAATTGATAATTTTATTTATTAATTTTTCTCCAACTGTCATGGCTTCACTGTAACTTCAAATTTGACCAATTCCAGGTCTGAATTTGCTAGAATAGATATTAAATCAATAATATCTCACCACATGGCTGAATTTCTTGATTTCCCCCTAAATTTAACCACTGAAATTGGGGATTTTTCCCAATTCCTCACAACTGATGTTACTTTTCACCATGGGCGCTCTGCAACTCGAAATTTGGCCACTTAGAAACAAATTCGCTCTGAAATTTCACTTCAACTCAAACTTTTTGGCCCATCCAGGCTCAGCGTTGAAATCGAGGCTCCGATACCATATTGTAACATCCCCGACCACCCATGTTGGGCCACATTAGTCTAGAGAACTATTTTATTCTCTCTGTGGAACATATTGTGACATACCCAGCATCCAACTGAGCTATGTCACATAAAAATTTTGAACTGTATGCAATTAAAATATATACACACAGAGCTCTTGCGGAAACATATATATAAAATGTAAACATACAAATACATTTCATAAATGCACAGAATCATACTGAAATAACAGTAAATGTATACATGCAACATATTAAGGAAATACCCATAAATATGCATACATAAAGTTATAAATACACATAAGATAAACCCATAAAAATAACCATGTAAATAACAATGCAACATATAAATTCATCACACAAATGACACTTATCTTAGCAAGAATATCACCAACTGCGTGCAGACCTTCCACAAACCTCCAAGCCTTAGACCACATTTCTCATCACTCTCAGCAGTGGGTCACCCCTGAGATGGGACTAAACTCCACCTGGGTAAAGGGGTTCCTAACTAGGCTAATGGCTCATAGACAATAGGAAATACTTTGTCACAAGTGATCTCTCAACTAACAACCTACAATCCCTCATTCCCCACATTTTTGTCCCACCCCAAGAAGTGTGCCCCTTCTTTTCTCAACAATCCTTTGACTGCCCCACTTTTTTTCTGGGCTTTAGCAACATGGCAGACAAAAAGTTTCAAAGCAATGTAGCTGCAATTTAGCACCTTTAGGAAATCAATTCCCAACAATTCTCTCACCCAGAGAGAAATTTTTCATGGGCCTAACAACCCACCTCTTCAATATCTGACAAGCCTGACAACCCGCTTCTTTATCCCATCTCCCAAGTAACCATCTACACAAACATATATGGCTATGGGTACAGGTTCAGTTATAGTGACAAGAAAGTACGTAGAATAATTCAATGAGTGAGTGAATGCTCATGGAATAGATGAATGATGGAAGGAATGATTCCTAGAATGAACTAAGTCCCCACAATATGTATGCCTGTCCCCAACTTGACACTTGTCATGTTGGGAGCTACTTTGTCCCACTTGTCCCCAACTTTGGAGCTTAGGATACAATAATTATCCATAATTTATACTTTAAGAAATAATAATATAATATTCTTTTTTGTCTTAAGCTCCCTAGCTTATCCCTTTTCTTAACTTTTAGCCCCCACCCTTTCCCTAACTAGTGGAGTTTAGTCCCCCATACTCTTTTATCATGGTCAGTCTACGTGCAACGATGTATTTTATATTAGTTATGAGACATATACAAAAATAGGCACACTAGACTTTAACATCTAGGCTCTCTGGCCTAATCAAAATATAAGAATCCTAGCTTATAATAACTAGCTCACCAACCTATAAAACACATCATATACACAAAGGCTCCTTGGCCTCAACATCGCGCCCACTTAAGTTATTGCGCGCGGTATCCAAGAATGTGCACACTTCATCCTTTTACTGTTTAGTGCATGCGCACACTATGCCATGAAAGGTGCATACAAAAAAATATCAAACAACTCACCAGCTTAAGTACATTTTCATTTACATTTACAATTGGGTTTGACCTAGGGATATTACAGTTCAAGAATATTTATCAGCTAGAAGGAATAATTGAATCAGATCAAGAAATAACAATATAAGAGAGTGCCAGTGAATCTACTTATATATGACATCATCATTTGGGTCATATGAGTGAGAAAGGGCTTAAGGTACTGGTAGATCATAAGTTACTTCCAAGTTTAAAGTCTCTGAATTTGAATTTTTGGACACATTGTATTTATGGAAAACAAAGTAGGAAGAAGTTTAAAATAGGAAGGTACATTAGTAAAGGTATCCTTGATTACATTCACTTAGATGTTTTGGGACCACCCCCTATAGTCTCATATGGAGTATCATCATATTTTGTTACATTTATAGAAGATTTCTCTCGGTAGATGTGGGCCTATTTGTTAAAAAGAAAATTTCATGTATTTATTGTTTTCAAGTAGTTTAGAGATTTAGTTGAAAAGAGCACATACATGTTAATAAAATGTTTAATAATAGATAATGGAGGTGGATTTAGATCCATGGAATTCAAAAATTATTGCAAGGAATCTTGGATTGAAAGAAATAAAACCACTTCCTATACTCCTCAGAAAAATAGTTTTGTTGAACGCATGAATATAAATATACTAAAGAGAGCAAGGAGCATGCTTAGTAATGCCAATTTGCAGTAGGAATTGTGGGAAGAAGCAATTTCTACATTTTTTTATTTGGTAAAAATTGATCACCATTAACTACAATAGACTATAAATTTCCGGAAGAGCTATGGACATGTCACCCTTGTGATTATTCAAATCTTAAAATTTTTGGTTGTGACGCCTATGCTCCTATTCCTAAACATCAACACTCTAAATTATATCCAAAATAAAAAAGTATTATCTTTGTTGGGTATGGTGATGGAATTAAGGGATATATATTGTGGGCCCCTACTTCCCATAAAATCACCATCAACAAAGATGTCAAATTTGATGAATTGTTACTCATGAAATTAGATGTAGATATTCAAATGAAACATACATTAGTACCACAATCTCAATAGATTCAGTTTGAAACTTGTTTATCTACAAAATAAAATGAACATAAAGAGGTTCCTGAATATGTTCATGAATAATATCTTGCGGATAAAAATGAATATGAAGATAATAACCAACAAAATATGGATCAGCCACAATCATCCCTAAGGACATCTACACGGGTCAAGAATCCTCCTAAAAGGTATGATGATTATGTTTCATCTGTTTCTTTGATTTATAATGAAGGATATCCTAGTTATTATCAGGAAGCAATTGAGGTATTTGATAGTGCTAACTAGAAGGTAATAATGAAAGAGGAAATGGATGCCTTAGAAAGGAATGGAACATGGGACCTAGTAGAACTCCCCAAAAACAGGAAAATTGTAGGTTGCAAGTGGGTGTAAAAACTAAAAAAGGGCGATGATGATAAGGTTGAAAGGTACAAAGAAAGACTGGTTTCAAAAGGGTATTCTCAGAAGGAAGGTATGTATTTTCATTATGTTTTTTCACTAATTGTTAAGCTTGTTTCAATTTGAATCGTGTTAGCATTAGTTTCATTAGTTGATTTGGAGTTAGAGTAGATAGATGTTAACACAACATTTTTACATGGTTATTTGGATGAGGAAATATATATGGAACAACCAAAATGTTTTGTTCAGAATCATAATAAAAGGTTTGTTTGCAAACTCAAGAAGTCATTGTATGGCCTAAGGTAGTCACCTAGGAAATGGTACAAGAGGTTTGATTCCTTCACGGTGAGACATAATTTTACAAGAAGTGAGTATGGTCATTGTGTTTACTTTAAAAATTTGGAAAACGACATTCATTATTTTGGTGTTATATGTTGACGATATCCATATTGCAAGAAAGAGCATGGTTGAGATCAACATATGGAAGGCTCTCTTGGCTAGGATGTTTGATATGAAGGATCTAGGAGTAGAAAAACAAATATTGGGAATGGAGATAATAGACACAGAAAAAATGGTAAGTTGTGGTTATCACAATAAAATTATGTGGATAAAACACTTTTGAGGTTTGGTATGAACAATGTGAAACCAATATTAATCCCTTTGTCTTCCCATTTCAATACTTATTAAATTATTTATCCTAGTATTGATGAATAAAAGGAATATATGCCTCGAGTACCATATGCTAATGCACTAAGGAGTTTAATGTATGCAATGGTTAGTACAAGACCAGATATTTCACATAGAGTTGGTGTTGTGAGTTGATACATGGAAAATCTAGGAAAAGACCTTTGGCAATTTTTGAAATGGGTGCTTCCATAGTTGAGGGGCACAAGTACTTATAGTATCACCTATAATGGTAGTAGTGATTCAATTTGTGGATATGTCGATTAATATTTTGCAGGTGAATTGGACAAGAGGAGATCAACATCAAGATATGTCTTTACTTTTGAATTTGGAGCTATTATATGGATGTCAAAGATTCAAAATATTTTTCTTTATCCACTACAAAGACAAAATATGTAGCTTCTTCAAATGATTTCAAAGAGGCAATTTGGTTAAATGTTTTTCTAGGTGAGTTTGGAAGGATGCAAGACAAGGTAAAAATATTTTGCGATAGTGAAAGTTCTATTCATTTGGCTAAAAATACAACTTATCGTAGTAATACAAATCATATTATTATTAAATAACATTTTGTAAGAGAGTTTGTTCATGAAGGTGGAGTGGCTTTGGAAAAATTCCATACTAAAGAAATTTGTGCAAACATATTCACAAAACCAACAATGTTAGAGAAGATGCAATGATGCTTAGCTTCTCTTCGCTTGCAGGGAAGGTGATGAATAAATTGGGCATGATATATCAAGTAAATTGTTTACAAGGTGGAGATTGTTGAGATATGCCAACTAATTTCCCAATATATTATGGATATTAGCATATTTCATGGCTCTTATTATTCAATTATTTGTTAAATCTAATCTACCAAATTTGGGATAGGCGCATAATTATGATGGACAATGTTTTTTAACTGTATGAAATTTGTTTTTAATTCATCTAGGCCCATAGGGGAAGAGGTTGGTATAGAGAGTGGGTCAGAGGGTTGAATGAACTATTGGAAGCTTGCATTTATTGGTTTTTGTAAATTCTCCCTTGAAAAATAAGAATATCGATTATCATTGCCACGTGGAGGTTTCCCTTACAAGAAGGGTTTTACGACGTAAACCACTATGTTAATTTTTTGTGTGTTTTCATTATTGTCATATTGTTCAATATTTTAAATTAAATATATTTTTAATTTATTATTTCCTTGCACAACATTTGATTCTAATACTCATGATAGCCTCTCGGTCCTCTACTTTCTAATACGTTTTGATTCTCACTAATTCCCCCTATGTAATCAAACCCTTCAAATATATCACAATAAAATAGATTGAATTGGCTCTTAGTTATATATTTTCTTTCGATATATAGTATGTTGTTGTGTCAATTTGTCATTTAAATTAGATTTATAGTTATATTTTATTTTTTTTCAAGTCATCTCATGAGTTTTTTGGCATACATAGGTATTAGTTCAATACTTGGGCAAAGTATATAATGTATTTAGGGAGGAAAATATGGGGTACCTAGGGAGGTACCCAAGAGGATAATGAATATAATATGGCCATAATAATGGAATAGGCCCATTATGTGGTTAAAAAGGAAATAATATGAAAATAATGAGTACTTGGCATAGACCCCTACGAATACTCACAAGAAAGTATAAATAAACACAATTATCATTGTATTGGAGGTGTATTGGATTATATTGTCTTGTAGAAAGAATGGCTCATGGAGTAATTTCTTACATAAGTAATAATTGATGGATACATTCTTATGTTGTCTATGGTGAATTTTTTGGTATCTTTGATGTTCAAGGGCTTGATTTAGTGAAGTTTTGTGGTGGATTGTCTTATATTTTCCAAGATCTACTACAAAGTACATCAGAGTCTCCTCTCATAAAACCCAAAAAGTGAACAAATAGTTCACAGGGGCCAAATTTATTCCCAAAATAACTCCAATCCCATCATCCTCCCATTGAATATAATCTCTATAATCCTCAACTAGTGAGAACAAGGTCAAGAATATGGACCAAATTTAAATTAAAAGGAGGTTGAACTTGGTGTGTTGATTGTATTTTTACTAATTTAAATAGAATTAGGGGAAAAAATGTGAAAAATTCATACCAAATGGGTTTTTTGAGAGACAATATTACCCCAAGTGCACACTCCAAGCTATGGTGAAAATATATATCTCTAATTAGTTTTCCCCTCCATGTATTTAACAAAAAAGTCATCAATGAATCCATATATAATTTTTTGTTAGTTTCAAATTGTTATCCAAATGTATTCAAACCTCGACAAAAATCCCTTGGTTGCTATAACAAGTATTTGTAGAACCATGTTATTAGATGACTACACCAATTCTAAGATGATGACAAATGTCTTATATTGGCACAAGGAAGAAGCATATGGAAAGACGATTTTCATTGTGATGGGTTGTTTGGCATAGTATTTTCATAGGTCATGACTTTTCATAGGCATAGACTTTTCATTCTATTTGAGCATCCCATACCACTCAATAAGCCTAGTCATTATGTGGTACCCATAAGACCTTACTGATTGGGCATGACCATCAACAACTTGTATCACCTAGATTGCACCTAACCAACATGACTTTATGAGAAGAATGCCAAAGTGCTCATTTTACTATAGGTGATGTTGCATCATCACCACTCGACCATAGAAAACCTACTATCACCCCCTCTTTTTATGAACCAAGAATAATTGAAAAACCAACTTCTCAATGTGATACCATGTTATTATCCACATAATCCAACTCATAATAGTCAATGAAGATAATGTCCCTCTGTTAGGAATTCACATACCTTCATTGTTTCATTGCCATGTATAGCACAGACAATATATCACATTACCAAGACACACCATATTCCACCAAATCCCACTATGTATCACCTTGTTGGATGTACATATTACTTGATGTGATGTCCTTGGTCCTCCTATCTTACACATTTGTACACCATCCTAAATATCTCACAAATCACAGTGAGTTAGTCACCAAGGCTACAAAAGAATATGGACTTACTGTGAAACTTTCCAAGTATGCCAGTGTTCCCTCCATCGTGTCATTGTCAATGACACCCCAAGTCAGGTCCTTACATTCTCCCCCACTTGAATTGTTGATTTCCTTGTCAACATAGCTCCATAAGATCCTTCAATAGAAGGGATGTTGGTGGTGAAGATCCACTTCCACAATTTCCACATTTGAACATGGCTCTAATCATGGGGGATGTACATTTTGTTCTATTTGAGTGTCCTAAAACACTCAATAACCATAATCACCACATGAAATAAACATGAAATTGCTAATTGGGAATGACCATCAACTTCTTATATCACCTAAAATATTTCTAACCTACATGTCCTAACCGAACCCAAGCTAGGAAATTTCAACCATGCAAAATGTCAGAGTGCTCGTTTCAATGTAAGAGATGATACATCATTTCTACCCAACCATAGAAAACCTACAATCAATTGGCCCCAATCCAATTGTGTGTGTTATCTATGGAAAACCATAAATTTTGATAAGTTACAGTAATGATAAGTTGGCACCTTGACTTGAATTTATTGAGTTGGTTAGGCCTTAGCCTGGTTTAGTAAGCCTTCCCTAGTGGAGTTTGTAGCCCCAACTTAGGGGTGAATTGTTGTTGATAGTTTATGAGAAGAAGATTCTACAGCTGAGAGGAATGTTTGAGGTCTGCATGTAGATGGTGATTTACATAAAATATGAGTGTCTTCTATGTGCTATTATGAATGTTGTGTTATTATTTATCTATTTTGTGTTATGGGTTTTTCCTGTTTTCTATTATGCATGTATCAAATATTGTTAGAACTACATAGGATTGCATAATTATAATCATACACAGGGAATATCATTAATTTAATGGTATCATAGAGTCGTAATTTGATATGGTGTGGCCCAAATTGGGTCTGGGGATGCTACAATGTGGTATCAGATCTTAAAGTTCAATATTTCTCTTGCATGGGCTAGCTAGCATAACACTGAATATAGAAATTGAAAAAATGTATTTTTCAAATCATGTGTCTGATATGTTTGATGAAATTACTGTAGTGAAATTGGGGGAAATTTCACAAGTAAATTGAGGAAATTTATCCCCGTATCACAAATCCCCAAATTTTAATTGCGGTCTAACCAAATTTGGCCCTGTAGATGGATAAATTTAAAATTTATAGAGAAAGGTCATGGAAGAATTGGTAAGAATCCCCGATTTCTAAATGGAATTGAAGAACGTTCATGCCCAAAAATGTTAACCAACCATGCATGAAGATAATTGGTGGTTTCATAGTTTTATTTAGATATTTTTGGACCTGTAATTGGCTAAATTTTAGAATTGCAGAGAAGCCATGGTGAAATTAGGTGAAATTGGGAAAACCCCAATTTATGCAGTGTAATTCATGGAGAATGTGATTTGGAAGAGTGAAATATCACATATAGAAGTCGAATCCATATAAATAGGGACAAAATTATCTTAATTACAGAGTTCCATGGTGACCTGTGTGGAAATTTGGAAATTCTGCATTTTGAGGAATTTATGAAAAATAAAAAAAATTGGAAGAATTTGGATGTTTTTCCATACGTGACGTCAACATGATGTTGTAATGAAGTGGAAATGATGTGGTAGTAGTGACATGGACTTCCATGGTGGCAGGTCAACAATGAAATTTGGTGGCACAATGGTAGGTGATGTGTGGGACACATGGAACAATGGTATAGTCAATACCATAAAACACTGTCGCATGACTAGCAAGTGGTTTTGGATTACAACCCTTGTACCATGAAACAAAACCCAAATTGTTCCACATAGCACAAGAAAATAATTTTCTTGACCCAAGGGGTTGTTAAACATCACACACTTTTGGGATGTGGTGTGGTCTTTCCATCGTTGATCTCGTCGATCTCCACCATCGGATTTGGGGAATCATGCAAGTTCAGGTCCACCAATGAAAAGGTGTGGGATGGGACCCACCCATCCCCATGAAAAATAAAGAGGTGACACATGGAATTTTGACAATAAATGTGGGACACGTTTCCCATCCAAGTTCATAATTTGCAGGTGGGGACATAAAATATTATTTTTTTATTAATATATAAGGGCAACGTAAAGGGAAAGAAGAGAGAGAAGTTTTTTAAGGATGATGTGGTAGGGTCAACAAGAATAGGAGGAAAATATGGCATCAATTCATGCTGACATGAGGACTAAAAATTCCAAATCAATATCCATGTCAACAAAGATGCCACATAGACAAAATTGTCTACAGATTGATAAAACAAAACCAAGTTTGGAGTCAAAATCGTATTTTGGTCATAAATGGAGTAGATTAAGTCAGATTGGTATGAAACTTCTAGGCTTTGTCAATAATGAGGAGGTCTAAATAAATTCCACAAAGATCCATTTCCCAATTATGCTCTGATTTTCCAAAAAATGCAAATTACTTGTTTTTGAAGATCAGGGTCAAGGTTAGTCGCAGGAGCACAGTTACTCTTGAAACTTATACACAGTTTCATAAATGTAGACATGAAAACATTGTGTGAAGTGATTTTTTGGAATCCAAGGATTTTGGAGTGGAGGTACCAAAATAGGGGAAAATCCACTATTCCATACCACTTTTTGGGTATTTTGGGAAATTTCACTGGAGGAAAAGAGTCCCCAGATTGCACAACTGGAAACATTTATTTACTCAACATTTCGTATATTCATTGAACAAACAAAATTTGGTTTAGTGGAGTTCTTCCAAAAGTTCATAGTTTAGGAGATAACCAATTTGGCTAAAAATATTATAAGTTTGGAAAAAGTGGTGAAAAGGGACAAAGTTGTCATTTCTAGATAGTTGTAGTTTTTTAATCGAACATCAGATTGACAATATGTGACAATATGAGAGTTTCTGTGGATTTCTTGTTATATTTATTAACTATGTTAAGTTTTCTCTCGAGTTCCTAACAATTTTTCTTCTACAACATAAGTTGGTGTCTTGAATTAATTGTACCTCGTCAAAAAGTGTACAAAGGATCAAATGGGTAACTTTCAAATGGCTATAAATTGATGCTCATAACTCATAATTAATACATAATATATTCATTGGAAAGGTCGTCGATAGAGAAATCTAGAAATGCACATAGAAATGTGAATTGAGCATTCTGATTCATAAGCAGTCAGAAAGAATAATTTTGGTGTACTTAAAGGGGAAAATTTGTGCACAATTTTATATATTTGTTTAATTATTTGTACAAAAAATCTTGTTGCATGCATATTTTTCATAACTAAGGAAACAATTAGAACACAAAAAAAATTCAATAGAGAGACTAGACACCTAGAATATGCTCATAGAACCTACAACCATGAATATGAAATCAACAGGTTATATGTGAGCGTGGAAAATGTAGGGACTAAATCAAATGGGAATGTAGAAGGAAAAAAGGAGAGTATAAATTTGGTGGAGACTATAAAAAGTCTACAAAGAGATGTATTCTGTTAAAAAATTGATAATGAGAGGCTTATGAAGGGAAAGGAGAAGCACTATAGATTCAACATCAATTTGTTGCAGATATTGGACATAATAAAGAAGAAAATGGAAAAGGAGATAGAATCAAGAAATCCAAATAACCACAGATATTATGATAAAATACGAGAATATATAATTGTTTGCAGGAATCACCATCACTCACCAAGGAAATTATTCAAGAGATGAGAGATTATTCCAATCCGATCTCCTTTTAGGTAGCATAAGAGAAGATCTAGAGTGGATGAGTTGCATGGAAAAATGAATAAGATCAAACCTCCTACCTTTGATGGTGAGCACAAGAAAGATGAGGATGCACAAATATTGATATTGGGGATGGAAAAATTATTTCAATTGCATAATTAATCATCACAAGAAGAAGGAAGAATTGGAATTTACCATTTGAAGGGAAAAGCATCAATACAGTGAGATCAAATTGTGCAAGTACAACACATTGATGAAAATAAAATTACTTGGAGGTAGTTCAAGAACTAATTTCAAAAGAAACACTTAAACAGGTGTTATTATGATAGGAATATGAAGGAGTTATTTGATCTCAATCTTGGGATTATGACCATCGATGAGTATGAGAGGAAATTCTTAGATTTTTTGAAGTATGTTGACTTCATCAAGGATAAAAAAGTCCATATTCAAAGGTTTATGAGTGAGATACCATCAATATTCATTGGCAAGATACAATATGATGATCCCAAGACATTGTATGAAGCAATAAGGAGAGACAAATGCCTTTATTATCAATATATAGGAAGAACAAATTTACAAGAGGATTGGGAAGACAAGAAGAAAGGTAAGATGGGGAAGAGAAAGAAAGGACACAAGCCACAATTCTTAAAGAATAATTATGAGGGGTAGCCAACTCAAAATGAGCCTGGAATGACAAAGCCATTGGGAAAGACACCAAGGAAGAAACATATGAAATTTTTGGGTTGTAAGGGAGATCACATGTACCGATATTATCCCTATAGAGGCGAAAAAGTGAGAAATGTTCATAAAGTACATCAATTCGATGCAATTGAGGACATGGGAATAAGAATACCAATAATTTATGTTGCCTTGGACAACAATCAAGATGAATTTAAGTCTGATATGATTTAAGTGTAAGGTAAGATCAATGATCAACCTATTTCTATTTTAATTGATTCAGGATCTATTCATAGTTATATAGATCCTAAATTGGTGGAAAAATTTCATTTTCCAAGAAGCAAACTTGAAAAATCTTGGTTGGTTCAGTTAGCTACGAGAGCTAAGAGAAAAAATAATGAGTTGGTTAAATAATGTCCAATGGACATGAATGGATTGAGCACAAAGGAAGATGCAAACATCATACCTTTGGGTTCATATGATTTCCTAATTGGTATGGATTAGTTGGAAAAGAATCATGTTGTCCTAGATTTTTATAATAAATCATTTACTTGTTTGGATGAGGAAGGGAAATTGAGAAGAATTTAGGGTATTCCAAGGGTGGTAACTATTATAGAAATTTTATCCTTGCAATTGAAAATAATCTTCAGGAAAGGATGCCAAATATTTGCAGTGCATATGGAAGAGACACCTAAGGATAAAGTGTCAACCATTGAAGACTATGTATTTTTGAAAGAGTTTGATGATGTATTTTTAGAGATACCAGATTTTTCACTAAGGAGGGATATTTATGCATTGACTTTAGAGCATCCCTAATGTCCAAGACTCCTTATTAGATGAGCACAATCGAACAAAACGAATTGCAAATGAAACTTGAATAGCTTTTGAAGAAGGGGTATATATTTCCAAGTGTGTCACCTTGGGGTATGCCAGTGCTATTTGTAAAAAATAAGGATGGTACATTGAGGTTATCCATTGAATTTAGACAACTGAATAAGGTGACCATGAAGAAAAAGTATCCTTTTCTAAAGATAGATGATATTTTTTATCAGATAAAAGGGGAAAATACATTCTCCAATATTGAACTTGGGTTAGGAAATAATCAAGTGAGGATTGAATAAGAAGACATCAACAAGAAAACATATAGAACAATGTATGTATATTATTGGTTCAAAGTGGTGCCATTTGGGTTGTCAAACAAAAAAAATATCTTTATGTGTTTGATGAATGGTATCTTAAGAAATCACTTGGATAAGTTGTAATTGTTTTCTTGGATGACATACTTATTTACTCTAAGTCTGAAGAAGAGAATGATGCTACAAGTATTGAGGGAGAATCAACTATATGAAAAGTCGACCAAGTGCTCATTTTATCAAATGTAGATACATTATTTTGGCCATATCATTTCAGAGGAAGGGAAAATAGTGGATCCTAAGAAAATAAAATCTATTGAAGGATGGTTAGTACCAAATAATTTCTTAGAGGTGAAATCATTCATGGGCCTTGCAGGGTATTATAGAATATCTATTGAAGGATTTTCAAAGATTGCACAACCAATCACTTCATTGGAAAAGAAGGATGTGATATTTGAATGGACCTCTGATTGTGAAAGAAGTTTCCAACACTTGAATAACTTGTTGACAAGTGCACCAATTTTAAGGATTGTTGATCCCAATGAGGATTTAGTTATATGCATTGATGCATGCAAAGAAGGGCTTAGTGGAGTCCTTAGTCAAAATTGACATGTGATATTTTATTGGTCCACGAAGTTAAAAGAGTATGAGAGACATTATGTCACTCATGATTTTGAATTGGTATCCATAGTGCAAGCCTTGAAAATGTTGAGGCACTATCTTATGGGAATAATATTTAAAACAAGGACACACAGTAGTGGTTTGAAGTATTTTTTTAGACAAGGAACTTTTAATGCTAGGAAAATTAGATGGTTGAAATTCCTCAGTGAATATGACTTTGATATAAAAAATATAAAAGGAAAGGAGAACAAGGTGGAAGATGCACTCAGTAGGAGAGTGTGTGATATGCGTACTACAACCATTAACATGTATAAATATGATTTAAAATATAGAATTTTGGAAGATGCAAAATCAGACCAACATTATTTAGAAACAAAATAATTATTACAACAAGATCATTTGTAGTAGGAAATTAAATATTATGATTTAGGAGAGGATGGAATCCTCATGTATAAGGGAATCGTTTATGTGCCAATATATCAAGAGTTGAAAAATATGATGCTAAGAGAAATGCATAATTTTTCTTATTGTGGTCACCCAGGTTATTGTCAAGAGACCATATTTTTTTCCATGAGTACATTTCTAGATGTCTTGAATTTTAGAAGGTCAAGGAAGAGCATAGACATGCAATTGGTTTTCTATAACCATTGTCCATTCTTGAGTGGAAATAGGAAGTGGTGAAAATTGATTTCATCACCAAGCTGCCTAGAACAACAAAGAAACATGATTCCATCATGGTGTTGGTGGATACGATTACTAGAGATTCTCATTTTAATCCACTAAAACACAACTAACATTGCATATATTTATATGAGGGAAATCACTAGGCTTGATGGTCTTCCTAAGGAAATTGTTTCTGAAAGAGAATACAATCTCACATCAAACTTTTGGAAGGGATTATTCAAAGGATTTGGGACAAATATGGATTTTATCACAACCTATAATCCCGAGTGAGATGGAAAAACAAAGAGGGTCAATCAAGTGATTGAGGATATGGTGAGGATGTATGTGATGGATAAACCATAAAAAATGGAATATTTTTTACATTTGGTTGAAGTTTCTTATAATAATGGGTATCATGTGTCCTTAAAGATGATCCCATTTGAAGAATTATATGATATAAAGTGCAATATGTTGGTGAAATTGGGAAACCCATAAGAAGAGAAATGGTTGGGTCAAAATTTCTTGGGGCAACCCAGAAGAAGAGGAATGGTTGGGCCAAAATTCTTCACGAAAATGGAAGAACATATGGTGAAGATTAAGAAAAACTCAAAGGATTCTCAATACATGAAGAAAATTTATGTAAATAAGGGAATAACTCACATAGAGTTTAAAGTGGTTGACCATGCATTATTAAAAGTGAAGGCCAAGAGAAGTTATCTAAAGTTGGAAAATTGTTCAAAGCTAGCATGACATTATTGTGTACCATTTTAAATCTCGGAAAGGATTGATCTTGCTGCATGCATGCTTTCACTACCTGCATCCATGTGCATACATAATTTCTTTCATGTGTATTTATTTAAAACATATATGATTTATGCTAATCATGTAATTGATTGCAATGTGATTCAGGTAGAGAAATAAGGTGACTTCTGAGTTCATTCGATGTGCATATTGGATAGGAAATTCAATCTTCTCTAGAATCAAGAAATAGGGCTCGTAAAGGTCCAATGGACCTGTTATTGAATATGCAACATGGGAACATGAATATGCAATACAGGAGGAGACATATTTTGAATATTTTTGAGGCTGAATCCCAATTGTAAATGTACATATAGGCTAATGAGCCAGGGTATTTTGGGTCAGAGTGCCTTTGTATTTATGTTTTGAGGCCAAAGTGCCAGTGTGGAAGGATTCATGGGAACCTAAATCTTACTACTTTAAAAAATACTATTATATCTATATACAGTCTTTGTTTTCTAGTACTATTTTCAAGATGAAGACATTTTGTCTAAGACTTTTTTGGGAATGTGAAAAGTCCTCTTATCATAAAGATAATATCTTAGCTTCCTTCAAATTAGCATATTATATGAACAAAGGATAAAAAAATTCAAACTTGGATGTTTTTTCTTCCCAAGATCCTCCCTGCTCCAATCCATCTTCCCCTGAAGCCTAAATTATTTTTCTTATTTTATCTAGAAATGAAATAGATATAATACGCACAACATTATTACATTCCAAATCTTCTACATGAATCCTTTTTATTCTAGGTGCCAAGGGTTGTGTAGTAGGCTTAATTCGACATACTATGAACTACAATAACATTTTGAACTGAATTTAATGGATCCTCAAAATTGTTTCCATGAGAATTTGAAATATTGGGCCACTAGGAAGGGCGTCCCCCTTCCTTGGCCAACAAGTAGGAGAGGATGTAGCAACAAAGGTGCTAAAGGGAATAATTTCTATGCTGATTTTCTAATCTATATCAGTGTCATTCAGTCACATAATTGTAGTAAAGACTTCACCAGTTTAAGTAAGCAAGGCTATGTCTAAATAAATGATCAAACAGTTTTGTGTTAGTCATTGCTGTGGGGAAATTCTCTCGCCAATATGAATGTGCAGAGAGTCATAGAAAATAAATGTAGAAATTATCTTTGTAATAATTCACCCTCTTTTATTAAAGGGGGCATTTTTCTCTAATACACCCGATGAAGATTTTTCGTATCTTATTTTTTCTTCTCTGCATTTACAATTCTATTATCTGAGTGTGTAAGGTTGTTGCACACCAGGGGACTCCTGTGCCCCATCCATTATTATCTCGATGATTATGGTGTATGTTTTCTTGAGGCAGTGTGCACTAAGAAAAACATGTCTGCCCTCTTTGTAGTGATTTTGTTGTTGTTGAGTGTGTCCTTAAAACTACAAGTGCACCCTCTCTATATCGAGTCGTTGTTTTTGCTGAGTTCTCCCTTCAACATTTGAGTGAATTCTTTTGGTTTCCATCACCAATCAGATGAATTGTTATCAGATGTTATTCCTTGGGGAAGTTTCCACGCAAAGACAAGAAAGAGAAGACAAAGAGAACATCCACAAATTTCACAATTTGTTTTTTGTGATCTTCAACAAATTATTCATGCTCTTGCTTAGAGATTCTTGGTCACCCTTCTCAGGGTTATTTTATGCGTCTGCATTGGGGCATAATTTGATCCCTTCTCAGGGTTCCTCTTGTTCCCTCCCCAGGATCCCCTTTAGCATCTCACACCTCTTCCTTCAACATGATACACTCCCTCTCTTTGGTTCTTTCATACCATGCCGTCCAAAAGAGAAGTCTCTAGTGAGGAGTCCAATGCATCCATGTAAAATCTAGTTGAATAATTGGCGCTTGTTCTCCAAGAATTACTTCAAATCAAACAACGTAAAAATATAACAACCATGTAGTTGGACACATGTTTTCAATTACCAAAGTTTTGTGGAAAAATGAATGGAAATATGGTCGATTCTCGGATCTATATCCTCTCCACATACTTCAATACTTCCATCGAGATGGAAGAATCCACTAAATTAAAAATCGCCAGCCCACAAATAGAATGGATAGATCAAACTTGGTGGGACACTCAATTGGAATTGTCTGAATTGGTTGTGGATATTGGTATACCAGAGTCTCCGACAACTGGTTGTATTAATTCTTGGGATGATTTATGTCACACATTGCGTGAGCGCTTCTATCCTCCAGGATATCTCTAGAATATTCTCTCCAAGTGGTTGCATATCTCCCAACTTTCAACCCAGACTGTACAAGGGTACGTTTACATCTTATGTAGGTTACACATACAAATCCATAACAATGATCCTGAGGAGGTATTAATCATCAAATTTAATGTTGGTCTTTTATTGCCTCTCCATCGCAAAGTTGATATTTTTGAAAGTTCCTCTTTGTACAATGCGTTCTTACGAGACTTGTCCATAAAATGTAAGGTATCCTCTCAAACCCAATTTCTGCCAAATCAAACCTAGTCTTCCAACCCGCACCCTTCTTAGCCTCAACATTACCCTTCTTCCTCATCGACAACGAACACTACAATTTGGTGTACCTTTCACAATACCAACTCACACAACTTTGTAGAATGTCGAGCCATAAAAAATGTCTCCCCCCATCAGAACTTGGCTAAAGAGGTCACACCCACTGATTTTCCCAAACAACTAGAAGTGATATCTCTCACGAACCCCACCAAAAATGACCCATCTCTCATTCTTATGGCTACGCCTAAACCGGGTTGCACTATCGTTCTCCTCTTTACACATAACTTCCAAATTAAACATAAAATTGCAATTCTCATTGTGGAAAATGGAAGCCAAAAGAATCTAGTCTCCCAAGACCTAGTCCAACATCTACAACTTCCGACCACCCCACACTCGGATCCCTATCAACTTGGATGGGTACAAAGGGAAGGACCTCGCATCACTATCTCACGGTGTTTCACAATAAAGTTTTCCATTGGCCCCTTCCATGACACCATGGTTTGTGATGTTTTACCTTTAGACTGTGCTGACCTCTTGCTAGGTATCACATACCAACAAGATTGACAAGCAGTGTGCTAGGCCAAATCCCATCAATGCAATCTTAAACATAAAATAAAAACCTATGTTCTTATTTCAACACCTCATGCTTCCCCTCTACCGTGTATTGGAAAAGATGAAACTAACCATGTCATTCATAGAAAAGATGTTTCTCCACTTTTGGCTAGCCATGTTCAGCTAGAGAACGTCACCAATATGACACCTCCCTCCGTACTCCTCATCTTCCCAAAATTTGCCAATGTCTGTTTTTTTCCCACAAGGCTCCCACCCTCTTGAGCCATTTTAGAATCCATCAATCTCATTCATGACACATAATTACCCAATGCCCCATCATCCTGACCTATTAACAAAGACACTACCAAACTCAAACAACAAATGGGTGAATTCTGCGAATATGGCCATTGTCCATACTCCTCTTCCATCGATGCATCTTTATCCTTAATTACTCGAAAACAACATATTACTGAATGTCATATAGTTACCTCTTACCACACACTCACCCAATCCACAATTAAATATCGCTATCCCTTACCCCAGATTGCCTCTAATTTTTCTATTAGGGAGATCCATAAATAGGGAGGTAACCCAATGAATTACCACTCTGAGACCCTTTCCCCAACCTAATTCAATTACAACAATTATGACAAATAATTCTACCTCCTGATGTAGGCTTTGCTGAAGTGGAACCCTTACAATAGGGCCATGCACTCTTCCACTGGCTTCTCACCCAGTGAGGTCTATATTGGATTTCCTTCTATGGATCCCACAACGATGCCTCTTAGTTTGGAACCATGGAATCAAAACATCAACACTGACAACAACATGTTAACCATAGTGGAATTCATCACTTATCATAGCAACACACTCCAACTGCAGTTTCCTTGCAGGTAAAACTAGATCGTTCCAAGAAACATCATGCTTCATCCTTGGTCGATAAATAGTGCCAAACTCCAACGCAGGCCAAGTGGATGATATTCGATATAGGGAAGTGAAATTTCCCTCAGTTGGTGGTAGAAGAAGGGATGATTCCAAATATAAAAAGCGAGGAATTGGGCCAACAATAAGGTCTCCCCTCTTGCTTGTCCAACTATCAAAAGAGGATGTAGAAAGAATGGCACTAAAGGGAATAATTTCTATGCTAGTTTTTTTATCTATCTCAATATGAGTCAGTCACATAATTGTAATAATCCTTCATCAGTTTAGGAAAGAATATGTCTAAATAAATTATAAGTAAGTTTTGTGTCAGTCATTGTTGTAGGAAACCTCTCTTGCGATTCTGAATGTGCAGAGAGTCATAGAAAATAAAAATAAGAATTACCTTTGTAATAAGTTGCCCTATATTATTAAAGGGGGTGTTTGTCTCTAATACACTCGATGAATTTTTTCCAAATATTGTTCTTTCTTATCTACGTTTACAATTCTGTTATGTGAGTGTGTGAGGCTGTTGGGCACTAAGGGACTCATGCATCCGCTAGTAAACTTGGGTCATTTTGTGAAGGCCATTTCAACTCTCTTGCGACGTTATGTCAAGGATATTACAACAAATATTCCCCCCCTCAAACGTCACTTCACGTTCCATGGAAAGTGAAATGAACCTTGGATATATTTGCAAGAGCGAGGAGTGAAGGATGTCATCACAAGAGATTCTAACTATGGTGTTCATCGCAAGAGTGATGGTCATAGGAGGTCGTCACAAGAATGACTACCTAGGGAGCTCATTGCTAGAGGGACAACCTAGGGCCCTCATCACAAGAGAGATGACCACAATACTTCTTGAAATGAACTATTTAAGGATAAGGTATCGTTGATGGTAACGATAGTTTTTCGCAAGAGCAATGAAGCCTCAATAGTTGTGACAAACTATCAATACTATCAATGATATTATTCATCGCAAGAGAGATGACCAGAGTAGTTCTTGTAAAAAAATATCAATACTATCGATGTTCTTTTTCGTCACAAGAGCGACAAAATATCTCTATTTAAAAAAATAAATAATAAATATTAATGCAAGAGAGTTCCTTTGAGGGTTATCAATTACAATATCTCCATAACATATGGGTCATCACTAGTAACTTGGTTCTAATTCCATCTTAAGTCATATGCTTCACACTAGATATGTATAAACAATATGTATGTATGAATAGTGATCAATGGTTATACGATATGGTCTTTTGATATGTTTTTCTCTTAATCTTTTTTCTAGATTGTAGTTGCGCCAATTCCATTTGAGGTAGAGTGGAGGTGTCATTTCTATATTGGGTCATCTAAAGGATCAAAACAGGGATATTACACATCAAATGTAGAATGGTTATGTCATTTTTGTATTGGGTCATAAAAGTGATCTTGAGAAATATTGAAGAAGGTATAGTCATTTTAAATAGAAACCTCAAAACCCTATCTTCTTAAATGATCTCCATTGAAAATTAAGCCAAATATAAAAAAACCTATTTCTATTTTGAGTCTTCCCAAGAAAGATGTATTATGTAGGAAAATAGGATGCTTGCAGTATAGAAGAATAGATAAAGATAGTAAATTGAAATTTCCAAAGTTTTGAAAAATAATCTATTTTACCTTAATTTAAGGAATGACACTAGCATATGGAGGATTTCACTCTATGGCCTCTACATAATGTTGACTCCACTAATTTGGGTCATCATTGATTTTTAAAATGCATCATTGTTACACAAATCTATAATTTAAATATGTTTTGATTGGTTATCCTTGGGGATGTAGACACTTTCACTAGGGAAATGATAAGGCTTAAAGGAATGTACACATGATATAATGAATATGCACTATAAGAAACATATCTATTATATCTTATAAGTGTTACACTATAAACAAAAAAAACAAAATGCAAAGGGATATATATCCGAGTGATGGAGGTGTTGTAGCAAGATCAAGTATGGTTTTTTTACTGTACAAACATTTATTTTAATATATATCTACTTTTTTTCCCTCTCATTTCCTTCTGTTACTATTATGCATGTTTGTTATGTAAAGATCTAGGAGTTGGTGGTGAATTACTTAACTTGAAAATAGCTTAGATATAGTGTTTTGAAATTACTTGAAGTGTAGATCTTGGAGTAGGCCGGAAGGTTGTGCATGTTTGATTATGTGCATATCTACAAATGAAATAAGGAATTAAGATTTTTGGATCAAAATTGCTCACTTGGTCAAGCCTCAACCATGAATAGAAGGTTTGTCCTTTTTCCCATCAACATTGCATTTCAAATCATAATAATTAGATCTAGGAAATAAAGTTACTTTTTTATCAATTATCTATGGTGAGCTATCAAACCAATCATCGAGGAATCCATTAATTAGTAATAGTGAAAAATCCCTACAATAATATTGGTGACTCCACTGGGGAAATTCATAAAATTTCTACTTTTTGGGTTGGCTTAGTTGGTTTATGATAGGATTAAATTTATATTTTATTGTTGGTGATATATTGGCTCTTAGTAAACACCATTGTAAGAAATTTAGTGCCATTTTCAGGCCTAGTTTTTTACTTTTTGCATCTCTCAAAAAATAAAAACAGATGTCATAGTATGTTAATTAAGGAATTTTTTTACACTTAATTTTGGTCCTTTATTGCATTATATTTTAGTGTGGCCATCATCATATTCCATATCACAGGATTTCATATTTCTTGGACCAAATCTAGTATAGTTTTCTTTGTGTGTGCTAATTGCAGTAGTGAAACTAGCACATAGATATTGATGCTCATTGGCTCCAATGATGTAACCTGTGCATGTGCATGTATTTTTAGTGAGTAGGCCACATGCACAGGATCGTTACAGGAAATTTGATCATATTTTATGCATAATATCAAATTACTACTATGGGCAAGTTGTGCATCTCATCAAAGCTACACTTACCCACAAATCATAATAGTGTTAGAAGCATAAATGACATCATAAGTGAAACTTATATCATACAAATATCTTCTTGATGAATCAATTTATCTTGGAATTATATACATTTATCTATTTCATAGACCATTAACCTATAGGTTATCTCACTAATGGATCACAACCACACAAATATTTAACTAGCTCAAGTGGTAACCTATCTTATGTATTGATGTTCAAATAAACAACATATATTTGTTACACCATGCATTACATCCATATACATACATATCATAAAACTTCAACTGGTATCCATGTATCCAAATTTCGCATTTTAATTTACATGTTCGAAAGGAATCACATAATTATCATCATCATGAACATATAATGTTAAAACCATAGATTATCAACACATAAATTGGTTCATGTGTCCACATATCAAATGTATTCATTAGTTTAATTGATTTCAAACATATACTAAGAAAATGAATTACCAAGATGAGTAAGAATTAGATTTCTAACTACCTAATGCCAAAGTGTGGAGCATTACATACACCCACTCTTTAGGAAACGTTTTCTTGAAGTTACAGTCTAGTAAAAAGTGCAGGGTAATCTCAAGAGTCGACGCATGGTCTTTGTGTCCTCCCAGAGAATAGATCCTGGGATATACTTATCCCATTGGACTTTACTTAATACAAAATCAAGACCATATACTTGCAAATATCTATACTAGCTTGGTTTGGAATGACCTATCATCGGTCACATAGAGATTACTCTTTTTATCTCATGGGATTTATCCAATACATACTAGTGCAAAATTGAAATAGGAATTATATTATACACCTTAAGTAGGTCTAGAGGTAATGAAATTTGACCTGCAACTCATCCAATCCTCACAAGGATTCCAAATGGTCTATTTAAACCACCATATTTATTGTGTATTATCAAGGAGTTATAGGGTGTAGGCCCTATACTTGTGGCATGCATGGTACATCATATTATTAATGAATTGATTATAAGTCATTGGTGAGTTGAATTTCATATCTATCTCCATTGAATGATTTCATTGTGTTGTACTTTACTAAGGTATTGGAGGACTATAAGGCCATATGAGCTCAACATTGAAGATTTGATGCACCCCAAGGTAGGGTGGAAATTCGATCTTGAATTCCTTATAACCACACTACTTCATGATGGTATATGGCATGCATTGTAGTGACATACACTTGAGATATGAGGCCTTGAAGTTTTATTTCTAAATACGAAGCCACACATTGTCCCCAACTAAGAAGTTGTTGAAGACACAATCTTTTTCATGTCACTTCTTGAACTTTGGAAAGGCTTTTCATGGAATTTCATCTACTTGCACTGAGTATTTTGGATGTGCTCAATGAAGTGTGTTTCTTTGTTAAAATATTTTCTATCTAGACACAATGGTTCCCACCATTGGAGGTGTCAAATAGGAAATCAGCATTGGCCAATAGGTTGAAATCCAAAGCATATTTATAAGGGGCCACATTATGTCACATTATATTGAGGCAATTATAAAAATTAGTGATTGGAAGCAATGTTTTTCATCATATGTGCATGAATTCTTTTGATTATACATGTGAAGCAAGTGTATAAGAGTTTGATTAGCAACTTTTGTTGAATTAAGAATGGAACATTGTATATGTTTCCAAAATTGTGTCACACAAATCCCAATTAAGAGATTCCTAATTACAAAAATGAATTTGGTATCTTTTTCATTCACAATAGATGCAAATGGCTTAAACATAACCAAATATATGTGAATATTGTTTTCACAGTTTCCTATTCATTGCACAAAGATCACCATATTCGAGAACCAATTGACCAAAAATTTCATTATAGTGGTGGAATGTGATAATGGAACCTCACAAAAAATCCATAGAGATTGATTCCCATGGGTGAAAAGGAATGGATAGAGGTGTATATAACCCCTACCTCTGGTTGGTAAGTTTTGTACTCACACAAGAAACACATATCTTAATATATTTTTCCATTCCAATCGGATAGTGAAACCAACAAAAATATTTTTGTAACACCAACAAAAATACTTTTGTTACATTGACAACCTACGTAACAAATTACGCCCTGGTGAAAGCTATCTCAGATAGATAGCAGTGGGAAACCATCCAAGGAGTCTGAGTGAGTATAGCCAATGTCGATATTAGGTACAACACCACCTTCTCTCTACTGTCACCTTAGGTATCAAGTCTAAAATTTTATGGCCTCTATGGTACCACCTAGAATACCAAAGCAGAGGGGGCACAGTCGATAGTCTGGTTAACATGCAAGGGCATGATAACTAAGCCAAAAATCACTTTGAGAGATTCCACATAGAGAGGGGTTTCTCCCAAGTGATCCTTGTAATATGTGCAACCACTACACGAAGACCAACAAAGCATGGTTGATTACTCTGTCTTCCCCAATGTGACCTTGTGCTTGACCCCTGTGTTAAAAGGGCTTCCCAAATATAGTGGTATAGAAACTAGATTTCACTCCCTAACTCAAAGATCTATGTTTTTTTAGCAAATTTATAAATTTATTCTAACAATCCTATTCCAAATATCTACACCTAAGCTAAGATGGGTTTGAAGAGCCCTAAAAAATTTGCTAGATAAATTTTAATTAAAGCTTGATTTTACGTTGTTGTTAATCAAAGGAGTGTTCGTGAAACTAATGAAGTTTCAAATTGACTCTTTAAACCATGCAAGAGGAAACTAAAATGAAAGAATTTGAACTTCGATGGAAACTATATATGTGAAGGAGCAAGAGGTTTCCATTCTTGATTGATTGCTATGTGTGCACTGCTAATGACAAAACATATGGGCTAATTATCCAGATAAATTGAAGCATTCTTGCAAGATATTTCAACTCATTTTATTTTGATATAGAGAAATAAAAAATACCATTAAAATATTAAAATGAAAATTTTCATTGAAAGAAAACAATAGTCACGAGGATAAAACAATAAGGCTTTTGTTTAATTAGGATCTTTTTCCCCTCGATCCTGGGAGGGCACTAATAAATAATTTTCACTATAGAAAACATAACATTTAATATTGTATGAAAATTCAATACATTTTTTATTTTCTCTACATATATTCTTATGTGTTTAAATATAAACTTCATATTACTCGCAGTGGAGAGAAATTCTCAACAATCTTAACTAAATCACAATCTAATATGTAGGGGTTGCAACAATATAAATATGATCCTAACTAATATGCATCGGTTGTGAAAATCTAACTAATATGTAGTGATTACAACAATCTAAATATGCTCCCCAACACATGGCAATGGCGAGGGAGCATGCATACCTAACGCATTTTTCCATGGCGAGGGAGCATGGCAATGGCGAGGTCTTATGATTAATTTGAATGTCTCCTTCCGTTTCTAATCCCACTCACTCAACGTTGAACTTATATAATAAGTCTAGTTTCTCATGAAGGCATCTAAGTAGTCCAACCCAACCCTTCTACTCACTCACGTAAGATAGACGGGTGGTGATCAGAGTATGGTGATCAAGCAGATCATGGTCTTACCGAAGGCCATTAAGGGGGGTTGAGGGTATTGGAATGTTTTTTAATGTTGTTTAGTGGTTTGAAGTAATTTTGTAATTAGTGTTATAAAGATGATGATTATAAATTGAGTCTAAATAGCATAATCGGTTGTAATAATTTTTTAAAAAAGAAAAAAATAAATAAAAAAAAATTGAAATTAGAGTATTTAGGAATTACAAATTCTAAACTATGTCATGACATCCTAATTGCTTGTAAAATTTTGTTTACACTTCCTAAGAAGTGTATGTTCCATTTAAATAAAATATAAAAGTCCATAAAATGTGCTACTTGAGAGGCTTTGCTTCAATCCTTTAAATACTATCTATTATCAATATTTCTATCTCACATCACAATTTTGCTACATGTTAATAGTATGAATAGTATGTATCTAGTTGTATTATATGTTACTAGTATGGATATAGTTATTAGTATGTATCTACTAGTATGGATATAGTTGTATTAAAGTAGCCTAATTACATCCATTGTTCCACCCTCTCATGAAGTGCTTGAATAATCAGATGATCAACCTTTCACCAATCTTAAAAAGAGGTTCTCCGTCACCTCAATCTTAATATCACTCTTCAATGACTTAATCTACAAGTACCATCATTCTACTTGAATCCCTTTAGCAATTTTAGACATCATCAACATGTCATAAGAAAGTAATTGAACACTCTATGAAATTTCTCATTTAACTTCTCATGTGGCACTTATGATATTATTTTTATGTCTTATCGGTTAATAATTTTATTAAATTTTTCATAATCATTATCTTGGTTAGGAGCGACTTTAGGCTATAATGAAGTTCATTGTGATATTTGTACAATTCTTTGAAGTGCACTAATCACAATAAAGTGCACTTTAGCTCTCCATGTGAATTATGAATTTTCCTCCAATTGTGGTAGTCTAAAGTTACTAGGGAACAATTTCCATTAATTTTCACCCTTACCTCCATCAATCTATTCCCCATGGCCATCCGATCATCGTGATGTTTACTAAAATTCCATTAACATTAACCATCAAGAAAAAATATCATTTTTATTTCATTCAAATCACATAACATTGATTATTAATGGACACTAGGATTAATTATAACACTTGATGGAGTAGTTATCCATTTCCATACATCTTCACCAAGTTGTATTTTTATTTATTATAAAATTTCTAAAGTATACTTCTTGAACTACAATTTTTTTTTTAAGATAAACTAAGTGGATCTTATAAAAAACCCAACATTGCCACCCTTGATAAATGGTTGTATGTTTCTTTGAAAGCCTCCAAGAATTTGAGTCTTTGCAAGGTCTTAGGTAGGTTAGGAAACAATGCAAATGAAGATGATATAAACTTAAATCTCATGGTTTTAGTAAACCGTTATAGAAACAAATTAATGTCTATAAAATTAGATCCATTTATATACAATTTTTTTAAGGAAGTTAAGGTTAATGATTTTTTCTTAAAACAAATTTAAATATAGCTTGGAGTTTAATGGTGCTTTCTTCAATAATTTGGCCATATATTGTTGCTTTCTTAAAAAAGCACGTGGAAGGAAAAATGGAGTGCCCACTAACTTCTCCTTAGATGGATCTAATTATTTTTTATTAGGGAATTTATCCCACACATCAATTGGTTTTGATTTCACTTCACTTAGATGTCCATCTACTTGGGTTGGACAATACCTATGCATCCAATGATTTAAATAAGTAAGCAACATTATGGAGATGAATGGTTAATGGGTCACCATAAGCCTCTTCATTTATTTGTGGCTACTTTAACATAGTTAAAACATGGGATGATAAAGAAAGTGTTTTTCCATTATAAATTCCCCAATGGGAAGAGGATGCCTATAATTCCTTGAAAGCCATGTTCGGTCCATATAACCCAAAGAGGTTCGGGCATAGAGATTTTGTTGAATTGTGGTTTACCTAGTATAATATACGTGAGGGATTTGAATAGGTTATGAATAGTTTATGAGGTCATGTTTTCTAAGAAAAATAACTTTTATTTTGGTTTAAATGGTGGTTGAATCATGTAGGCCTTTGGGTAGGATACTATCTTAGACCATCATGCTATCTTCCTCTCATTATCTTGGAGGGATAAAAGGATAAGGATTAATAGGACCCATTTCATTCTAAATGTTTCTCATTGTTAGTGCACCACTACCCTCTCCTTGTGACACTTAACTGATTCACATTTAAGATTTTACAAATCAGCGTTAACCACCATATAGAAGCAAAAAAATATGAATAAAGGATAAATTATTCATGGAGGATCGAAGACAAACTTTAAATTCCACCAAATCGAGAATCCTGTGGCATCTTAAGTCATGGGGTGCACAATTGTTTCATAAATCCTTTGATACTAACATAATTCTTATTACACCAAAATGTATTAAATTACATAGCCAAATGAATTGAATAATCACTTCAAGAGCTATTTTGGTCAAGTTGTGCACATAATAGTCGAATGTCTTCACCCAATGAAGAGTACAAAGGTGTATTTGAAGTAATTTAAAGCACATAGGTGATACATGGTCTAATATTTTACATGGGACTCCATTTCCTCCTTTAGAAACTCTATAAATGAAAGCTTCCATCCTCCATTTTCACAAGTTTAATGAGATTAAAACTCCACTGTAAGATTTTAGCTAGAGATTGTGAAGCCAGTGTGCTTCAGTCTATTTTGTTGTGATCAACCAATGATTGTGCTGCCAAAATTCCCCCTCTATTTTATATTGCATAAAGGAAAATGTTACTCAAATAATTTTACAATTAGTGAGAGAATTATAAAGAGGATTGAACTCCTCAAAGAGAGACCTTGAGACCTTGTAGGCCATCTTTGTCATGGTGAAATCTTCCAATTTTGCACCTTGTTCTTTCAAGTTTATGTTAATGAAAAGTATCCAATCTCTTTCCCCCAAAAAATCTTTGTTTAAGGTGTGTGCGCACGTGTAGAAGTAACAACACACTTGACTCTACGTCGCCACTCAACAACCAATAAGACGCAACCACGATGTTCAGCACAAGAAGACTGAAGGCACACAATGATTAACTGCAACAATATACGACCATAGGCATAAGGCGCACCACACAAACATTAAGACATATTGGGGGTGCATAGTAAGAACAAAGAGGGAAGAGTTCACGGTGTTAGGGTTACTATTTCCGCACCGGAAAGCAAGGCGTTTAGTCTTATGTCTTCTCGTAAGAAGATTAGACAGGCTCCTGGTCGACTGCTCAGGCAGAAACTACTAACCCGACCTAGAACAAGACGCAAGCAAGACGAACACAACAAGACGACCCCGACATATCACAGTGACAACAAGCAATAAATGCCCCTAGACATAAGGCGTACAACTAGCAACTGTAAGCAGAAAAAGACACCAGGCATTAAGTACAGTACAGTCACAGATCGAAGAATACAACAATAGAGTTTACTATTTCTGCACAGAAAAGCAGGGCTTTTAGTCTTATGTCTTCTCGAAAGTAGATTAAAAAGGCTCCTCGCCGACTGCTCAGGCAGAAACTAATAAATATTTTAGGGAGTTGCAGTAGTGGAAACTGTGCCTTTAAACAACCCGAGACTACTGATACGGCTCAGGATTCCTTCCACCGGAATACACACAGACATATATACTAAGCTACAAGAGGTGTCTATATCCCGCTCGACACAACCGACCAAGCAACCGACTGATTACTATCAAGTACAACATAAACAACAAGGACGACTACGTCCTTTATGGAATGTGCACGACAAGAAGGACTCCGACAACGAACGCCCAAGTTCAACATTGTTTAAATGAACAACCACCCTAATTTACGAACTCGGAGTAATTTATTGTACGTAAGTCAAGGTTATTGCACCATATATGTTATTAACAACAATAAACATTACAATAACATTGTCATGAAGTATTAACCACCCTTAATTTATATCACATATCCGGACCATGAATTTACAATTACAATACCTCTTATATGCTACAACCACCAAAATTATATTGACCTTCAAGATAAAAACATCCAATTAAACATGAGGAGCTCGCAATTCGATGTCCTTATGATCATAAATTTCAATATTAATGCAATAAAATAACATCGCATTTATAAGTAACATCATAATTGGAAGTAACAATATAACCTAATATTTAAAAATAACATCTTTTTAAGGGTAACATCATATTGGAAACTACAATATAATCTCATATTTAGAAATGGCAATATATAAAAATAACCATATTTAAAAAGACACTTTTTAAGAATATTCGTAATGACAAAAATAACAATGTTAAAAATGACAATAATTAAAATATACAATAAATAAAATGTCAATATATAGAAAGGCTTCTCATTACAATATTGGTAATAAAATATTCAATGTTCTACCATGATAAAATAAAATCAAAGGAATACCCTTTTTAAATCGGATAGTAAGGAAATTCAATAACTCTATCTTCAAATATACAAATCTGGAATTCTCTAATTTCAACATTAATCTTGATTACAACATTTAATATTTAATATTAAATACAACCGTCAATAATTTATTACAGCATTTAATTATAATGAAAATTGGTAGTCTATAATGACCCAATTAAATATGTGTTACAACATTTAATATTTACTATTAAATACAACATTATATAATCGATTACAACATTTAATTTTAGAATGAAATCTGACATTCTAAAATGACCACATTAACTTGCTTTACGACATTCATATTTAATATTAATTACAACGTTCTATTATCTGTTGCAGCATTTAATTATAGAATGAAATCTGACTTTCTAAAATGACCTCATTGAACTTGCTTTTACAACATTAATATTTAAATTAAAAACAACTTTCTATAATCTATTGCAGCGTTTGAATATAGAATGAAAACTGACTTTCTAAAATGACCATATTTAACTTAATAATATGACACCATAATTCATGACCTTACCCTTATGAATTATACAATAATCCTACCAGGTTCATAACTGTAAAATCTATCAATTAAATTCCTTAATAATCCTTAACCTCATCGATTCTGATTAAAGGGGAAAGCTACACTTTTGAAATCTCATGTGCAATCGATACCATAAGGAAGTTGTGTGTAGTTCTGAAAATAAAATAACCAGAGTGTGAAATTTATTACGAATTATTCCCAAAACTACATCGTGTTTTACACCATTTATTTCCAGAATTTCAAGACAGTATTATTACGAGAGGGAGAGAGGTAGAATTTTGTATAATGTTTAAATGAAATGTTTAACAATCTAGTAGTTGAATAAAAAGAGAGAGCAGAAAGAGATAAAGCACATTTAATATAGTTTTAGAAGGAATACATAGAAGACAAACGCCCACACAGTTTAACGGTTTCATATTTTTTTTTTTTTTTGTTTAAGGTGTGTGCGCACGTGTAGAAGTAACAACACACTTGACTCTACGTCGCCACTCGAAAACCAACAAGACACAACCACGATGTTCATCACAAGAAGACTGAAGGCACACAACAAGTAACTGCAACAATATATGACCATAGGCATAAGGCGCACCACACAAACATTAAGACATACTGGGGTGCACAGTAAGAACACATAGGGAAGAGTTCACCGTGTTAGGGTTACTATTTCTACACCGGGAAGAGTTTTATGTCTTCTCGTAAGAATATTAGACAGGCTTCTGGCCGACTGCTTAGGTAGAAACTAGTAACCCGACCTAGAACAAGACGCAAGAAAGACAAACACAACAAGATGACCCCGACATATCACAGTGACAACAAGCAATAAATTCCCCTAGACATAAGGCGTACAACTAGCAGCTGTAAGCAAAGAACGACACCAAGCGTTAAGTACAGTACAGTCACAGATGGAAGAATCCAACAATAGAGTTTACTATTTCTGCACAGAAAAGCAGGGCTTTTAGTCTTATGTCTTCTAGAAATAAGATTAGACAGGCACCTGGCCGACTGCTCAGGCAGAAACTAATAAATCTTTTAGGGAGTCGCAGTAGTGGAAACTGTGCCTTTAAACAGCCCGAGACTACTGATACGGCTCAAGATTCCTTCCACCGGAATACACACAGACATATATATTAAGCTACAAGAGGTGTCTATATCCCGCCCGACACAACCGACCAAGCAACCAACTGATTACTATCAAGTACAACATAAACAAGAAGGACGACTACGTCCTTTACAGAAGGCGCACGACAAGAAGGACTTCGACAACGAACACCCAAGTTCAACATTGTTTAAATGAACAACCACCCTAATTTACGAACTCAGAGTAATTTATTGTACGTAAGTCAAGGTTATTGCACCATATATGATATTAACAACAATAAACATTACAATAACATTGTCATGAAGTATTAACCACCCTTCATTTTTATCACATATCCGAACCATGAATTTACAATTACAATACCTCTTATATGCTACAACCACCAAAATTATATTGACGTTCAAGATAAAAACATCCAATTAAACATGAGGAGCTCACAATTCGATGTCCTTATGATCATAAATTTCAATATTAATGCAATAAAATAACATCGCATTTATAAGTAACATCATAATTGGAAGTAACAATATAGCCTCATATTTAAAAATAACATATTTTTAAGGGTAACATCATATTGGAAATTACAATATAATCTCATATTTAGAAATGACAATATATAAAAATAACCATATTTAAAAAGACACTTTTTAAGAATATTCGTAATGACAAAAATAACAATGTTAAAATGACAATAATTAAAATATACAATAAATAAAATGTCAATATATAGAAAGACTTCTCATTACAATATTGGTAATAAAATATTCGATGTTCTACCATGATAAACTAAAATCAAAGGAAGACCCTTTTTAAATCGGATAGTAAGGAAATTCAATAACTCTATCTTCAAATATACAAATCTGGCATTCTCTAATTTCAACATTAATCTTGATTACATCATTTAATATTTAATATTAAATACAACCGTCAATAATTTATTACAACATTTAATTATAATGAAAACTAGCAGTCTATAATGACCCCATTAAATATGTGTTACAACATTTAATATTTACTATTAAATACAACATTATATAATCGATCATAGCATTTAATTTTAGAATGAAATCTGACATTCTAAAATGACCACATTAACTTGCTTTACGACATTAATATTTAATATTAATTACAGTGTTCTATAATCTGTTGCATCATTTAATTATAGAATGAAATCTGACTTTCTAAAATGACCTCATTGAACTTGCTTTTACAACATTAATATTTAAATTAAATACAACTTTCTATAATCTATTGCAGCGTTTGAATATAGAATGAAAACTGACTTTCTAAAATGACCATATTTGACGCGAAGCCGCGACCCTTACGGTCCAACTTGCCTCTCACTAGGACCTTCTTCGCATCCGGCCCGAAGAGTCAAAGCTCTTCCAACTCCTCTCGGGAGCTCTTGCTACCCACAGCTATCTCTTCGGTGATCTCCCCTTCGCAAATCGAGAAATCGGCGTTCACGCTATCGCGAACCCTATGTGCACTCCTCGTGCAATTCAAAACTCCGAATCCTGATCCCCGATGGTCAACGGTCAACGTTCCCACTCTATCGGGGATTTCCCTATCGGGATATCGGAGTATGCAATGTCACGAGTCCTTGACACCTCAAAGTCCTGAACCTCGAACTCTGATAGAACGTGCAGACTTGGCTCTTCCACCTTCGAACTCCGGTATATCGCCACTTGTACTCCACTAGAGTCTTCAGGTCCCACACTGCCACGTCCTCTTAAGGATTTTGCGGATCACGAATCCACGATACAAGTTTTCTTCATGGTCGAAAAACCCCGAAACGCCGAACGCCGAAACCCCGAAGTCCGACTTCTCGGGATCGCGCGCCACCTGTCCTTGCCCTGATCAACGGTTCTCGTTAAATCGAGAAATCGATACTCGCGATTTCGACGAGCATGAACTCTCGCCTTATCAAACTCCGAATGTCGATCCCTGATATGCCGAAATCCGACGGCATATTCCTTCCGCGCCTAAGGGTTAACTCCCGCTTGGTTTCTCCATGATCAGATGATCGATGGGGTCTCGCGAACCTCGCCTGCGAACCGTGGCCATTGATTTTCTTCTTGGAGATCTCCTCCACTTCAAAGCTCTCCGGTTTGAATCCCTCCAGGACCTATTCCACACTATCTACAAGGAACTATTCCTCCTGAGCTTAATTTTCTCTGACTCCTTCAGAGATCCTTCGCACACGCTTCCTGAGTTCGACTCTCAACAGCTCTCAAAGTGTTGGAGTCGTCCAAATCCTGTGCAGTTCCACCAACAGCAGCCCTGTCCTCTCCTCTCAGACTCGCCTCTGAGACTTCAAGTCCAACCTTTTGTTCACCTGCACGGTTCTAACAACCCAATACAACTCTAGGTAGAGAAGAATAAGAGTTTAACTGTAGAGCCTCCTCAACGCACTCTATGCGGAGGAATTCGGCTGCACTCGATGCAGGAATCTCCTGGCTCGGACAGAGAAACAATTGAAACTTATTCTCTCAATCTCTCAGATTTCAAAACCTACTATGAAATCAAATACACAGCACATAACACAAAAGCATAACAAGAAGAAAATATGCAACAACACAATATCAGCAACACACAAAGAATAATCACATCCATGGAATTGAATCAAACTTCTCTATTAATTCAATATATGTACATGGGGATTCTTCACAAGTTCTCTGCTCTGCTCTCTTCTTGCTCTCAATGCTTGATTTCTCTGAATCAACCCTCTTACAATGATACAAAGGAGGGTGTCTATATTCTGTTTTCCCTCTCGAATTCTACAACTATCAAATCTACAATAAATTCCTATCTAACAGCATTAAAACTATTAATTGCCTTCTTATCTATAATACAATACAAGTGCGCTTCTTATGAATGCTTTCATTCAAATGGTGGCGCAACAACTTTCCAAAGTATTTCAAAAATATGTGTGCTGGCATATATCAAATGCCGAATGCCGATACCCGATATGCTGAAATCTGACGGCATATTCCTTCCGCGCCTAAGGGTTAACTCCTGCTTGGTTTCTCCATGATCAGATGATCGACGGGGTCTCGCGAACCTCGCCTGCGAACCCTGGATGTTGATTTTCTTTTTGGAGATCTCCTCCACTTCAAAGCTCTTCGGCTTGAATCCCTCCAGGACCTATTCCACACTATCTGCAAGGAACTATTCCTCCTGAGCTTAATTTTCTCTGACTCCTTCAGAGATCCTTCGCACACGCTTCCTAAGTTCGACTCTCAACAGCTCTCAAAGTGTTGAAGTCATCCAAATCCTGTGCAGTTCCACCAACAACAGCCCTGTCCTCTCCTCTCAGACTCGCCTCTGAGACTTCAAGTCCAACCTGCTCTTCACCTGCACGGTTCTAACAACCCAATACATCTCTAGGCAGAGAAGAATAAGAGTTTAACTGTAGAGCCTCCTCAACGCACTCTATGCGGAGGAATTCGGCTGCACTCGATGCAGGAATATCCTGGCTCGGACAGAGAAACAATTGAAACTTATTCTCTCAATCTCTCAGATTTCAAAACCTACTATGAAATCAAATACATAGCACATAACAAAAAAACATAACAAGAAGCAAATATGCAACAACACAATATCAACAACACACAGAGAATAATCACATCCATGGAATTGAATCAAACTTCTCTATTAATTCAATATATGTACATGGGGATTCTTCACAAGTTCTCTGCTCTGCTCTCTTCTTGCTCTCAATGCTTGATTTCTCTGAATCATCCCTCTTACAATGATACAAAGGAGGGTGTCTATATTCCGTTTGCCCTCTCGAATTCTACAACTATCAAATCTACAATAAATTCCTATCTAACAGCATTAAAACTATTAATTGCCTTCTTATCTATAATACAATAAAAGTGCACTTCTTATGAATGCTTTCATTCAAATGGCGGCGCAACAAATTTCTAAAGTATTTCAAAAATATATGTGGTGGTGCTGTCCAGCTGTATGTTCTTTCTCCACGCGCTGGCTCGCTTGATGAGGTGTGGATGCTCCTGCATCATACTCCTCGGCTCAAAAGATTTCATGGGATCCTGTCCATGAGCTCCTGCACAGTCTGCCCATGCTTTTGTATCACCGCCTCTGTCTCCCAGCTGGCATCCTCTATTGGGTGATTCTTCCACTTTACCAGGTATTCAAAATATTTCTTTCTCCTGGTCTTCCTGCCTACCCTTTTACCCAGTATGCACTCCATTTGAGACTTCTGTGCAACTGGTAATTGCTTCTGCCACTGGACCAATGGTTCCTCAATTCCAGTGTCTGCTTCATCAACCCTGTATGGGTATAAATCCGACACATTGAAAATCAGAGATATCCCGATGCCCTCTGGCAACTCTAGCTCATATGCGTTCTCGCCAAAATTCCTCAGGACTCTACATGGCCCGATTTTCTTCATCTTGAGCTTGTTATATGTTCCCCTCGGGAACCTTTCCTTCCTCAAGTGCGTCAAAACCATGTCCCCAACTTCAAACTGAAGTTGTCTCTTTCTCTGATTGGCTCTGCGCTTGTACTCCTGATTCGTCTGCTGCAGCCGCTGCTTCACCTGACTGTGAAGTTCCTGCATTGCTTCAGCGAACTCTTCAGCATGAGCACTGCTGGTTTCAGCCTGTTCTGACTCCTTGAGCTCAGAAACGCCTCTCGGTTGTATCCCATACAAAATTTTAAACGGGCTCTTACTTGTACTCTGATTCACTGAATCGTTGTACGCGAATTCTGCCTGTGGTAGGATCTGATCCCAACTGTGTGATGCTCAGTTACCAGGCTTCTCAATAAATCCCCCAAGCTCCTGTTGACCACTTCCGTCTATCCATCTGTTTGCGGATGGTATGATGAGCTAAATGCCAGATTAGTTCCTAGCTTCTTCCATAGCATCCTCCAAAAATGACCTATGAACTTCATATCCCGATCTGAGACTATGCTCCTCGGCAATCCATGCAACCGTACAATCTCTTTGAAAAACAAATTTGCGATGTGGGTTGCATCCCTGGTCTTATGACATGGAATGAAATGTGCCATCTTCGAGAACCTGTCCACCACTACAAAAATGGAATCAACTCCTCGCTGTGTTCTCGGCAAACCCAACACAAAGTCCATGCTAATGGCCTCCCATGGCCTCTCGGGTATGGGCAATGGCTGATAGAACCCTGTGTTCTGCTTTCGGCCCTTTGCATGTTGACATATCCTGCACCTGTCAACAAACCGTTTAACATCTGCACGCATGCCCGACCAAAAATATGATTCGCTCAACTTGGCGAATGTTTTGTCATGCCCAAAATGACCTGCTAAGCCTCCGCTATGTTTTTCCTTCACCAAATTCTCTCTCATAGAGCAATTCGGTATGCACAATTGATTGCCTTTGAACAACAATCCATCCTGGATCAGGTAGTCTAGCCAAAGACTCCTATCCTTGAGAACTAGGTTCTCGGCTGCCTCGTATGCCTCGCCAAAGTCTGCGTCACCTGCATACATATCTTTCAGATTCTCAAAACCCAAAGTCTTGACCCTGAATTCCTGCAGCAATAAACATTTTATGCTCAAGGCGCCAGCTACCTTGTTGGCAGTCCCTGAAATTTGCTTTATCACAAATGTAAAATTCTGCATGTATTCCACCCACTTTGCATGCTTCTGATTCAGCTTCTCTTGCTGACTCACGAACTGTAACGCATGATTATCACTGTACAAAACAAATTCCTTGGATATGAGATAATGCCTCCACTTTTTCAATGCCTGTATAATGGCATAGAAATCCTTATCGTACGTGGAATATTTCAGCTTTGCATCATCCAACTTCTCGCTGAAATATGCCACAGGTCTGTCATCCTGACTCAAGACTCCTCCGACAACATATCTGCTGGCATCACACTAAACTTGGAAGGTTTTCTGAAAATCTGGCAACACTAACACTGGTTGCTCAGTTATCTTTCGCTTCAACAAATTGAAGCTCCTTTCATCCTCTGTTGTCCAATGGAAAACCTTATGCTGCTTTTTCACAGTGTCCATCATTGCGACACTGATTCCACTAAAATTACGAATGAATTTTCTGTAGAAGCTTGCCAATCCGTGAAAGCTCCTTACCTCAAAAACATTCCTTGGCGATGGCCAATTCCTGATTACATTCACCTTCTCAGGATCCATCTTCAACTCATTTGCTGAGATTACAAAGCCCAAATAAATGAGTTATGTCTACATGAAGGAACACTTCTTCAAATTGATCAACAACTTCTCCTGCTGCAGTCTTCTCATCACAATGGCCAAATGCCTCAAGTGTTCATCCTTCGTTTTGCTGAAAATCAATATGTCGTCTAGATACACGACAACAAATTTGCCAATGAATTCCCGCAGGACTTCATTCATCAGCTGCATAAATGTTCTTGGCGCATTTGTCAACCCAAACGACATGACCAGCCATTCGTACAAACCCTCGTTTGTTTTGAATGTTGTCTTCCATTCATCTCCCTCTCGCATCCGGATCTGATGATATCCACTCTTGAGATCTATCTTTGAAAAATAATTTGCGTCGCTCAAGCAATCCATCAAGTCATCCATTCTCGGCAGTGGAAACCTATACCTGATGGTGATCTTATTAATCGCCCTGGAGTCTGTACACATCCTCCAGCCTCCATCCTTCTTTGGACTCAGTACCGTTGGAACGACACATGGACTCAGACTCTCCCTCACCAGTCCTTTATCCAG
>ML782536.1:243840-255120 GCA_009831015.1 Picea engelmannii | reverse complement strand
GGACTTGGGTGTCTGTGCGTCTCCAGCGCCAATTTCTCCACCATCTCGGTTGAAACGAGATTATCGGTGCTTCCACTGTCCACTATGACCTTGCATTTCCAGCCCTTGGTCTTGCAAGTCATCCGGAACAGTCTGCATCTTTGAGCTGTGTTATCCACTTCTTTCTCAGGTTTCAAGAGAACTTTGTGCACTGTCAGTGACTTCCCACTTTCAGTATCTTCATCTTCAACATCATGCCTCTACGCCTCAGTGATGTGAGCTTTTCCTCTGTCCATCTTCCTGTCTGGACAATCAACGGCTTTATGTCCATCTTTCCCACACGTAAAACATGTGATAACTCCTCCACGACCTCTTCCTCTACCTCGGGTATGCGGAAAAGTGTTGGCATCAGCATATCCTCCTTGCTGATCATCCTGCTGCCTCCTTGGCTCAGAAATTTGCTGCCTTTGCTGTGAGGTTCCACTTCTTTCATCTTTTCCCTGAGGCTTCTTCCAATCCTCCTCGGGTTTTTGTGTTCTCTCTTGGGAAATTGCTTTGCCTCTGGGCTGGCTTCTGCCTCGCCCTCGCTGTCCCTGCTTGCGGCTCAGCTTCTCTTCAGCTTTCAGAGCCATTTGGTACGCATCCTCAACTGTTCGGATGGTGACCATGCTCAATTTATCCTGAATGTCATACCTCAACCCATTCAGGTATCTTGCCACCTTTTCGTTATTACTCTCCCGATGACTAGCTCGAATGTTGAGCCTGTAGAACTCCTCGGTGTACTCCTTCACCGTCATCATCTTCTGTCTCAGGTTCTGCATCCGCCTGAACAGAGTGATCTAGAAATCTCTCGGGATGAATTTCACTTTCATCTTAGCGATCATTCGATCCCAGCTCTTGATCTTTTGTTTGCCTTTGGAACGCCTGTCTGCCTGCAGCTCGTCCCACCATAAGGCTGCATGTCCTTTCAATTTAGTGACAGCCTGCCTTACCTTCTTGTCCTCTTCGATATCCTCGTAATCGAAGTAGGTGTTGAGTGCTCGGATCCAATCCAACAACTCTTCTGCGTTTAGACTCCCGTCATAAACGGGAATGTCCATTTTGGTCTTCGAGCTCATCCTTGCGATAACTCTGATCAACCTTTCTGTTGATGCATCTTCTACTGAGACCTCTTCGGTATCGTGTCCAGCTTCCTCTTCCACCTCGGAATCACTGAAATCTCCAGCGCCAGTTCTGCGTCTCTGCGCATTCTCCATTTCCTCCATCCTTGCTCAGAGATCTCGCATCTGGCGTTCCATCTCTGGGTTACCTGCTAGTCTTCCCCTTCTTCGGGCATCCCTGTCTTCTCGATCAGGTGACTGCCTCTCTCTTCTCGGCGGCATGGTAAAAAATCCACTTCTCTTTGCTATCGGGACAAAGAGATATCTTCTCCGGCTCTGATACCACTTGACACGAAGCCGCGACCCTCACGGTCCAACTTGCCTCTCACCAGGACCTTCTTCGCATGCAGCCTGAAGAGTCAAAGCTCTTCCAACTCCTCTCGAGAGCTCTTGCTACCCACATCTATCTCTTCGACGATCTCCCCTTCGCAAATCGGGAAATCGGCGTTCACGATATCGCGAACCCTATGTGCACTCCTCGTGCAATTCAAAACTCCGAATCCCGATCCCCGATGGTCAACGGTCAACGTTCCCACTCTATCGGGGATTTCCCTATCGGGAAATCAGAGTATGCGATGTCACGATTCCTTGACACCTCAAAGTCCCGAACCCCGAACTCCGATAGAATGTGCAGACTTGGCTCTTCCACCTTTGAACTCCGGTATATCGCCACCTGTACTCCACTAGAGTCTTCAGGTCCCACACTGCCACGTCCTCTTCGGGATTTCGCGGATCGTGAATCCACAATACAAGTTTTCTTCATGGTCGAAAAACCCCGAAACACCGAACGCCGAAACCCCGAAGTCTGACTTCTCGGGATCGCGCGCCACCTGTCCTTGCCCTGATCAACGGTTCCCGTTAAATCGAGAAATCGGTACTCGCGATTTCGACGAGCATGAACTCTCACCTTATCAAACGCCGAATGTTGATCCCCGATATGCCGAAATCCAACGGCATATTCCTTCCGCGCCTAAGGGTTAACTCCCGCTTGGTTTCTCCATGATCAGACGATCGACGGGGTCTCGCGAACCTCGCCTGCGAACCCTGGCCGTTGAGTTTCTTCTTGGAGATCTCCTCCACTTCAAAGCTCTCCAGTTTGAATCCCTCCAGGACCTATTCCACACTATCTGCAAGGAACTATTCCTCCTGAGCTTAATTTTCTCTGACTCCTTCAGATATCCTTCACACACGCTTCCTGAGTTCGACTCTCAACAGCTCTCAAAGTGTTGAAGTCGTCCAAATCCTGTGCAGTTCCACCAACAGCAGCCCTGTCCTCTCCTCTCAGACTCGCCTCTGAGACTTCAAGTCCGACCTTTTGTTCACCTGCACGGTTATAACAACCCAATACAACTCTAGGCAAAGAAGAATAAGAGTTTAACTGTAGAGCCTCCTCAACACACTCTATGCGGAGGAATTCGACTGCACTCGATGTAGGAATCTCCTGGCTCGGACAGAGAAACAATTGAAACTTATTCTCTCAATCTCGCAGATTTCAAAACCTACTATGAAATCAAATACACAGCACATAACACAAAAGCATAACAAGAAGAAAATATGCAACAACACAATATCAACAACACACAGAGAATAATCACATCCATGGAATTGAATCAAACTTCTCTATTAATTCAATATATGTACATGGGGATTCTTCACAAGTTCTGTGCTCTGCTCTCTTCTTGCTCTCAATGCTTGATTTCTCTGAATCATCCCTCTTACAATGATACAAAGGAGGGTGTCTATATTCCATTTGCCCTCTCGAATTCTACAACTATCAAATCTACAATAAATTCCTATCTAACAACATTAAAACTATTAATTGCCTTCTTATCTATAATACAATACAAGTGCGCTTCTTATGAATGCTTTCATTCAAATGGCGGCGCAACAACTTTCCAAAGTATTTCAAAAATATATGTGCTGGCGCTGTCCAGCTGTATGTTCTTTCTCCACGCGCTGGCTCGCTTGATGAGGTGTGGATGCTCCTGCATCAATATTTAACTTAATAATATGACACCATAATTCATGATCTTACCCTTATGCATTATACAATAATCCTACCAGGTTCATAACTGTAAAAGCTATCAATTAAATTCCTTAATAATCCTTAACCTCATCGGTTCTGATTAAAGGGGAAAGCTACACTTTTGAAATCTTATGTGCAATCGATACCATAAGGAAGTTGTGTGTAGTTCTGAAAATAAAATAACCAGAGTGTGAAATTTATTACGAATTATTCCCAAAACTACATCCTGTTTTACACCATTTATTTCCAGAATTTCAAGACAGTATTATTACGATAGGGAGAGAGGTAGAATTTTGTATAATTTTTAAATGAAATGTTTAACAATCTAGTAGCTGAATAAAAAGAGAGAGCAGAAAGAGATAAAGCACATTTAATATAGTTTTAGAAGGAATACATAGAAGACAAACGCCCACACAGTTTAATGGTTTCATATTATTTATTTATTTTTGAAGAAAAACGCCAACAATAAAATGTAAAACACCCACAGAAAAAATAAAAACCCCCACAGTGGATAAATTTGGCCACAGAGGAAATAAAACGCCCAACAAGAAGGAATTTGGCCACCGAGGAAATAAAAACACCCAACACGAAGGAATTTGGCCACTGAGGAAATAAAAACGCCCAACAAGAAGGAATTCGGCAATAGAGGAAATAAAACGCCCAACAAGAAGGAATTCGGCAACAGAGGAAATAAAACGCCCAACAATCATCAAACGCCCACTGGCAAATGAAAAACAACCACACTAATTAAAAACGACCAACGACAAATGGAAAAACGCCATCACTAAATTAAAACACCCTCAAGCAAATGGGAAACACCCCCACTAATTAAAAACGACCACCGGCAATGGAAAAACGCCCATTGAGATTTTAAATGCTCACAGAGAGGAATTCGCCCACAGCATAAATAAAAACACCCATAAACAAATGTAAAACGCCCACCATCATTACACACGCCCACAAAAATCAGAATGCCCACAACAAGGTAAAAAGAAAACACCCAATGAATTGAAGCACGACCAAACGAATGCAGAAAGCCAACAATTTCAGAAACGCCCAACGGAACCAAACCTGAAAATGAAATCTTCAACGGATCGAAGGATAAATAATATAAACATTTTCCAACGCTCCTATATACGATTGCCAGATCTAAACACCATATCAACTGATCTTAGAAATCAAAACCAACAAGTGCAAGAGGGAAGCCATATCTAGTTTTACTTCCATAAAATATCAGTAGGCGAGATCGCCAGAACCAACATTCAGAACATTACAATGATATTACAGTTCCCAGCCTAATATCTAATGCATTATACTAAACAAAATAAGCGAGCATACCTGGTTTCTTGTGCCTGCCTCGTATGATGTTCGTGCCTCGATTGATGTCCCGCGCTCCTTGCTGCTCCTACTTGTCGACCGTGGAACCCTCACCGGTACCTCCCAACCAATCGCTAGGGGTACTCTGCTTCCCCCTTAGCCCCCCGAGCCGCAAAGGGGCCACACAACATCCAGAGATAGACTAGCTTCTCAGCTCGCCTCCAAGGCTGAGCTACCACTCCAATACAAATGAGAATTTCCCAACTCCTCACAAGAAAACAGTCAAGCCAAAATCCGGCAGCGTAACGTTATGCTCACCGTTCCCCCCTCTCTTCCTCCTTTTCCCCTTCTTTTATAGAATTTAAGATCCACCTACTTTCCCTAAATCATTATTAATTTAATTTTTAATGACAATGCTCTAAAAATTCTCTGTCGTCCAAGTGTCACACATCCCCCATGTTTCTCCAAAATTATTTTCTTTAATTTAAATAAAAGACTCATTTCCCTCACCCCTCCTATAGTCGCTCCTAAAATTACTCTTAGGGTTCCTAGATCTCCTCTCAGCTTTTAATAACTTTCCTAAAATGAAGTTGCTGATTTTTAGTAACTCCTTAATTGTTGATTCCTTTTTGCTTTTTACCCTATGTTTCCTTACATTCCTTTATTAAGTTTTCTTTATTACAAGTTTCCTTATTTCTATTAATTTTTCCTTTCCTTCATTTTTTTATTTTATTTTATTTTTTTATTTTTAAAACCCAAAAAGATAAATGCACTCATTAAACCTTTCATTGTATTTCTAAAATCCTAACTTTTATACTCCAACACTTTAATAATTTTAATTCTTCTTTATACTTTAAAAACCATGGGTTTCACTTAATTTATCTCCCTCATTACTTTACCCCCTTTAATTTTAAGAAGACTTTAACTCACACCTAGGAGGGTTTTAGTTTACGTCCTTAAGTTTATTTTTTGGAGGGTCTTCTCTTAAGGCTAATCAAAATTTTATCTTAGAGATGTTTTAAATTTCGGTTTAGATTTGAACTAGTGACAATTAATTAGGGGAGTCGTTTTAAGAATTTCATCAGGCGTTAAGGTCTCAGGATCATCTAGGTTTTCTCATCATCATCATCAAATGCAATGTGCCCTTCAGGACACACTACGTGCTCCAAGGGTGCCACTCGCCTTGTTTGCCTCTGTTGCGCGACGTTCCCTTTAGGATGCACCACGTGCTCCAAGGGTACCACTCGCCATCTTGTGTTTCTTTTGCGCGACATGCCCTTCAGGATGCAGCACGTGCTCCAAGGGTTCCACTCGCCGACTTGACTGATTGCTAGACATCTATAACCCCTGGAGTCAACACTCCGCTAGGTGAACTTGTGGGAGACTAAGGGCTCTAAGGAATAAGGCCCCCGCCCTATTGCGCACCCCTTAGAATCATCATGAGCGACTGTCGAAGTCTACCCTCACGGCATCGTGGATCCTCTCGAACTAGGTAATCGTTAACCTACAGTTCGAGCCACGGCGAGAGTGCTAGTAGGTTGTGGCAGGGCTGTTGTCCACACCTCTCCCTCAACCTCTCTGCAACTCGTGTGTGGCCCCTTTACTCCATATGTGAGTCTGGTCGGAAAGCTATCGTCAGCCTGCATCATCAACCATCATGTCTGAACATGTCAACAACATATCATCAATCAATAAATATCATGGTAAATAAAAAAACTCAAATAGCACACTCCCTGACTCAATCCGGAGTCCAAGGGTTCCGTCGATGCCTCTGCTTCCTCCAGGTCAAAAACCCTGCACACTCAAATAAACTAAGTCAATAGAACCTGTCTACATCAAGTAGTAAAACATCATGTCGTCTATTAGAATGCACCAAAATCAAGCATAAATGTATTACTATCAGAAAAGTCCATATCACTTGCGAGCAAGTGTCCTCAAAGAATAAGTTTTGTAAGTGCGCCAGAGCGGGATGTTACATGCACCCCCTCTTGGTCTAAACTTCATCCTGAAGTTTCTCAGTATAAATGTCGAAGTAAATGTACCACAATATCATAAGTACCACAGTATCATAAGTCTATCTATCAAACAAAAATGGAAACTGCTGGCGCATATCATATGCATCCTCCTAGGTCGCCGAGTGCGGACTATAATTGTCCCACTGAACCTTGACCTGATCTACCATTCGACATCGTAAATGTCAAACGCGATGATCTAAAATGTGGACTGGCTCAGCCGTGAGCGCTCCCTTGTCCGATACCTGCAAGGAACTCATGTGAATCACGTGCGTAGGATCACTAACATAATGTCTCAAAACAGATACATGAAAAACATCGTTCATATGCCTCAAAGAATCAGGCAAGGCTAGTTGATAGGCCACGGGCCCCTTTCTCTCCACAATCTCGAAGGGTCCCACGAACCTAGGAGAGAGTTTAGCTCCCTTTCCAAACTTGATTGAACTCTTATGCGGTTTAACCCGCAAGAAGAATCGATCACCAACCTCGTAACTACGGTCGACTCGGTGCGCATCGACATAACTCTTCTGCCGATCCTGCGCTTCCTTAATCCTTTGTCTTATGGTTTGCATCTGCTCTTCCATTTCTTGGATCGCTTCTGGTCCCACTAGGACCCTATCCTCAAGCTGATCCCAACTCAAGGGCGTCCGACACGGTCGCCCATAAAGGAACTCAAAAGGCGCCATCTTAATGGTGCTCTGGTAACTATTGTTGTAAGCGAACTCTACTAGAGGCAATAATTCCTCCCAACGCTTTTGTTGGTCCATTACGTACATGCGAAACATGTCTTCCAAGGTTTGGTTCATTCGTTCGGTCTGTTCGTCAGTCTTTGGGTGATACGCAGTACTAAAGTTAAGTTGAGTTCCCAAGGCCTCTTGGAAACTCGTCCAAAATCGTCCGGTAAACACCGATCCTCGATCGGATATAATCTTCTTAGGCACACCATGCAGCCTCACAATCTCACTGATGAAAACTCTCGCTATGTCAGGTGCCTGATATGTCGTACGCACAGGAATAAAGTGAGCACTCTTCGTCAGAGTGTCTACTACTACAAAAATCGAGTTGTGTCTCGTTGCCGTCAGTGGCAATCCAACAATAAAATCCATCGAAATGACTTCCGATTTCAATTCCGGAATGGCATGGGGTTGAAGTAATCCTGTCGGGTGTCTATGTTCAGCCTTTACCTGTTGAGACTCTAGACATCTAGCCACAAAGTTGACTATGTCGGCCTTCATTCCTTTCCAGAAGAACAAGGGCTTAAGGTCTGCCCTCATCTTCCTAACTCCCGGGTGAGCCATGTAAACTGCTCTATGAGCCTCGCTCAGGATCAACACCCTCAACTCGTCATTTGGCGGTATGTAAATCCGACCTCTAAACCTCAATAAAACATCGCTATCAAATGAATACCCTCATATCGCGGTACCATGATTGTGTTTTGTGCAATAAAATCCTCGACTTCTTTGTACCAGTCATCATTACGCTGTAAGGTGAGAATCTTCTCACATAGATTCATCTGAAGAGGCAACACTGAAAAGATGCATGGCCTCCGACTCAAAGCATCCGCCACTCGGTTCACTGTTCCCTTTATGTAAGTAATCTTGAAGTCGTACTCGCTAAGCAATTCCGACCAACGCCGTTGTCGCGCGTTTAGGTCGCTTTGCGTGAAAATGTGTTGTAGTCCACAATGATCAGTCTTTAATTCAAATTTTCATCCAACAAGGTAGTGTCTCAAAATCTTCAAGGAATAAACGATGGCTAATAACTCCAAATCATGCATCGCGTAGTTCTCCTCATGCCTTCTCAGTTTCCTCGAAATGTAAGCAATCACTCGTCCGTATTTCATCAAGACTCCGCCTAAACCTTCCTTGGATGCGTCAGTGCATACCAAGAAGTCTGCGTCCATGTCAGGGACCTTTAGTATCGGTGCGGTGGTCAACAACTCCTTAAGCCCTCGAAATGCTTCCACGCATTTCTCGGTCCAAACAAACTTCTTGTTTTTCTTCTGCAATTCGGTGATTGGGTTTGCTATCTTCGAAAATCCCTCGACAAACCGTCGATAGTATCCTGCTAAACCCATAAAACTACGCACTTCTGTGACATTCATTGGCGCAGGCCATTCCATAATAGCCTCAACCTTGGCTGGATCCATGGCGATACCTTCACCGGAGATGACATGCCCTAAGTAGTGAATCCTTGATTGATAAAAAGATCATTTGGACAACTTCCCATACAATTTATGCTCTCGTAGACACTGTAGTACCAAGCGCAAGTGCACGTCATTCTCCTCCGTCATCCGAGAGTAGATCAAAATATCGTCAATGAATACTTGGACGAACTTGTCCAAGTACTCGCGGAACACCCTGTTCATCAAGCTCATAAATACCCCTGGGGTGTTTGTCAGTCCAAACGGTAAAACAGTAAATTCGTAATGTCCAAATCTCGTCTTAAAGGTGGTCTTAGGGACGTCATCCTCCTTTATCCGTAACTGGTGATACCATGATCGCAAATCGATCTTGGAGAACATCGTCGCACCCTTCATTTGATCAAACAGATCATCAATTATTGGCAAGGGATACTGATTCTTGATCGTAGCCTTGTTCAGTTGACGGTAGTCAATGCAAAGCCTCCACGATCTGTCCTTCTTCCGAATGAAAATAATTGGTGCACCCCACGGTGACACACTAGGGCGTATCAGTCCTAGGTCTAACAACTCCTTCAGTTGCATTTTCAGCTCTTGCAACTCCGGGGTCGACATCCGATAAGGCGTTCTCGCTATCGGTTCAGTCCCCGATTTCAGGTCTATAGTAAACTCCAATTCTCTTTCTGGCGGCATCCCAGGCAACTCCTCTGGAAATACGTCCGCAAAATACTTCACCACCGGAAGGTGTTCTAGACCTTCTTCTACTCCCTTTTCGTTTAGCGCAAGGATCGCATAAATCTTGCACCCCTTGCGCATACTCTTACGTAACTGTATGGAAGAGATGAACCTCAGGGATACTCCCTGGTTCCATCCTACAATTACCCGTCTCTGTCCTTCATCATCTACCAAGCTCAACCGTTTCGTATTACAGTTGAGTATCGCCTCATGTGATTCTAACCAATCCATACCAATCATGACGTCATAAGATCCTAAGATCATGACGTACAAGTTGGCCCTCGTGACAAACTCTCCAAGGTTAAGGGCACAGCCCGTAACCTTTCCTCCGACCTTCTGTTTGGCTCCCGAAGTCATCTCCACGAAGCTAAACTTGTCCTGTTCGCCTGCCTTGACCTTAATCCTTTTTAGCGCTGCACCAGAAATGAAACTCTCAGTATCCCCTAGGTCTATCAAAATACTAAGGGTTTGGTCAGCGACAATACCTGTCGTCTCGAGCACAGTCGACTGATGCTCTGCCTGGCGGTTATTCACTGCTGCATGAATCCGATGGGCCTTGCCCATATCTCCCACTGTAGTGGGTCCGGCTGATTCGGACGCTCTTGTCCTCTCCACAGGACAGTCACGCTGGTAGTGTGGCTCCACACACGTCCAACACCCCTTCTTCGGCCCAGTAGTCCTGGTACCCGAAGTAGAAGGTGACGGCCCACTGGCCTGGAAACCTGGTCTGTTCTGCTAAACAGGCCTAAACTGCTGCTGCTACGGGCGACGCTGTTGCTACTGCTGTGGTCCTCAATAAGGTGTCCGATGCTGAGGAGGCGACCGTCGTGGTGTAGAAAAAGTGGATCCCCTCTGGAAGCCACGATACCCCGGCGTATGTCTTGTTGGTGTATGCTACTATGGCGTACCAGATGATCCCTACCCTGCAGGTCTCGCTGGAGTCCTGGTCTGACCCCCACTGATAAGCTCCTCCTCTGCTATGAGGGCCTTTTGGACAACGTCGTGCAAGGTTTGAGGCATCAGAATCCTAACCTTTGCATGCAGGCCATCGTTAAGGCCAAACACGAACCTCTTGACCTTGAGCTTCTCAGTGTTCAGGTGCAGAGCATACCGAAGCAGCTCCATAAAACATGCCTCATACTCGAGCACCGTACGACCTCCCTGTCGTAGTGCATTGAACTCATTGAGCTGATGCTCGATGAATTCCTCAGAAAGATACCTCTCTCGGAACCGTTCCTCGAACAGTTCCCATGACACATCTTCAACGGCCATGTTTAGCTGCGGCATGAGTGTCTTCCACCATAGAAGAGCACTCCCCTTCAGTTGAAAGACCGCCATGTGGACCTTCATGTTGGAGGTGTAATCACGAAGTGTGAAGCACATTGCCATATTCTCCAACCATGCCTCGGCGGCTGCGTCTTCCGGGGCACCAAAGAACTCGGGAAATTTCACCTTCTCGAGTTCACGGTGAATGCTACCTGTAATGGCCGATGCGCGCGACAGAACCTCAGCAGGTGTCGGCGCCCTGGCCTCGTCTCTGTCCAATCGGCGGATCAGTGTCTTGGACATGCGCTGAAAAGATCTCATCATCCCCACGACATCGACAACTGCGATTTGCTCCTGTCCAAGAACCTGCTCGCCTCCCTGGGGGTTAGACCCCTCCGGCGTGGATGCTACTGGAGGCGTCACGCCTCGTCCCCTAGCACCCCGTTGTCTGCCTCTACGATGCCCTCTAACCATGATTACCTGCACGCACACAATCAACTCAATTAGCAGCAGTATAATCAAATCTAATCATGTCAACGAAATCCGTAGCGAATCCCAAGTCACGGGTCAAACCGACTCTGATACCATATGTAACGACCTCCTCGTTATGACAACAACTCTGAAAACATGTGCAATTTTTTTTTT
>ML782536.1:173800-202049 GCA_009831015.1 Picea engelmannii | reverse complement strand
AAATAATGCATTATTAATGTATTATTTTAACAATGTCCTTATTTTTTTTTATTACTTTCTTATTACTAAATGTAATACTTTATTATTTTTATTTTTATTAACTTTATTAAATAATTTGTTATTTACTATTTTATTTTTTCTAAATTAATTTATAATATAGAAATATATTTTTTCATTATTAATGTATTATTTTAATAATGTATTTATTTTGTTATTCTTTTTTTTATTTCTATATATAATTTTCTAATTTATAAATACTTCTAGTTTAATATTAATTTTATTAGCTATAATCAATTGAGAAATAATAATTTTATTATTATTAATTAATAAATATTACTATTTATTTTTAATTAATTAATTTTTCATAATTAAATAATCACTTTTAATAATTTAATTATTATTTAATATTTTTAATACATTAACTAATTAATACATTAAGGTATTAATTAATTAATACATTAGTGTATTTATATATTATTAATGTTGTCTTCTTTTATTTATATATAATGTATAATTTAACAATGTCCTTAATTTTTTATTACTTTATTATTATTATATATAATACCTTTTTTATATTTGTGTTTATTAACTTTATTAAATATTTTGTTATTTACTATTTTATTTTTTATAAATTAATTTATAATATATAAATGTATTTTTTCCATTATTATTGTATTATTTTAATAATGCATTTATTTTCTTCTTATTATTTTTTATTTCTCTATATTATTTTCTAATTTATAAATAATTTTTATTTAATATTAACTTTATTATCTATAATCAATTGAGAATTAATAATTTAATTATTATTAATTAATAAATATTACTATATAATTTCTAATTAATTAATTTTCTATAATTAAATAATCAATTTCTAATAATTTAGTTATTATTTACTATTTTTTTATAAAGAAATAATAATTTATTTTTATTTAAGTAGTATTATTAAATTATTTAATTTTATATGAATATTAACTACGTTTTTAATTATTTTATTTTAAACAATAATTAAGTAATTACTAAATAATATTTAAATATTACATTTAAATTGTATCAAAATATGTTTATGGTTGTGGTGATGGATACCGGCGGTCAACTAGCAACAACCACTTTTATGTAAAAAGTGGTTGATATATCGACGCCATTAATTGGAAAAGATGGAAAATGACATAGATGACGTATATCAACCACTTTTTACATAAAAATAGTTGTTGCTAATATATTATATCTATATATATAGTTTCCATAGTAGCAGTCAATGCAGATGAACCAATGATTACACCAATAGTAGATGAAGAACACCTAGACATCTCGTATCCACACTCTTCGTTCCAAATTCCCTCACCCGTCACCATCTTTGTTGTATCATTATTGTGCATACCCTAGAATGTTGTGGAGCTAAATGAACATAGATCCATAGAATGTGGGGCATGTAAAGTCCAAACCGAAGGGGTCCTACAGATCCAATAAGGTGTAGAAGCACTAGCTATAGAGGTATGATGTAAAATACACAAATAACCCATCCAATATAATAGCATGGATCCTATGTATGTTCCATATACACTAGACAAAAATACCGACGTGACTAGGAATGGGTGCGTACACAAACATGCCAGTTATACCTTCATTATCTACCATGTTGCACATGCTTCTAACCCACAATCTTCAAACATCAAATGATATCACCTTGAAGAGTGCATAACTCTCAATAGTACACCATCGTAGCTCCATCAAGTTTAGAACCATTCACTAATGGACTCCCTTAGAAGTGGAGGTTGTCACCATACCTATAGTAGTGCTATCCCACTAGCTATAGAGGTATGATGTAAAATACACAAATAACCCATCCAATATAATAGCATGGATCCTATGTATGTTCCATATACACTAGACAAAAATACCGACGTGACTAGGAATGGGTGCATACACAAACATACCAGTTATACCTTCATTATCTACCATGTTGCACATGCTTCTAACCCACAATCTTCAAACATCAAATCATATCACCTTGAAGAGTGCATAACTCTCAATAGTACACCATCGTAGCTCCATCAAGTTTAGAACCATTCACTAATGGACTCCCTTAGAAGTGGAGGTTGTCACCATACCTATAGTAGTGCTATCCATGGTAGCCTTTCTCATGAGTTAACGAGTTTAAGAATTTAATTTAAATTCATTTTCCCCTAGAACAAAATTATTGTATATATATTGATGTGGTAGGGGGTGAGGTCATATCACTAATTGTACATGAAATGGAAAAGGAAAAACCCTCATTACCCGATCCACAAGTGTATATATCACGAAGCACAATATGTACAGGTCACATGTACTAAAAAAGTATGAATATGTTGGGATTTCAAGTGTAACACTATTATCTATAGTACCCACCTATAAGCACATCACCATGAAACTATGATGACATCTACACCAACCATTGTTAATTATTTACCTCAAGATATATGCATCCAGCCTTGTTCTAGACCAAGAATTCTTGAAAAAATATCAAGATCGCCATTGAATATCAAATACAAGAGATTTTTCACGTTTATGACACTTAGGGAGAAATCGTTAAATTATTTTACATAATACAAAGAAGTAACCAAGGATTTATGACTAGATTAGGCTAGAACTAAATTATTTTCAAGAAATTTCCCAATCGTATAGATAAATCTCAACATATTACCACAACTCTTCCAAATCTTGGCATGAAGGAACATGAATAATGCCATCCCTCCGTTAAACCATATATCTAAAAGGATTTGCATTTTTCTTACCAACATAAATGCTTAAAGATATTATAAACAAATCTCATATCTCCATATTTTTACTAAAACAATCATTATTCAAGAGATCTAGGTAAACCTAGAAGATATCAAAGAAAACCCATAAATAACCACAATTCTTAGCATAAATTAGACTTTTCACGATTTGATTTCCACACATAACCAAGAATTTGACAGTGATTTCATATTTCCTTTGCCCACATAACAAGTTTTGAAACATAGCCAAATATTTCAAACAAAACCCATGCGAATGTAGGCCTCCACTCCTATGACTACATAAAAACCCTTCACTCTGTGTTCTTTACAATAGTTTCCCTCTACATCATTACTATCACCCACTTGGAGAGTAGAAGACCAATTGTTCACTAACAATCTCACTTGTTGAGGGTTCTTATGCAATAACCTTAAATGCAACATAATAAGTTGAAGAACATGAAATTTTAACCAATAAAGAACAATGTATAAACAAATAAGAACAAATAAATATCAAATGAAACTAGATCTCCACATTATGAATCAAGAAAAAAAAAATTATAATACATTTGTGCCTCCCAAGCCCATCTTGGGTTAAGGGGGGTGAATCTCTCTCAAATTGGCTTGTGCTCATGGGTTAAGAGGGGTGAATCTCTCTCAAATGGGCTTGTGCTCATGCATAAGAGTTCCAAAGAGATAAAAAAGAAAGGATGAAAAATGAAAGAAAATGAAACTCCTAATACAAGTTGCCTCTTCCAATATATACTCCCAACTCTCTAAAGTCATGTAATGCATTATGCTCAACTATAGGGGATACATGGTGGAGGGAAACTCACCATGTTCCAATAAAAGGGAAAAGTGTAATATTCCATTCCCATAACATATCCTCCCTAAATCCTATCACATACACAAGTAGCTAAGCCTAAATCATATATCAATGTGTATCCCTCATAAGATTACCAAGTCTAAGACGCACCACATCCCTTGAATGCAGCCAAGAGCTATGTGTGATGCATCTCCTAAGATAAACCTATAGCAATGTCAATGATTACAAACCTAGAAAAATCCACATGTTATACTTCCAACAGATCTCTTGTATGATAAAGAACTTGCCTGTATCCACTAAGTGGGACATCTTGGCATGCAATAACTATCTTGTGTGCAGATTTGCCCCCAACATGATTGTCAATTAGTAAGTCTGGTAATATAGGTTTATTTTGTGCCTAAAAACCACAATACCATTATAACCAAACTTGCGGTATGCAACCCAAAGGAATGGTATGATGGTTCCATATGACTTAAGTATTGTAACAAATAATCTAATGTTATTCTATGCCTTGATGTCACTCCTTTTCTACATATACCCTTCTATTAATATTTGTAAATCCTTTTTGAGTACACATCTAAAGTTGAATATTTTATCTTTGGAAAAACCCTAATTTTCAAGTATCACTTTTTTTAATTGTTAATCTCCTTCCTCAAGTTCATACCAATTTTTGCACCTATCATCTCCAACACCTTGATAGCGACTATATTGGCTATTTTGGTTCCAATCTTGCAGGTTTGACTAACTCATCTTAGGTCATGTTCATTGACATGACTCCATTCACACCTTCGGAGTTTCAACACTAAAACCTCAAGGGAGGTTCGATCAAATCTAGGGAAAATAAGTTATCATCCACTATGCAGGGAAATATTGTGCATTCTTGATTGATTTATCTTTATAGAAGTAGATTTATTGCTTATTCGATATATTGCATAACAAACTTGTGTCGGATATTTGGGTAATACATTTCTTGTAGGAATTTGGAGTTGAGTGTGTAGGTGATATTGGGATGTGCATCACTCTTCAAGGATTGTCACAATCCTCCACTTTAACTTAGGAATATTCATATTCTAAAAAAATCATTTTTGAGTGAGTTTTCTTCCTCCTCTTCTCATTAAGCATTCGGGTTTCTATATCACTATTTAAGGAATTGAAAATTCATTTACCCTAGTTAGTTGGCTTGTTTTCATTTGTTAATTTACCAATCAAACTTAATTTTAGACCTAATATAATTACCACAATCACCCTCATTGATAGGTTATCATTGAAAATATGCTAAGGTCCTTCTCAATCTGGTGGCTCACCCTCTTATTTTCATCCTATTTTGTGTTACACTAGGGTTTCATAGTTTGGCCCAAAAACTAAGTGGTGATTTGAGTTTCCTCTATTCCCCTCTTAATGATGTGTGTGTGTGTGTGTGTGTGTGTGTGTGTGTGTGTGTGTAGTATTCCATTCTTTCCCTTATGATACATGTGGTAGTGAAAGTCCATTCATTCAATCATTGACTTTTCCCTCAAGTCTAGAGGTGTGAAAACTGCTATAAAATCTGTATTGGTTCCTAGGTGACATCTTTGGGCTTTGTGCCCTTCCTATGTTCTTATAAATTCATGTGATTTTCCTGTCCGTCTAAGGATTTCCCTTTTCTTTTTGGATTAGAGTAAATATATCTCTATATTGAATGTATATGGAACTTGCATGGATAGTGTTAGTCCCTAAAGTTGCTCTTGATTATGAGAGGGCAAGCTAGGGTATCATTGGTTTATTGCAAAATGTTTAGAAAGTTTTTATAATTTGTTTTTTTGAATAAGGTGGTTGAAAAATGGCTCAAGGTTGTAACATAACATGAAAATCAAAGTTAGAACATAGCATATCCCATTGACTGAATAAAAGGTACACACATACATGGATTAAACCAATAAGAAAAAGAGAAGATGAAGCCTTCAATTGTCAACGTCACATAAATTCTTGTCTCAGAATATCATAAAGAAACAAGACCATCAGCTTGATATCAAAACTTGAAAAATAATTTCCACAGTAAATTTTTCACTGTATTAATTAACAATCAAGAATCAAAAGCATTGCAATCTGAATAATGAATTCAAGCATGAAGAAAGAAAAACAGAGTAGAAAAGAGTGTCTAACCATCTATATGTGTTTGCTATTAAGTGACAAATAGAACATAAATGCCTTTACAAGGAGTTTCACAAAAAGGTCCTCTCGATCTCCAATTTTTCGACCAGAACAAAGTCTTTCCTCTACCTAATTAAACTATCCATAAAACTTCCAGATCCTATCATCTAGTGTAGCTTTAATGACTAGATTTGAATAGTATCTATCTACTAGGGAAGTTAACTCAAAAAGAGCTTTTACAATCCAAAAATAGATCATTGCTCAACAACTTGATATTGTATGATCTTGTGAGCATTACATTTGATTCTACAAAACAGGGATTAGTTTGATTTAGTCAAACAGTTCGAGGTCTTAGCATCTCAGAGGCCAAAAATGAGTAGACACTGCCATATTTCCTGGAAAAAATTAAAATTATGATTGTAGAAATCTTCTTGAAACCTTTAGGATATAATCACAACAGTAGCTTTACCATTTTTATGTTTGATCTTTGTGGTAAGCACGACATTATGCAAATAGAGTCTGAAGTTTATTTCTTTGAGTTCTTTGAGCAATTCCCTTTGCTCTTTTTTCTTTTTTTTTAAACCTTGAATCCTTTCTTGCTGATGAGCATTACATTGTTCTATTTGTGCCTTTTCGTTCTTTAACTGTCTCACTGTTTTCTAGAATTCCTTGATCTTTTCTTTATCAATTCTAATTTTGACCCTGAATCCTGAGCACTCTTCAAAAGGTGCAGGCTCATTCAAATTTAAGGCAACTTTGGGTTCTTTCTCTTTAACTTGGTATTTAGAAACCAATCCCGAGCTATGTTCTTCATCAGAACTTGTTGAATCTATGGCTTCAGGCACATCTAGTATGTGATCTGAGTCTACAAGGTAATCTTGTTTATTCTCAGGAATCTCACTGATACCTTAAGCAATTTCTTTATCTTTTTCTAATCTGGTTGTATCTCTCGTTACGGGTCGTGTAGATGATGAAAACATTTTTTTACCTTTGTTTAGTAGTTTCTTAAGAAATTAAGTTCTTTTTTCCCTTTTCTTAGTACCTGCTTCATCATTTTCAGAGTCATCTTCTATAACTATGACGTTTTATTCTTTGATTGATGGATTAAACATGGCTTTTGACTTCAATCTATATTTGTTGGTAACCCTAGTAGAATTCCTTCTAGGTTTTTGAGACACAGACACACCTTTAACCTTTTTCCTTTTGACTGCAACACCCCTTTTACTGGTTGATGGCGATTCATGCTTGACTGTAGTTTGAGTATTAAAATATTCATCTGAATCATCTTCCCCTTTAACATCCTCTTCAGAAAAAATTTCAATTTCTGGATCCAACTTAACTCTTTTACCTCTGCTATTCCTCATCACCCTCATATCAGGCATTTCTTCTTTAACAGGGGTTTCAACAATTGAAATATTTTACTTCTGTGTAACAGTCCTTTTTCCTTTGCCTTTCTTCTGTTTGTTGGACTGTGTGTTAGGGTTTAAAGATTGCATGAGCCAGCTCTAGGGCTCCTGTAATTATCTCAAAGCAGACATAACTAAAGTATTAATTAAGACTTGATGAAGCAGACTGCTCTTTGCATTGGTGGAGAGTGACTACACTCTCTTTGACATCTTTGTCAAGATTTTGAGTAGAAAATAAGGCATATTTAAGGGGTAATCGCCATTTAAATGCATTAATATCCTAATGTGGTAGATATAAACTAGTGAAAATCTACCTTCCCAGGTGATATACCTATGGATAACGATGAGAGTAGTGTTCCATTCAGGTCTAATCCAGCTGTGAGGAACTCCCCTTCTCTAATTTAGATTTTGCTTATCTGGAAGCAGGAATTGATTGACAAACTCTGTAACCACATGCTCCTTCTTCCACCATCTTTCTCCTCCAACCACCAATCAGAAAGCTTTAGAAATTGTATGTTTTGTCACTAGCATCAACATATTCCCAATCTCCACGTCGTGACCATCAAAGTTGAGTACAAACTCCATGGAAAATTTCTCATCGTAACCTTGAAAAGTGGTAAGGAATTCAAACCACCTGGCATCTCTGAACCTTTGAGCCATCTGAGGATAAGCTTCTAGCAGTTCAGCACCCTTAGGTTCTAATCTGACTACTTTTTCACTCCTCTTAGGCACCATCAAAACACAATGCTATAACTAGCACGATTCGGGTTCCGAATTTTCCACCTGCAATCCGTTAGTATATAACGTTCTTCTGAGCAAATAATTGCACCTAAAATTTAGTAAAATAAGACATAGAATGAAAGATTCAATATAATGTGTGTTAAGAATTGGGCGATTTTAAATGAGTCCTTCACAGGTATAGAGCAATCCGATTATGAAACGGTTTGAATCACTAAATGATTCCAAGCTATTATGGGACACATGCGAACTCTCAAACCACGATTTGTGTCATAATAACAAAATCTGGGTGACGAGCACATATCAAGGCATGATTATATTTGTGCTATGGGAATAAGGATATTCCCGTAGCACTATTAATGACTTATCATAATTTGAATTTGTAAAGTTCAAACAAGCATATAAAGGGACACATTATTTAAAACCATGTCTTACAACTCCAAACTTAAATAAATTATTCAAAAACTGAAATGAAAACCATAATACACTAAAAACAAAGATCAAAATCAACTCGAAGAAGATAATGAAGTGAACGTAGGAAAGTTTTTGGATTAATGTTTCTCACAAAATCAAAAGCAAAAATTAGAGACTAACAGATACGGTGGAGTATTGGGATAAGTTATTCAAAATGGAATGCATTCATAATGGTTTAGTTGTGGTGGGGGGAGATTTAAACTTTACTCTTGGATATTCAGAAGTATGGGGAATGATATCACATGTGGACTATATTTTAGATTAATACATAACAAAAATGGAAGAAGTAGGCTTGTTTGATATTGAACAAGCCAAACTGACTCCCACCTAGAGGAACAAGAGAGTGATAGAAGCTATAATTTCTAAGAGGATTGATAGAATATTAATCTATAAAGGGTTCCTTGATGAAGTTATTTGAATAAAACAATGAGTCATATCGGAAGGGGAGTTTCACCATAATACAATAGTTCTAAAATTAGCACATGCACAAGAGAAAATAATTATCCCCTTTAAAGTGAACCCATAAAGGTTGAAGTTGAAAGACTATTTTTTTTATCAAAACAAATATTTGCAGAACAATTTGGGTTTCTAGAGGAACCAAAAAATCCATGATATAGTTAGGATAGCTTAGGAAATCCTTCATTCAATCAAATTTATGACCAAAGATATAATGATGATTAAAGTGGACCTTTCCAAAGCATATGACATGGTAATCTAGCTTTATGTTAGACTTATTATTATGCACTTGGGTTTTTGGAATCGATTTGTTGTATGGGTGATGAGTTGTATTAATAATAATACTAATCTAATTTTAAGGACACGACCAAGCCATACACCAAATTGATATATGATACCCCTTGTTTGTGGGACAAGGGATGCCCTTCGCCCAATGATTTGACTGTTAAAGTCTACGAAAGTATACATACCCTACCCCCTCTAGATTTGAACTTGTGAACTCTTAGGAGGAAATGCATGTTCTTAACGATTACTTTAGTTTTTTCTTCTATATTAATCAATGGGAAAACATCCCTTTTATTTAGGTCAGGAATAGGTCATAGATAGGGGTGTCTCTTATACTTTCTCCTTTTCCTTTTAATTGTCAACTGTTTGAGTATATTAATAAAAGAATCATAAGAAAATGGTAGTTTCAAAGGGGTAAACACTAGATTATCCTGTAATATCACACATATACTATTTGTGGATGATATATTGATTTTCTGTGAGGGCACAAGAATGGAAATTGATAATTTCAAAGGTATATTTGATTTATTTTTTCAAAGAAACATGTATGGTTACAAACCTTGAAAATTCTATGTTATCCATGTGGGGAATAACTAAGTAGGAAAATAACTATTTTACTGAATTATTTATTTAGTAGATGATAGACCTAGATCATCGATTGAAGTACTTGGGTTTCTATCTGAAGCCAAATATGTACAAAAGATTTGGATGGAAATGGTTGATTTCCTAAGTGAAAAAGAAGTTAAATAAAATAAATGGTGTAATCAGTGTCTCTCTAGAGGGGGACAATTGGTACTAGTAAAAGTGGTATTGGAACTATTTGTAGTATATTGAATATCACTTTCCTAGGTTTTGTTATCACATAAAATTGCTCTTCTTGAGAAAACGTACTAAAGATCAAGTGCAGGCTTGGTAAAACTAAGAGGGAGGCTATTATCACATCAAAAAACCTCTGCTTCACTTCACGATTGCTAGGATTTAGGAAAATGAGTTTCAAGGTGATATGAAGAGTACATCTAGCATAGTTTTGAATTTGATTAATAAAATGAGAGTTATGGAAGGACTATAAACTAGTGCCTTTTCCTTGGTCATATGGGGTCAATTAAGACTCCCCATTCAAAAATTACAAGTGAAACCAAAATCATGATTATGGAAGTCCACTACATACCCTAAAATATCACCCTAGTTACCTCATGAACTTCAAGAAGGTCAAGGGGGGAATATTCATTAGAATTCTTCCAATGTATTTGAGAAGGGTTTTACCAAAGATGATAGAAGAGGGAGCATCACCGTCACTAGATAATTACTTCACATTTAATATAATCCAAGATAAATTACCACAAGGAGATGAAGAGACCACTTACTTATTAGATCACACACAAAGCCATTCATTCATTGAACATCCATTCATTAAGAAATGTCCAAAAACTAAAACCTTCATGAGAGAGCCCTAGCTAGCCATCCATAGCACAAGGAATAAGATAAAAGTATCCCATCCCATAGATATTTCAAAAATGATAAGGTATTTATCCCCCAATCCAACCATGAGTAATAATGAGGAAGTGCATCTCTATTTTTAGAGTGATGCTCAACTTTTATTTATAATAAAATATTAATATTTCAAATGAAATCCACTAATTTGGCCTATGCAGAAGTAAAACAAACTTATCTCCCACTAACTAATAAAAAATACATAAAATATGGGTTGTTCAAGCCACATGTACAATAATGAAGTGATACAATCCTCAAAGAGTGGAACATCTCCACCTAAAATGGAAGAAAGGGCTCCAAGATGCAATGTCAAGCCTCCAGAGGCATCCCTCAAAGTGGATCTACAAGATTCCAACGTGAAAAAAAAAATATTAACCAAACCCTTCCAATTAATCTCTATAAACCATGTGTCAGGCAAGTGCTCTATTTCCAAATCAGCCACACAGGTTAATTATCTCCCCTTCAAGTGGAAATTGTGGTCTCTAATGGTGAAGCACTTCTCCAAATCAATGGTAAGCATTCAATGTTTACTTTGTCAAATAGTTGGGTGATTGATTGAACAATGTAACGGTCATCATTGGATCGTCTCTCTTGCGAAGAACGTTGACCAAGTCAATGTTGACTTTGTCAAATAGTTGGGTGATTGTTTAAATAGTGTAACAGTCATCATTGGATCGTGGCTCTTGTGATGATAACCAAAGGTCGTCGCAAGAGAGACAAGAGTCAATTATCTTCACGTTCGTCACTCTTGATACATACAATTCGTTTCATCTCAAGAGCAACAAATGTGGGCTGGATTTATAAAAAAATTGAAAAATTCAACTCTTTATCTTCAATTTTGCGACGAAAGTGTACTTTCGTTGCAAGTAGTCGTCGCAAATGCTTCTATATGTAGTAGTGGTCCCAACCATTATTTTATTGTTGATTATGGTCTATTCATTTTTGAGGCACTACGAACTAAGAAAAAAAGTGCACCCTATCTTTATTGAATTTGTGGTTGTTGAGTGCGTCCTTAATGTTGGAAACATGCCAATGAATTTCCCATGTGATCAGATGCACATGCATGCAACTATATTAGGAATGTGCATGCATGCACTCTTTTGTGAACATATTTTGTAACTGGTGGATCCAACTATAATCAATTAGTCTAGTTGTTTGAGAGATGCTATATATGAGCATACCCATAGAGGTGTAGTGCAATGTGTGTAGAGTGTGTTAGCAAGACAAAATACTATGTAGTGCGGTGTGTATGTTAGGAGAGAATGGTTGTAAGCCTGTGATGGGTATTGTAATTTTTCCTTGAATAATAAGAATACTAATTATCATTGCCCATGGTTTTTTCTCGTATTTGGTTTCGACATAAATAACTCTGTCAATTGTGTGATTGTAGTTGTGTTTGGTTTGTTGTTCTCAATTTTATGCTTTGTAGTTGCTCTATTTTACATTCGCTTCCTAACAAGTCGTATCAAATCTCCAAGTTAGGAGGCCATTGCATGAATGAGAAAAATATGTAGTAACTATTGTTACACATCAAATTTCAACACCTAGGCAACTCACCCTAAGTGCCACAAGTGTCGTAAAAGTGTCATATGCACCTTGCTAAGTGTCATATACACCTCGACACCATGAAATACCATATGTCACAATCCCTAGTAAATGTGGAGGCGAAATATATTATATGAATGTCAAAATACTATGTGCACATGAATTAATTATTGATATTCATGAAAAGGAAATTAATTTAGTGTGAGAATCCACCTCATATTTGGTTTCCTATTTTTAAGGGGAGGTTGAGGATCTCATGGATGGTCGAAATATCTCCTTCTTAAAATCCTTGAGAGAAACTTCCTCCCTAAAATCGTTAAGAGATATTTTCTCCCTAAATATCTTGGAGATCCCTTTTTAGTGGATCTTATGAGTAATTTTCTCCATGGAGGTCAAGCCTCCAAATCCTATATAATGAGGGCTTTCCATGGAGAAGAAAAGGCATATTTGAGGTATCAATATTATGATCTTGGGATAAATATCTTGTATATCAAACCTATAATATTGTGAGCATCGTGAAAGGGATGGACGAGGATGACTTGGAGAGGTTGTTGCAACTGCATATACAAATTATAAGTGTCTTTTTAATGTTATCATTAATATATGCTTGGTTTATTTCCTTCTAGTTTATGTATATTTACATATAATTGTATATTGTAGATGAATTTTTTTAATATAGTATACTAGAGTAGGAATTTCATTGTGTCTCTTTGTTGTCCGTGGTTTGTAGGTATCAAGCTATGTGGATGAGTTTGGAGATCAAGCTCAAATGGGAGTAGCGAAGAAAAACACCAGAAGTAGGTACGATCCCTTTTCCTCCTTCTCTCTCTTAAACCAGTTAAGATAATACCAAAGGGATGTTAGCTTCCATTTTCATATTTGTATATTGGTATTAGGGGTCTAGAATCCGAGGGAAGATCCACTTGTTCGTAGGGGGGTTTTCTGTAATAGAAATTAACAACTCTACTGGGGAAGGACATTGAATTTTCATTACTTGGATTGTCTCTGAATTTTGACCACGTTTATATCATTTTTAATTTTTTGTTCCTCAACTATTTCCTTTCTCCCCTCTTCATTGACAATTTCACAATTTTTTGGGAATTCTAGGTGAATTTTTCTGAGTTTTAAGCCTCTGTTTCGAGATTTTGGGAAGAGTAGTGTTCCCTTAGAGTGTATATTAGAGCGTTGATCTGTAATCAGTGCTCCCCTGTAGTGTATATTAGAGTGCTACAACACTTTATACCCTTGAAAACATGACCGTTGATCCCCTTTTTTGGTGATTTATGCCCTTTTCTGCTCAATTTTTCTCAGCCTTTGTTGGAGGTATTTTTCCTAGAGTATGTACTTTGTCTTGTGGCTTTGTTTTGAAGAAACTCACTATTTATTTTAGTGTATCTTTGAAATAAAAAGTTTTAATTTATTTTTTTGCATTAGATTGAGGGCATCTTTGCATTTGAAGTAGTGAAATTGCATGGTTTTTGGCCAAGAATCGTGTATTGATGTAGAGTCTCTTTGGCTTATTTCTTGAGGATATTGATATCGATGAGTTTAATAAAATTTTGGGACATTGTGCATCTGGGAATGATAAACATTTTCTTCTTCTCATAATATATCTTTCATCAAAGTGAAATATTTTCATTCTCATTTCTTTGCATTGTTTAAAGTCGGCCAAAACATCATTTAGTCCATTTTCCTCTTGAGTAACAACAACTTAATAAAATGTACGTGTTAATTAAAATATACCTAGAAATAAAATTTCTAGGTCTCTTTGCAACCTACATTAGATTAATTGTAGGGATTTGGAATAGTTGTGAAATATAACTTTCCAAAGTTATAAACAAACATAGAATCTTGAGTTAGGGAGCGATGAAATACATTTACTACATTTTGTCTTCAGAATCCCTTCTCACACAAGGGTCAATCACGACGTCGCATTAAGACCAAAATTTTTACTAACATTGCTTTGTTGGTATTGGTGTAGTGGTTGCACGTATTATTGGGGGTCACTTGAGAAAACAACCTTCTGTGGGCCTTCCCAAGTCAATTTTGGGCTCAATTACCCTGTCATTACATGTATATCAGTCTGTTGATTGTTTCCCCATAAATCATCGTTGTATTTTGTAACCTTAGTGTCCTTTATTGAGGGTCAATACACGAGGTGACGATGAAGGGAAAATTCTTCGTTGTACCTGGAATAGATGTTGGCCAAAATCACTCGAGCTCCTTGGAGGGTAAATCCACATTTATTGTGAGGAAGCTTGCACCAAGGCATAAATCTGTTAAGAAGGTCTTCAACGTAACTTTTCCACCCGCTCTACCTGAGTCCTTTCTTACATTGTTCCCGCGATGTGGGATCTCATCATTAACTAGTGTTTTCATTATGAGAAGGTTTTGTTTGTTTGCTTCCTTCCTATATTTTTAGCATGTGTTGTTTTTTTTCCCTAATAGACTCTAGGTTGGATATTTTTTTAATGATATCAGTTATTGGAATGACCAATCAAGAAACCCCTACTCCGGGGGAACCTTTTTTTTTTCCTTCTTACAGAAACATTGGTCCTCCTTACATCTTTACTTTGATCCTTCCAGGTATCACAATTGGGATACTGGTATGGTTGTTTTCCACTCCGTTAATCCTAAATGAAGCAAGTGCTTCAGTTGTAAGCACCTCCCCCCAATAAAATCAAGCTCATGTTGATCCTTCACCTTATTCACCAGTAATATATTCTTCTCCTTCTTCATTTGCAAGGTATTCTTTCGTTTCATCTTCGTCGCCGAGTGAAATCTCTGAAGTTAATAACCCGATGAATAAGAAGAAGAAGAAAAGGAAGATTAAGAAGATGAAAAATAAGAAAGGGTCCAAAATTCCAAGCACTCATAGACATGTTGGAGAAGAATCATTTATTGTTAATCATGCTAGGAGTGTTGATGATGCCAATATTTGGTTCTGTCATCGCTCGATCCCACTCCTCCCTTGAAGAGTGAAACCAAATTTGTTGATCCGGTTCCACCACCATTTGATCCCACCCCTCATTCAAAGAGTGAGAATGTCTCTCAGTTCTACCTCATTAATATTGATTCACCCAGAGAAGGGGGCACTCTTCTTGTCTTGATGACACCCCCTTCAAGCAATCATATGATTTCTATTAATTGGAATCATTTGACAAAACCTTGTCTTCCCTCTTACATGCCTTTCCAAATCATCATGCATGTTTGTGATAGGAATATTCCTAAAACTATAAGAGATGAAGGTACATCTTCTAGCATCTTATCCATGAATGCTTGGCAAGAATTTGGTTCCCCAAATCTTGCACCTATGACTCAGAATCTGTTGACCTTTGACAAAAGAGCTAGTAAACCTTTAGGGATCCTTCCTCAGTTTTCGGCTACTTTGGTAGGAAAAATGGTCTACATTGATGTGATGGTAGTTCATGACCCCTTGGACTTTAACGTGCTCCTTGGGAGAGACTATATCTACTTTATGAGATTTTTTGTTTCCACTCTCTTTCGAGTGATGTGTTTCCCTCACAACAAAAACATAGTAACAATCGACCAACTTTCATTCATTGACCTTCATCTGATGGTCAACCATCCACCTTCCCTGAATGGTCCATATATGCCAGTGATGTGCGCCCCACCGCATGTCAATTATGTAATGACCTTCCCCATGCGTTCAACCCTACACGAGAGGGAATCTCTCCCTTCTCTTAACTTAGATCCATTAGTTGACATGGTCATCTCTTCGATAGGGATATTAGAGCCAGATATTCCTACCCTTATCGAGGTCGTCGACATGTATTCCTTCCATAGTAGTTTTTCTTCCATCTAGCCAAGATATCTTGTAAGACATGATTGACATTTGTCCCTTGACATGTATTCCTTCTAGAGAATTGTCCTCTTGGAAGCCATGATGAGGAAGAGGTTATGGGAATAGTTTTCCTCTCTGTGGAAATCTCGTTAAAAAATGAAACAAAAATATGGGGATTGAACCTAGAGCTATGAGCATAGTTTTCCTCTTTGTAGAAAGCTCGTTAAAAAATGAAACATAAATCCATGGATTGAACCTTGAGCCATGAGCATAGTTTTTCTTCTTTGTGGCAAGCTCGTTAAAAAATGAAATAGAGGTCATGAACATAGTTCTTTTCACGTGTCAAGCTCGTTACAAAATGAAACAATCACCTCTCCCACTGAGTTGAGTCTTTCTATATATCTTGTAGATGTTGAGTCAAGTCTTTCACTAGATTTTGTTGATGTTGAGTCGATTATTTCATTAGATATCATAGAAGAACCTTCATTTCATCCATCCATATCATTTTTCTGCATCTATTACAAAAATTTGTGACAACCTCAAAGTCGGTGCATGAATTGAATCTTGGGGGGGCATGTCTCCAACCTATGATTATCATTTTTGATTTATGTTGCTATATTTTCAAGCTGGGTGAAGAGTACCAACCATCCATGGGTATCCCTTCCTTTGGAAATTACATTGGGAATTTACAAGAATAAGTTTAGTTTTTCTTCAAGATTGTGTAAAAATGAAACCAATATCTAGATTAGACTTTGTTATTTCTCATGCTCGTTAATACATGAGAATGTGACCGAGTAAACTTTTGTCACTTTTTCGGACTCGTAAAGGATATATGAAAAATGAACCCCTTGGAGTCTCCTTTAAGCTCTTTTCAAACTCTCTAAACATGAAAATATTGTGGAGTGATATTTCTTACTTTCACACTCATTAAAATGTTCGAAAGGAATCTTTCGAGTGGCAGTTCATCTCTTTTTTAGCCTCGCAAGACTAAAATTATGAAAAAGTAGAACCATGGAGTCACCTTTAAGTTCTTTTCAGACTCTCTAAACATGAAAAACCACTGACTTTTCCTTCTTTGGGCTCGCTAAACTACACATTGAAGGGACCACATGGGAACGAACCCTTACTTCATCCAGTTCATTACAAAAAGAAATAGGAGCTTACTGAATGTGAGTTATATAGAGCATGTGTTATCCTACTCTATCTGATTTAAATAAAAATAGGTACTCATCTATTTGGATGGGGGAAAAATTGAAGGAAGTAGGTCAAGTTGTTTTTAAGAATTGTTACAAGTAACTCTTGCAGTCTCACTTGAACACGACACTTTTTTTTACCTACATTTTGAACACTTGGATAATACACTAAACCTCTCCACTGAACCAATCCTATGTATCTTTCCACTCCTTTGGGTCATCCAACGAATGCCATAGCATCCATTGAATTATGTTTTGGTCCATGTTATGTTTTTTCTACCAAGTCTCATGTCGAGCCTTAGTGTTCAAGGGAAGTACCTGCCTCGAGAGTCAACCATCACAAATTTCTAGTTTTAATACCTGTGTCAGTCCATACTCATTCGATTCACCATCTTATATCTCTTTCCTATGTTAGTTTCATGTTGATGATGGGGGATACATTAACTCTCTCCTTCGACGAGTCTTTTCATGTCGACTTCAACACATCATCTGAGAATTAGACATAGAAACCAGTTAGTACCTTGGAAATTTCATGCCTCAATGGCATGCCTCCTTGCCTCTGAAAATAGGTTTACATCATTGACCTTTGATCGGATGATTCTATGAATCTTTGACTTCAGTTCATTTATTCACATTCGTTGGAATGTAATAGGGTACCTTGGGAGTCATTGACATCAATGGTGATTTCCATCACACTTGTTAACAGTTTACCTCAATGACTAGTAATCAAGTGGTTTCTACCATGTTCAACAACAAATCATCTATTCCCATGGCTAGATTCGTACAACATCGAGATTGGGATGAATACCCTAGGTTGTGCATTCACTCTTTCATCTTCTTTTCCCAGGTTGAGAAGGATATCATTTGAGCATGTTGATATATATACTATCACATAGATCCACATTGTATTGGTATGTGGCTATGTTTTATCATAATGTAGCTCCATTGTGTATTTCTCGTGGCTACGATTAGTTCATGTCATGGAGGTCTCGATCCACATTGTATCTTTGGTCTCCATATCCTTAGTCAATATTTTTCATGGATCCACAGTGTATTGGTTGTTGATTGTGCTTTGAGTCATCTCATATTTCAAGCATAGGTATGCCTGCCTCATAAATGGAACATATATTAATATTGTTTGATGGTTGTTTGCAACTTCTTCCAGGTTCTCCAACTCCACACCCTTCCATTGAAAATTTGTAAATTGTTTCAGCCATCGGTTTCTCTTCTGACATCACACTTTAGGGGGCATACTATTACACATCAAGATTACACACCTGGGTACCCCATCCTAATTGTCGCAAGTGTTGTAAAAGTGTCATGTGCACCTTGCTAAGTGTCACATACACCTCGACATTATCAAATTACATATGTCACAATCCCTAGTCAATGTGGAGGGGAAATATATTATATGGATGTCAAAATACTATGTGCACATGAATTAATTATTAATATTCATGAAAAGGAAATTAATTTAGTGTGAGAATCCACTTCACATTTGGTTTCCTATTTTTAAGGGGAGGTTGAGGATCTCATGGATGGTTGAGATATTTTCTTCTTAAAATCCTTGAGAGATATTTCCTCCCTAAAATCCTTAAGAGATATTTCTCCCTAAATATGTTCTAGATCCCTTTATAGTAGATCTTATGAGTGATTTTATCCATGGAGGCTAAGCCTCCAAATCCTATATAATGAGGGATTTCCATGGAGAAGAAAAGGAATATTTGAGGTATCAAACTTATGATCTTGGGAGAAATATTTTGGATATAAAATCTATGGTGTTAGGAGAATCATGTAAGGGATGGACTCAGAGGACTGATAGAGGCTGCTGCAACTTCATATACAAATTACAAGTGTCTTTTTAATGTTCTCATTAATATATGCTTGTCCTATTTCCTTCTAGTTTATGTATCTTTACATATGCTTGTCTATTGTAGATGAATTTGTTTAATCTAGTATACTAGAGTAGGAGTTTCCTTGTGTCTCTTTGTTTTCCATGGTTTCCAGGTATCAAGTTGTGCGAACGAGTTTGGAGATCAAGCTCATATTGGAGCAATGAGGTAAAATACCAAAAATAGGTACAATCACTTTTCCTCCACTCTGTTCAACTAGTTAAGAAAATATCAAAGGGGTGTTAGTGTCTATTTGCATCTTTTTGCCTCAGTATTAGGGGTCTAGAATTCGAGGGAAGATACACATGTCCACATGGGGATTCTTCTGTAAAAACTATTTCTGTGAAAGAGGACATATTTGATGAGCGAGCGATTTTTATGAAAGAGGATAAATTTGTGTGTAGGGGCGATAATATTTTCCATATCGCAAGTAATCCCAATAGCCCATTCAACACGGGTGATAATGGGTCTCAAAATCAGCTATGAAAAATGTTCAAGATTATCCCTTCGTTTTCCGTCATAGAGGAGTGAGAGGATCGATACACATGGATAATCTTTTTTTTTTACAGCATGGAGGAGGCGCGATATCACCGATAATTCAAAGTGCATATATTGGGTGGTGGGATATCCCATTTTCATCATTGATCATGCCTCATGGAGGTAGCGAGGTCAATTAATATTAAAATTTTGTATGCATTAAGCACACTATTTAAGAGGATCACCTATGTATGAAAATCACATTATAAGAAAATTTTTGTTAGAAGAAGAGGATAGCCTTTGAAATTAAATAGGAGGATCAACTTTATAATTTAAGTGGGTGGAGGACGTGTATCCTTTATCCTTTAAAATTGTGAATCCTCTATTCTTTTAATAAAAGGTTTATATATTAAATTTTAGTATTAAACGTTTTAATTAAATTTTTTTGGCAATTCAGTTATAATATAATAATACTCCTCCACTATAAAGAGACTTAGTTTTATAAGTAGGGATTTTGGAGTTTTCTGTTAATGGAGAAAGTGTATCATTCTAAGTTTGAGGTGGATAAATTCAATGGTAAGAATAGCTTTTCTCTATGGAAGCTCAAGATGTGGGAGCTTCTTGTGCAACAAGGATCGAAAAAAGCATTGGCTGGAATATATGTATGCAAGATCCCTTGGTACCATTCCTTTGTGTCTTGCAGATGAAGTGTTGTTTAACATCATTGAAGAGGAGACAACAATAGGTTTGTGGAATAGACTCGAGAGTTTGTATATGAAAAATTTTGTGACGAACATAATCTTATTAAGAGCGAGTTGTACAACTTGCAGATGAAAGAAGGTATGCAAAGTTTTGATCACTTGAATGTTTTCAATACTTTAATTCATCAATTATGTAGTATGGAAGTAAAGTACAAAGATGATGACAAGGAGGTTACACTACTTTGTTCATATCCTGAGTCTTGGGATCATCTAGTCACAACTATGTGGTTTATCTCAACAGATTCCATAGACTATGACACTATTGTGGGAGCTTTGTTGTCTGAGGAGATGAGGAAAATATCCAATAAGGAAACCTCAAAAGCAGACGTAATGGTGGTCAGAGGTCAATCTACAAAAGGAGGGAAAGATAAAAAAGGTACAATCAGGTCTATGTCAAAAGATAATAAGAGTAAGGGAAAATGTTGGTTCTGTGGAAAATATGGGCATCTCAAGAAGGATTGTTGGAAAATACAACAAACATCTAAAGAGGACTCCACAAAATAATCAAATTTAGCTATAGGTATGGTTGATGAAATTTTGTCTGTCTATTGTGTCTCACCACCTGTGTTGACATAGAAGGTTCAGGGCGGTGATGGTTGAGTCACCGTGAAATAATAATAATAATAATAATAATTATTATTATTATATTTACTTTGGATTTGTAACAATAATTGATTGCATGTAAATGGGAATATGTCTCTAAGACCTAGATAGGCATGCATACCCCTTGTTTACGAGGTCACCTATGAAAAGTCTAGACGTAGATTTAGGTAGATTGAATATGTGGGGAGGCATGTATGTTGGATTAACCTTGACTCGGTAAAATATTTAATGAGTTAAATTGGGTTTTTAGGTCAAAGTAGGTGGTTTTTCGGGTCCATGTTTTTTAGGTATCCCATGGTATTGTGTCCATGGATTGCATGTAATGAAGGCTATAAAAGGATTGGCGAACTCCATTGTAAATGGGACTGGAGATAAGCGGTGAAGGATTACATGGTCGGCTTGGTCGGATTTGGTAAAGGGAATGTTCGTGTTAAGGTGGAGCAATGAGACTCCAGTGTGAAGTCCCTAGAGGTGAGCGACAAACATTCACTTGGGTTGGTTTGGACGGATTTTATCAAAGTTGATCGAATGCAATGTTTGAGGTGGAGCAATGTATAGAGCTTAGATAGGTGGGTTTGTAAAAAGGTCGATGTGTTGGCAGGTCAATTAAGTGTTTGAGAATATATGATAAAGGTAGGTTCGTATCCATGGAACTTGGAAATTATTGCAAGGAATATGGGATTGAATAGGCATGTTGAGTAATTCCAAGTTGCAACAATAGTTGTGGAGATAAGTGGTTGTGCTATATGGTAATTTGGTCACCATGGGTTGCAAAAGACAATAATTTTTCGGAAGAGGTATGAACAAGGCATCTGATGATTACTCAAATGTGAAATTATTTGGTTGTGATTCTTAGGTTTTTATCATCTTTCTATGTAGGACGTGATGATGTTAAGGGGTCCAGAATTTGGTATCCTACTACCCACAAAATCATCATGGATATAGATGTAATGTTTGATGAATCTCCTTTTATAAAATCAAACATAATAAAATATGAAAGGTTCAAAATATGGCTCATAGAAGAGAGGTATTTGGAAGGTATTGATTTCCATGAAAGTTTCTCATGAGTTGTTAAAAGATTCTTTCTATTCATGTTGTGTTAGCACTAGTTGCTATAGTACAACTAGATGTTAAAATTGTTTTACATGGAGTTTTTTGGATAAGGGTATGTATATGGAACAATGAGAGAGTTAGTTGAGAATTGCAACAAAATATTTGTTTGCAAACTCAAAAATCATTGTATGGCCTCACAAATGGTACAAGATGTTTAATTCCTTCACGCTGAGCCAAATTTTACAAGAAGTGAGTATAACCATTGTGTTTATGGTATATTCATTATCTTGGTGTTATATGTTATGCTTGTTGTAATAACATGAATGGTTGAGGTCAACATGTTGGATCAATTGTTTAGGACATTGGTATGAAGGGTTGGTTATGGAAATACATAGAAAAATAAATCTCAAAGGACATGTTGATAGAAAAATAAATCTTGGGCATGGAAATACACAAAGAAATGAAATATGGTAAGATTGGTTATCAAAACATAGGTATGTGGTGAAGATAGTTAGGAAATTCAGTATGAATAATGTGAAACTGGTAGAACCTCTATGGCTTTCCATTAAAACCTGTTTGGCTTTCCATTGTAATTTTTCTTCATGTTATGAAGAATAAAATGTTATATGTCTTGAGTATTATATGCTAGTAGGAAGTTTGATGGTTTCCATGGGAAATGGTCATCATTTAACATGCAGTTGGTGTTGTCAGTAAACACATAGAAAAAATGCAATTGGTCTTGTCAGAAAACACATGGAAAAATGAGGTAAAGAGCATGTAAATGGGTGCTTCAAACAAAAAAGCACAAGTATCACCTATACTGGTTGAGTGATTTAGTCTATGGTTATGATTCATGAGATTTGGATGAGAGGATATGTAACTCATGTCTTGAAAGAATGCAAGGATCTATTAGGTAAGTTTGGACAGGTACAGGATGTGGTGTTCCATGGTGGTCAAAGTGTTGTCCATTTGACTAATAATAGAGCTTATCAAAATGGGAAGAGTGCATCTCTTTATAATACAAGTTTCTAATGGAGGAAGAATAGGTTTCTGATGGAGGAAGAATGGGCCATACTGGAGTGAATCATGCATATATGTTTAGGTAACAGTACTGTTAGAGAACTCTTGGGTTGCACAAAAGGTGATGGATAAATTTGGGCATGATATATTAGGTAAATTGTTGTCAAGGTAGAGATTGTTGGAAACATGCCAATGAATTTTCCATGTGGTCACATGCACGTGCATGCAACTATATTAGGAATGTGCATGCATGTACTCTCAGTCTAATTGTTTGAGAGATGTTATATATACGAGCATACCCATGTAGGTGTAGTGCAATGTGTGTAGAGTGTGTGAGAAAGACACAATATTGTGGTGTATGTGAGGAGAGGATGGTTGTATGCATTTGCTGGTTATTGTAATTCTCCCTTGAATAATAAGCAGGGATGATTTTAAGGATGAAAATTTATTTTAAAATGTAGAAACCTTGGTGAATCTTACTAATCCTTCATATGCCAATTATATATGTTTGGCGATATTTTTGTAAAAATATTCAAATTTCTAAGGATTTTATATAGTTAAAATCATTTTATCATATAGAATTTGGGGAATCATTTTTAAAATAGCCAATCTCATTTTTGGAAAAACCATGAAAAATTAGCCCATGAGCGAAATTTAGCCCCTAAAATCATCCATGATAATAAGAATATTGACTATCATTGCCCATGGTTTTTTCCCTTATTGGGTTTCCACATAAATAACTCTATTAATTGTGTGATTTCTTGTTGTGTTTGGCTTGTTGTTCTGGCTTTTATGCTTTGTAGTTTCTTTGTTCATTTCAATAACAGAGGCAAGAGTGACAAATTCAGAGAGAGATAATAATCAAGTGAATTGAATTTGAGTTAGTTTAGAAGAAATGATTGCCCATAATCCATCATGAAAAGATTTAACATAATTTGTTTATAATGGTTGGAAGTGATTTAACATAATTTGTTTATAATGGTTGGAAGTTATGTTATGAAAACTATCTTACTTTATTAGTAAGTTGATAGGTAAACTTATTGGAAATGGGCAGATTTAATGGGATTTTAATCATAGATGGGTTTTTAAATGACAAGATTTGACAGATATTCTTAGTGGTCACATTTATGAGTCTCATTTGAAACATGACAAAAGATGTCATGCTCAAAATATTCTTAGCTGTCACATTTTTTATGAATCTGATTCTAAGCATTAATTGTGTCAAAAGATATCCATTGATCATTAAAAAAGTGATTAACCTGATTAGCATAATAACCATGAATTACTTTAATATTTGGTTTATTACCGAGATTAATTTAACCTTTTTACTGCCTTTATTTTTTCTTAATGAAATGAGCCGATCTTGAGCACTTCATCTTATTTACTATTTACTAGTGGTAGGCTTGTTGGGTGGGTGGAGATTTGTGAGTATGTGGGGCGTGTGTTATGACTCGAGTTTTTAATGGTGCAATTAGTGGAGTGTATTGTCTTACCACCTCTTTACCATGTGTTGATATATTCTATTCTATAGTCATCCAAGTAACTTCAAAGAAGACTAAGCAACAAATTGATAGACATAGAAAATGAATAACCCTAAAGAATTAGAGTGACACCGCGCTTCCCTTTTGCAATCAGTAACCCCAACAACGCAACAATGTGCTTGAGGCATCAACAATGGAACTATGTAACAAATAATCAATGCTAGCGAAATAATGGAACCCTAGCTAAATAAAAGAATTTCAGAATTTGTGGGAACCAGATCATCAATTTGCTTCCCTGGTTATCTTAATCCAATGCAACAATTGTTAAATATATTGTACCCTCAACAGTATGATCGTACACTGCCAGTTGTACTGGACATCTGTACTTTCTATTTTTGTCTTGCTTGAGCATATATAGCTCAACCATCTTACATTGTAATCATCTCTTCAGTTCTGTTCTGTACTTCTTCATACATTTGAATATACTATTCTTTTCTCTCTGCATTTCTCTGTCCTTCACAATTTATCATGGTATCGGAGCTACAGCAGTAAGCCTCTTCACACAGTCGGGAGAGCAACTCGATCCTCTCAGCGTAGAGACTCACAGATCTTGAGAGCACGCGTCACAGACTTTTCACAAGGTTTGGAAAGCTGTCTGCAAAACTCTTTAAAGATCGCCGTGAGAATCTAGAAGACGAAGAAGAGATCGCAGAAGAAGAAACCTGCACAATTTTCTCAAAGAACCGTCAAAGATTGACGTAGAACAGCTGCAGAACGAAAGAAGTTTAAAGAACTTGAAGATTTCGCTTCAATTCATTAAAGATTCAAGAAGAAGGCTGAATCGTTTAAAGATTTTTGAAAATAACTCAAATCTGTCAAAGACTGTAGCACATCATGAAGAAATCGTGAAACTCTTTCAAATCTTTGAAAGATTCACAAATCTTTTCTTCCGCAGGAGAAAATTCCGTTAAATTCGGGAAAGATCGCGTCAAACAGGCAAAGAACAACCATTAAGACTGCAAGAGTCATCTTGCGATCAGATCTGAGGCGGGAAACTGGTCCAGAAGAGACGAGGAGAGCGCGGAAAAGGCGAAAGCATTTCAGCCGTCAGATCTTGTGCAAAGGACCGACAGCCGTTGGATCAGCAAGAAGGTGCACGACGGTTAGTCGTTCGGAGTGCAGAGGAGAATTTTTCACTTGAGAAATCCCGACGTCATCTTGACCGTCCGTCAAGAGACACGTGCCGAGATCCTATCCCATCACACAATCGGGAATTGGGAGTTGGAGGAGCGAAAGAATCCTCTCTCCAAAAACTCTGATACGCGAAATTGCGAAATCCCAAAATGATCACAGCCGTCCATTTCAGAGGACAGGTGGCAGCAGATCAACGCATCGTCATATCGACATTTCGGAGTTCGGGGTTTCAAGCTGTCAAAGAAATTTGACATCGCAACTCGCGAAATCCCGATACGCGATATAGCGATACGATCTCAGCCGTCTGTTTGTCAGGACACGTGGCGAACATCGTAGCGCCCGTCGGCAAATCGGCATTCGGGGTTTCAAGCTGTCAAATAAATTTGACATCGCAACTCGCGAAATCCCGATAAGATCTCAGCCGTCCATTTTTGTCGGACACGTGGCAGACATCGAGGCCACTATCGGCATTCGGCGTTTCCACTTGACAGACACATTGTGTCAACGGAGCATCACAAGTCGCGATATCCCGAGGAGGCATCAGGACCGTCCATCTCTCTCGGACGCGTGGCGCAAATCCGGCGACTCGGAAAAAGTCCCGAAGAGGATAGCGTCATCGGCATATCGCGATTCGGGAAATCGCGAAACCTGAGAACAAGTGATCGGGTTTCTTTCCAACAAATCCCCGACGCAATCTGAGCCGTCCATCTTTCAAGGACACGTGGCAGAGATCGAAGCTTTCGGGAAAAGTCCCAATAAGAGAGTTCATCGGCTTTTCGGGATTTGGCATTTCGCGGATCATGGAGACAAGAGGTCCGGGACACATCATATCGCGAAATCGCGAAGAGAGATCACGACCGTCCGTCTGCTGGGACACGTGGTAGCAATCAACGAAATCGGGAAAAGTCCCGAAAGGAAGCACGGCATCGAAAAATCGGCGATCGCGAAATCGAGGAGGCAAAGAACCTCGACATCAAAAATCGCGAAATCCCGATTTACGATATCCCGATAAGATCTGGACCGTCCGATCCTCAGCAGATCTAGACCGTTGAAAAGTCCAAAGGCGATTTTTTCGCGTTTCGGTGATTTGAAAGTCAAAGAACGGGAAAAGCACGTAGCACCATAACATTAAAGCGTGTGGTCACATTGCAAGGAGACCAAGGGCCATCTAAAGCCCGATAAGCTCCCATCGGCGAATCGGCGATCTCTGAGATTGGAGGTAAATACAAATTTTTCCCTCTATTTTTTCAGCATTTTTTTTAAAATGGCGTCGACCAGCAATCTCGGCCCAAATCAGGGTCCGATTCTTTTGGGAAAGAATTACGAATTCTGGTCTCTTCGAATGAGGTCGTTCTTGCAAGCACAAGAGTGCTGGGAACCAGTGGATCTCGGCTATGTAGAACCAGATCCAGTCGCCCTCACTGCCATGACAAATGCTCAGAGAATTGCTCAAGCAACTCTGCGGACCAAGGAAAACAAAGCAAAATTCTGGATACAGAATTCGGTGGATGATTCGATTTTTTCAAAAATCACAGGCGCTGGTACTTCCAAACAGGCCCGGGACATCCTCAAAACGTCCTACCAAGGAAATGACAGGGTAAAAATAGTTAAACTGCAGTCCTTGTGGACACAATTCGAGACTCTCAGGATGTCAGAGTCCGAAACTGTAGATCAGTTCATGACCAGAGTCATGGGAATCGTGCACCAGATCAGATTGATTGGTGAAACCCTCACTGATCAACGAATTGTTGAGAAAATTCTCAGAAGTTTACCCAGGAAATTTGAAATGGTTATAACAGCCATCCTTGAATCCAAGGATCTGTCAAGTTTTTCAACAGATGAACTAATTGGTTCTCTTGTGACACATGAGACAAGATTACATCTCACAGATGAGTCAATATCCAATGCCTTCCAAACTCAGTTCTCATTCAGAAGAGGGAAAGGCAGAGGAAGAAGTAGAGGAAGAGGGAACAATCAAGGTAACCCTCATACCACTGGAGGAAACAAACAACAATATCTAAATCAAAATTTCCAAGGTCAAAGAAATCAACATTAGAATTTCCAGCCTCAAAGAGGCAGAGGGAGAAGGTCGAATGACAAATCCAACATTCAATGTTTTTTTTGCAAAAAGTATGGGCATTACGAATCTGAATGCAGGAAGAAGCAGGTAGATCAGCTCTCAGGCAGAGCACATGTGACAAATCACACGGGAAACAACTCATCAGGTATGTTTCTCTCATGCCACACAACTAAACAACAACCTAAAGATCTCTGGTTGCTGGACAGTGGCTGCAGCAATCACATGACAGGTAACAAAGACTTACTTTCAAGCATTGATTCTTCAATTTCCTCTGATATTACTCTTGGTAATGATCATTTAGTCAAATTTCAAGGAAGAGGAACTGTTCCTATTCTTACCAGGCAAAATATAAAGAAAGACATATCTAATGTCTATCATGTTCCAGACTTAAAACATAACTTGTTAAGTGCAGGACAGCTCATTGAAAAAGGATATACGGTACTTTTTGAGGGAGCATCTTGTAAAATCTATGATAGAAAACCCAACAGAAAATTGATTTCTGAAATCTATATGACTCCCAATAGGATGTTTCCCCTCACCCTCAGAACTGCAAATCTGAGTCAACCCTATGCACAGAATG
>ML782536.1:118994-158742 GCA_009831015.1 Picea engelmannii | reverse complement strand
TCCTGTCATATAACTCAATGCATCATAATGAAAGAAAAGTTTTATCATATAAATCCAGATCACTTGCGAGAAAGTGTCCTCAAAGAATAAGTTAGGTAAGTGCGCCAGAGCGGGATGTTACAGAGAGTGCTTGGTTTTTTTCTACATTTTTCCATGCTCATTTGTCTATCTCTATTCGATCTTTTGATATCCATTATACTTTCTCATTCATGTTCTTATATACATAAGTGAACGGGATGTAAGAGAAGATTGATAAACTATTTTGAATCTCTTGAAATGAAATAATGGGAGTAAGGTGAAGTTTTGAATTTTGAAAGCCCCTTTAATCCATTGCATGTCCAACATAAAATAACCATAAATGTGAAGTTAGTATAAGCCACTTTCCATTGCATGTCCAACATAAAATCACCATAAATGTGAAGTTAGTAGATGCCACTTTGGAAACAAATTTATCTTAAGATCCATTAGCTCACAAAATTTGTTGGTTTCACTTTATATACCCATTAAGAAGGATATGTAATTATCATTTGAAGGATATGTAATTATCATTTGATAAGTAAATATTTTCCCCATTGAGTGGGTCTCTCAGAAGCTCCATCAAATGGTTCCCATGAAAGAGAGGATATTTATACTTTGTAAGGCACTTTTTAGAGAAAGAGTTTATTTGGCTTTAAACAACTATTGGTTTAGATACCCATTAAGAAGGATATGTAATTATCATTTGAAGGATATGTAATTATCATTTGATAAGTAAATATTTTCCCCATTGAGTGGGTCTCTCAGAAGCTCCATCAAATGGTTCCCATGAAAGAGAAGATATTTATACTTTGTAAGGCACTTTTTAGAGAAAGAGTTTATTTGGCTTCAAACAACTATTGGTTTCTATCTATTCAAATCCCCAAGAAACAATGAATAAAAGCATTATTATTGGATAATTATTAAGAATATGTTGCATATCCTCAACAAAATCTTAGAAATAAATAGATATGAAGAGAAAAGGTTGAGCAATCAAGATAAATCATTAGTAAATATTTGCATAACCTAATAAAACCATAGTAAAAGTGAGAGCCCTATTACAAAGATATTGGTTTTACTAATTTGTTCAATATAGAATAAAAAAGTTTGAATATTGATCTTACTAATGTGTTCTACATAGAATAAAAAAGGTTGAATTTAAATGTTGTTGATCTTGATAAAGTTGTCTATTATTTGAATGGCCTGACATATTTGAATACTCAATTAGAGAAAATACATACTTATTGTAAGAGAAATATTTTTTATTGTTATTGTTGAAAGTAATATTTCTTTAACTTTTAAAGTGTTAGAATTGTAAGTATGCATTAGATGAAAAATCTTAGCTCATTAACAAAGGACACATTAAGAAATTCCATGCATATGTAGCGGGGAGAAAATATCTTTCTTGAAAGTTTGAAAGTAATGAAATAAATTCCAAACCATCATTGTTGAAACACACACTGGAGGGGGGGTGAATGAGTGTATTGAACTTTTGGACAATTCTCATACTTAGATTACTTAAATTAACAAAATAACATCTATGTATTTCAATTATTTATGAATAAATATATATAACATTTATGAAAACACAAATTTTATAAAGAAGAATAAATATTATTTATTTATTAAATTTGAATAACTACATATGATTTCCATCATCAAACTATTCAACACCAATTTTAAGAGAGATCCAACCCTGATTGTAGTTCTTAGATCCAACTGAGTTGTGAGGAATCCAACCCTCATAATAAAACTTTGTTTGTAAACAAGCACCAACCTCATAAATAATGAACCTAATGAACCCTCATTCAATCCATTGTATTTATATTTGATCCATCTAGATTCGTCTTCTTCCAATACAAGATTCGTTTATAGTCTTCTAAAGGATGTGAGTTTGAATCGATGTGTCTTTTGATAATGAAATATTGCACCCTTTTGTTTAAGTAATAATAATCTTATTTTTAACAATAATTTTCTGGAGTTATTATTATTCATAATCCTTCATATCATGTTTATTCATCGATTAATTAAGTAATTAATTCTCCGTTCTCTCTTTTCAATTCATGTTTCACAAAGGGAAAATACCATTTTAACTTTTTTACTTTTTAGGTAAATTATTCTCTTTTTTTTCTTTATATCTTTTAATAATCCTTTTCATGTAACTTTATTTTATTTTGAATTTACTTTTTACATAAAGTTACCTTTTCCATTATTTTAATTTCATATTTATTTTTTAATTAAAAATATGTTTTCATTTAAACTTTTCCTTTTTTTTTATTAATTTATAATCCATATATCAACATTAATATTAGCTTTAGTCCCCTAGGTGTAGGATAGTCGGTGACAGAGTCTGTTGTTAAGCCACTCCGTGATGTTAAAGTCACCGGTTCGAAACCTGCGGGGACAAAAAATCCAACCATGTTAAGGGTTGGTCTCGTTGAGGCCGAGTGCGATCCCTGAGTGATTTTGACGGCTTAGATGCCCCTGAGTTGCGGTTTCTCAAGCCACAGTTTAATCGCGTAGCCAACAGGTCCTACACAAATTAATAAACAAAACAAAAAACATTAATATTAGCTTTTATATTAATATTTTCCATTAATATTTAATCTCCATATATTAATTTTAATATTATCCATTAGTATTTAATTCAATTTATTTGTAACTTTCACAATCGCCTTTTTTTTCTATATGAATCCCTCTTCCATTTGATAAAGTTTATGGATCAAATCGTTATTTTGATCCTCAACGAATTTGTGTGAATTCATTATTGATCCTTCTCTATAGATTCTTCCACTATGAATTATATTCCTCTGGAATTCCTTTGATTCCATCCTCTAGTTGCTTTGACCTCCATTATAGATTGCATCTAGCCTTTATCATCGACTCATGTATTCAAGTCCTCAAATTCCTTTCACTGGGTCCTTGTCTTCATATGGTCACGAACTGTATTCGAACCGTCTGATATTACTTCCTTCTTGATCATTCAATTCCCATTGTTCTTTTTCAAAACATCTTCATCTAGATTTTCCAACTTCCATCAATATGGAGGCTTACAGTTGGTTTACTTGTCTTTGAATTGTCTTGTAGTCGATCGGCTTATCTTCGACTCAACTTTTCAAACAACTTGTCTTGCAGTTAGTCGACTTTTCTTCTAGCTACATTGAATCGACTTACATCTCGACTTCCAAATAGTGACCTCATTATTTTTTGAATCAAGTCGATTTGTGACTCAATGGTATCGATGCTTCCTCACCAAACATCCACCATTGAAACTTCCACCATCATAGCTTTTTAAGGGGAATTATTCTATTCCTTCCTTGTCATCAACCTTATCAGCATTAACAAAGCATATCTCTTCATTTCTTGTTTGAATTAAAATATTTGGAATTGTCTCTTTTTAACCTCTTCCATAGATTGAATAAACTGAGTGTCTTCTAAGTCACTTCTACGTGTGATTCTTTCTCTATATCTTATTTCAAATCTGCTTCAATTAAGATATTCAGAATCACTTCTCCCTCAATGTGATCTTCCTCTGATTTTATTATATCATCTGTAATTTTTCCTCAGATAAGATATTATGAATTATCTTACTCAGTTACTTCGTTGGACACTACTTTAATTAAAATCTCCATAATTTTCTCTCTTTGGTGTCTGTCTAAACTCTTGTTAGTTTGTTGGTTCCTAAAAACCTGTTGCTAACTCATCAAACTTCAAATATTGGTCAACTATGTTTCATAATACTTGTGCATCCATATTTTCCATCGGACATTTTCAACAAGTCTCAACTACTTCTTTTCATGCAAGATCCCAAGCGTAGCCGAGAATACATTTAACGTAATTGTACCAATACTTGGTGTCTTCCTCATAGTTTAGAATTTTGTCAAACCATTAATTTTCCTTACTATATCATTGCATGGAATAATCATGATCATTTATTTTATTTGTGCAAGATGAATACAGTCGTAGATATCTTCATGCATCTTTTGAAAATGCCGTATCATATGTCGACGTTATCTAGAGACACCTGGCACTCTATCGTACTGACATGTGGACAACAAGAATCAACTACTATAGTTTATAAAAATTTTGAATCAATTCGACATGTTGCATCACTTTAGGACGATACCTAACATGCTCGTAGAGTGCCACATCATCATTCACATTTCCATGTCACCATTATCATTCAATGACAACACTATCATGACTTATAGTTTATCCATTGATACCACTCATCAATAATATCCTTCTTATTTATTGACCATCCATGTTTGGTTACTTTCCATGTTTGATTCGTGTTTCCATAAATTACAACACAAAATCAATAATGCCAACAATCTTCCTGTTTGGCATTGAGGGAAACATATTTATAAAACAAATTAGTCAATACCTTTTCTCCCTATATCATCGATCTCATCTTCAAATTGAGGAATTGAGTTTTTTTTTACTCATACCAAATTTGTTTTACTATTTTTCTCCCACCTTTGACATCAATGACAAAGAGTCAAATTCTTATTGCTTCTGTCCCCATGTGAATGTGCCAATTGTTGTCTCTGTCTCCTGGGATTTTGTTGTTCAAAAATGCAATATTCTTGACACAAAATTTTGTAGTGATCAAGTCTTTTAAACCTAATCCAATGACTTCCTCATTTGATGACCAAATTAAATACTCCCCTGAGTTTTTACTTCTTCATAGGGTTTTATTGTCTTCCCCTTCTATCATAAAGGACAAGGGTGTGAATATTAATGATCTTCTTGATCTTCCTATTTATTCTTCTTGATATTCAATTTCAGGTCTTTGATACCAAGAGATCTTTTTTCTCTTTTTCGTTAATCAATTTTCCCTTTGCATGCTCTGTCTTTATATATTTTTATCTCTTATGTTTCTCTCAAATTATTTAGTTGATGGGTTTTTTCATTCCTCATCAAGAAACCCTTTTTTCATTTTATGATTTTTTCAAGAAGTGTTTTGGATCCTCTTATGCATCTAGGAGAGGCATGGTAGGAAGATAAACATTTTCATTCTCTTGGAACTTTGTCTTTTCTAAATATTTGTAGCTTTGTTCTAATTTATTTCTCCAAATCTTTCCATGAGGCACTCTTCTTTTTGGACCTTTCCTTTCTAAATTTATCCTTTGATATTTGTCATCTCTTCTTTTATTCCAAACTTCTTTAGATATTCTTCCTAAATTGTATGGATTATTCCTCATGGGTTGGCTTCTTTAATTTCATGCAGTCTTGGGATTTTTGTCCAAACCTATCACAGTTGTAGCATCTCATTGTATGACAAAACTTTGTTGTATACCCAACATAATTGCATCTCCAACATCTCATTAATTTATTGGACCTTCCTGAAATTTTTCTTTCAATACTCTTGCATTTCAATGCTTTATGACCAAAGTTATGATAGGAAAACAATAACTATTGAAGGTGTTTCGATACTCGAATATGTTTTTACATGAGAAGTCTTCCTTTTGATATAATTCTTAGTTTTGACATTTATATCTTCTTTTATTAATAGAGTTATTATCTTGTATTTTGTCTCTGACTATACTTTTTCCCTTTGAGGAGGATGAGCCTTCCTCATGTTTGTGAATGGGGGCCCATTTTCCATGTTCTTTCGTATTGTAGCCAAGACCAATTTTTTCATTGGTTTGTATTTGACTATTCCAAATCCTATCCATGATATCTGAGTTGTTATGGAATTTGATAGTTACATTTGTCTTTTTATTCTTCTTTTTGAGGTTGACAACTTCAAATTCCAACATGTGACACGATTCTTCCTTTTTAGTCAACTGAATCTTGAGGGCTTCTTCAATTCCCTTAGCTTCCTTAAGTTGATTCTTTAGACTAATGACCATTTATTTTGTTTATTCTAAGACTTATGTTCATTTATTGGACTTTTCATATTTCTTCAACTCTTTCACTTATTTGGTTAGATCAACAAAATTAGTCTTCAATCCTTTGATCTCTTCTTCTTTATCTTCTAGATGAATCTTTTTTTCTTTCTCTTCATGGTTATTTTTGTGATATTGATGTAGTTGTTGTTGTAGAAACATATATTTCTATTGAATTTTATCCAACTCTTCTAGAGTGCACATAATTGTGTGTTTAGTATGGTCAAGAGCCTCCCTACGAACTTTAATATATAAACAATTTCCTCGTTCCATAGAAATATATTCTAATGCAACTATAACATCAATGTTAATATTCAATAGTTTTTCTTCAGTGATTATTGAGTTCTGCATCATTTCCTTGATGGATTAGTCTTTTTCATTGATGACTAGGGATCATGTCAATTCCTTAATGGAGTTTTCTTCTTCATTGATGACTAGGGATCACATTAATTCCTTGATGGAGTTGTCTTCTTTATTAATGACTCTCGATTGTATCAATTACTTGATGGAGTTTTATTCTTTATTGATGAGTGTGGATTGCATCGATTCCTTGATGGAGTTGTATTTTTATTTTTTCTATACTTTAATCTGATAGGAATTCTCCAATTGGAGCCATACTACTTTAGTAGAGGTGTAGTGTCCCATCTTTTATGAAATATCCTTGATCGAGCTGATCTGGATATCTACTGCTGGACTACGGTTTTGGATATTGAATATCATACTATGGGGGTTTTTGAATGTGTCTGAGCTACGTTGTGACGATGTTGGTGATTTTTTCATGTGTGTTATAGTTTATTATATGTTTTAGCAGTATAAGTCAATGCATATGAAATAAGGACAACATAGCTCACTCATATATATATATATATATATATATATATATATATATATAATGTTGAAAAAGAAGAAAATATAATAATAACTGGAAGAAGATATGATAATAATGAGTTAGATCTCATGGATCTTCACTGGAATAAAAAATAGTAGATAAGATATACCCATGACCAAAAGAATGGGTGTTGGTCTGCACATGCATGGATGAATTGACAAAAAATAGTCTGGCAGCTCATGGTAACTGCTGTAGAATTAGGAAAAATATCCCTCATGGAAATACCCATCAGAATCAGCTGAAAATTGTCTCAAAAGATGCTCCCTGGCCTCTACATTGATCCGAATGACTATCGTACTGAAGATCCGACCTCTAAATCTCCACATCTCATCCCCTGGGGTGTTTGTGCACCTCCTCAGCTGAATGAGTGTGCCCTAGTGATCCCACTTGCAAAATTTGATGATGTATAACTCAAAACGATTGTCTTGGTCTCCTCTCTAGTGGGTCGAAATGGATTCACCAGATCTTTCCCGAAATGTCCCATGGAACCCCAAATGTGCTTCCTATGGAGTTGTGCCCTAAATGACTTTTCTTCACTTTCTAAATGATTCCACTATTGGAAAATGATGACAGATGGCTCAATAGGTGTGCCCTGGATAGATCTCAAATGGGTGAGAAGGAATCAGCCAAATATGAATTGTCATAAGTGGCCACACAAACCCTCTCTCAAACACTTGCGCCCTCACTGGCTAAGGTATGCAATCACTAAACTAGACACTGTAATGCACAGTAGACTCGATAGTATCTCCAATATGCTAGGGTGTGTCTCTTAACACCGAAACTGATCAATGGTGGTTGTTTTCTCCAGAAATTCACAAAACAACAAGGGGGTCAATTTCCTCTTCCTCTGCAAATATCTCCACATCAAATCATAAAATAACATAATGAGGAATTAGGTCCTTTACCCTTCCTTTATAGCTTCCCGAAACTCTAATTCATTGTTGACCTTTTCCCTGCAAGTGACTTTTACTTTATTTTATTATTCCTTGATTAAATCACTTAATTAATTAACCATTTTACCTCTAAAAAATTATTTATCCATTCTTATGGCTTCTCCGACCACTGAAAGTCACTTCTCATCATTTTATCTTGTAGTTATCTTCTTCCCGATTCCGATGAGCTATTATAGTAAGAGGTTTCTCCAAGTAATATGCCCATTATGACCTTCTTAGTGAATTTAATTAAGATATGACCCATAATAACTCAAAGTTACAGAAATCATTGAAATGCAACTAAACCAAAGCCAAGTTGTGCGGAATGGATCCTGATGATGAATGATGCAAGTTGGGCCCAATAAAATCCCTCAATATATCATGAACTCTCTGTCACCCCTATCTGGCTACTATGGCAGGAATAACACTCTGTAAAGTTATAATGTCCCAAAATGAGGACAGTACAATCCTCCCTGCTAGAATATTGCTTGTCCTTAAGAAATAAGTGAATCCAGCTACATATCATACCGAGGTCCCATATCTAGCTATATGACACAAGGTAGACTCCCCTCAAGATGTGGCCTCTCCAAGTTCTCACCACGCATTATAGCCACATGCTACTGATGAGTAGAATGATCAATGGCCAAAGAATCTCAGTCAACTCCCCAAGCAACCACTCTACTCGAAACTCAACTCCATCAAACACTGAACTACCAAGCACTCCAATCTCTGGATCCCATATCGCGATGTGAACTGCAATGCCATGTGGAGTATATTTTTGTAACATATCAACACCATGAGTCTCCTACAAATAACACATGGCCTCAACCCGAAATGGGTCTATACTACCAGACCATAGCAAACTCAATAGGACCCCACTGACTGAACATGTTGTTGCCATAGTGAGGTACTACAAGACCTCAAAGAATCGCCATCCAATGACGTGCTCTCCCCAATACTAAAACACAATGGAAAATCAAACTGACTCCCCCCTGCAAACATTTTCTTTTCTCCATCAGTCAATGAAATGCCAAGCCCTGTAATCCTAGACTCCCATACGAGTCTCTCATAGGGACCATCATGTCAATGTTTCTCTACTTTGATCATGACTGTCTTCTCAAAGTATCCATTATGAACCCTCCACTCCTTGATCCTCATAATATGAAACATACTATTGACCCGATGGACTCTTAGATCCCATGTCAAATTTGGAAGTTCATCACTTCCAATCCCCACTAACTGTTGATGTTCCCTACTGGTAACTATCAAAATTTATCCACCCTCATCCCAATGAGAGTTTGAATATGTATCGACCTCTGAGATATCCTCTATCCAATGGCCTAGGATACTCTCCATCACGTCGAGGGCCTCAATTGTTTTCCCTTCATGATCCACCCCTATCCCGCTGTATGCAATCAAGACACTCTTGTTAGGTGGTCTCGACCTACCAACTCTCCATGTCCCCTTCCACTGTCTAGCTCCCCCTGTGATGATGTCAATGATAAAAGTATTGGTAGAGACTATCATAAATATCTGAAAATACTATATGAATAGAAAGTATCATATGCTTTGGTCAATCCCAAGGACTTGACCAAAATATCATCCACTAACACCCATGGTAAATAATCTTATGTACTCATCACTGAAAACCAACCATCGAGTACAACAATAGGTATCTCCACAAACTGAGGGTCAATCATTCTACATACATCATAACTCATGCAATTGCTTCTACCATGAAGGTGATCTCCCAGATCTATATATTGCTACAAGGGAGAGAAATCTCCATCCTCTACTAAGTACATATTCTCATGCTCCTCCATCCACTGGTGCTCCTCTGCCAAAACATGAATATTCTCTAACAATGTAACTGAAGGATATATCTGACTCTCTGATGAGATATATATAGTGGATATTTGACTAGTCTCATCAAGGAGCTCCTCTAATATGACCTCTGATTCGTGAAGGGTTGTCTATGTGCCTTCCAATAATCCTCATGTGCTCACCAACTCATGAGTGAGTCGATCCACATCAACCTCCTACTCCCTCTGTGCCCTGTAATACATCTCACCAACCTCCAATAGGTAATATCTTTGCATTAATAACTGTTGGTAGTTGGCGCTCATCACAATCACTCTATCCATGAGTGTATGAAAGTCATCAATGGAAAGTACCATATCTGAACTATCATGTGCCATTTATGCCCTCCAACAATAACCCACCACTGATGTGTGTGTATCATCAATGGATCTAGTGGCTTCCACGATCATGTCCTCATTGACTCTCAACTATCCTATCAAGCATCATGACTCGTCATCACAACCCTATTGAGGTGAAACCTCCTCTCACTGCTAGCATCAATAATGGAATCCTCAACAACACACTCCTCAAAATATAAGGTACTAAACTTCCCACTGTCCATTGTGCTACTAAGTCCTCTTGTATTCCATTGCATTCCATCACTAACTGCGACCCCCATCTAAATTGCACTGTATCATGTATGGGAAAATGTATCCACATGTGCACTCACCCTAATAATATCATCTACACCTGGATCACATATAGATGTGTCCAAACATGTTCTATGGTCATCTCGACCAATAAGGATTGCATCCTCATCACTGTATATCGATCCTAGGAGTAAGTGTCCTAACAAGTTGTCGATCTCCACAACCTGGTATATCAATGGAATATCCAAGACTGGTGAATCACTCTCCTCATACTAATAGGTATGTGTAAGGTCAACTTAATCCAATTCATACCTCTCCTCCTGGGTCTGTAGATCCATATGTCCCTTCTGTACAATTCCCACACAAGGCTCCTCTACCATATCAAGAATTCCATTGATATCCTCATGTGTCATGGCTATCATAGGTGAGTGAGAATATGAAAAATGTGGATCACTCATCATAGGAAGATCAACATCCTCCATACATGACTTTCTAGAAGCCATGTATACACCCATAGGTAGGTCATCCAACCTCCTAATCTCATCATGTCTAATTGCCAACACATATGAATTGTCACAAGCGTCACCACTATGTTGAAGTGTTGAATCCTGAACATTGTGTGACAGGGAAGATGAAGTACATACGCTATCATCCTATCCATCCAACTATCCCTCAAATGCACAAGAGTCACTAGCCTCCGTCTTGGTCATCTTGTTGAGCTTGTAGTACATGACTAGATTTTGTACCCAAGCTCTAGCAGTGCATTTGGACGATCCATCAAAAGAAGGTATGGTGGGTTTACCAACTTTCTGGATGAAATCCATGTTATTCCCCTACTGATGTTGTTTTCCTCCTCTCTGACGTTCTCTGGGATGGTTCCTGACCCTAAGTCCACAATAATCGACCAATGTCATGTCATGATAAAAGTCACAACCCAATGATGCATACTCTCTCTCGTACTCTGCAATGTCTTCCACCTGAGTGGGAAACATCTATACTAATATTTGTTGTGTTTCTCTTGGTGGTGCCCTCTGAAAACTAGGGAACAATGGTCTCAAAATCCTACTCAAAGATGTGTATGTTCGAGTAGGTTTCTGGGGTCTACTTCCTACCCTTGATTTCCCTTGCATTGCATGTGGGGCTTGTCTACTCACGGTGCCAACTATAGCCAATCTATCAGTCGCCTATGCTAAGGAATAAGTCACAGCCCACTGACTAGTTAACATATCACTGATAACCTGCATGAAGGTTTTCAGTGGATCCATGGGGGGCTTACCATTGCCCTTTGGCTGCTCATATTTATCTCCTAGTATCCTCTCTTCCTTGCGATTATCCTCACTCTCTTCCCTTCTCTCTGCTTCCATGTGCACCTCTTCCTCTTCCTCTGAACTGGGAGGGAAAGAGGGAAATTTTGGCCAAGGCCTTCCTTCCTTTTGCCTATTGTAAGTGAAATATTCATCACCTATGTTCTCATGACCATATGGGTCTTCTCTTGCACTCATCATCTTTAGTCACAGGCTGACAGGAATAAAGCTTTGATACCACTAAGATATCCCTCATATAGATGATCTAGATATCTACTATTGAACTATGGTTTTGGCTACTGAATATGATACTCTGGGGATTTATGAATGTATTTGAGTTACTGTGTGATGATGATGGTGAATTTTTCATGTGTGTTCCAATTTATTATATGTTTTAGTAGTATAATTCAATTCATATGAAATAAGGAAAACACAACTCACTAATATATTTAATGCTGGAAAAGCAGGAAATACAATAATAAATAGAAGCATATATGATAATCGTCAGTTAGATCTCATGGATCATCACTGGAATACAAAATAATAGATAAGAAATACACGTTACTAGAAGAATGGGTGTTGGTCTGCATATGCACGGATGAATCGACAAAAAGTAGTCTGGTAGCTCACGGTAACTGTTGTAGAATCCATAAAAATCTCCTTGATGGCGATACCTATCATAATCAGCTCAAAATTGTCTCAAAATATATGTCATGGCCTCTAGACTGATCCTGATGACTATCAGACTAAATATCCAACCTCTTAAGCTCCAGATCTCACCCCATGGGGGCTTTGCGCACCTCCTGGGATCAATGAGTGTGCCCTAGTGATTCCACTAATGGAATTTGACATTGTATAGATGAAAATGAATGCCCTAGTCTCCTCTGTAATGGGTTGTAATGAATTCCTCAGATATGTCTCGGAATGTCCCCTGGAATGCCAAATGTTCTTCCTCTCGACTTGTTCCATAAATGAATGTTTTCATCTTTCCATAAGATTCCACTGTTGGAAACTAACAACATATGGCTCAATAGGTATTCCCTATATATCTCTCTAATGGGTCGGAAGGAATCGGCCAAATCTGAACTTTCGCAAGCGGCCGCACAAACCCTCTCTCATAGACTTTCACCCTCACTGGCTGAGTTGCGCAATCACTGAACTAGGCATTGTAATGCATGGTGAAATACCTAGATGGTATCTCCGATAGGCTAGGGTGTGTTTGTCAACAACGAAACCGATCAATGGTGATGGTTTCCTATAGAAATCCACAAAACAACAAGGGGGTTGATTTCCTCCTCCTCTGCAAATATCTCGACATCAAATCATAACATAACATAATGAGGAATTAGGTCCTTTACCCTTCCTTTATAGATTACCAAAACCCTAATTTGATGTTGACCTTTTTCCTCCAAGTGACGTTTACTTTATTTTATTATTCCTTGATTAAATCACTTAATTAATTAATTAATTAACCATTTTACCTCTAAAAAGTGATTTATCCATCCTTATGGCTTCTCTGGCCACTGAAAGTCACTTCTCATCATCTTATCCTGTAGTGCTCTTCTTCTCAACTCCGATGAGCTATTACACTAAGAGGTTTCTCCAAGTAATATGCCCATTATGACATTCTTAGTGAATTTAATTAAGATATGATCCATAATAACTCAAAATTACAGAAACCGTTAGAATGCAATGGAACCAAAGACAAACTATATGGAATGGATCCTGATGTTGAACGATGCAAGTCTGGCCCAATAAAACCCCTCAATATCTCTCAAACACTCTATCACCCCTATCTGGCTACTATGGTAGGCATAACACTCTGTAAAGTTATAATGTCACAAAATGGGGACATTACAATTTCTTTCACTTGGTCTTACAGTCCATTTTGGATTTCTTTTAGTGCCATTGAATTGCTTCTCTTTGCTTCTTTCACAGTTTAGGATTTTTTCTTTGAGGTATTTAAGTACCAAGGCTTACATACTACTCAGTCTCAAAATTCATATCCACTTGACTTCAGATACCATTTCATTATTTCCCTCCATGAAAAGTAGTTTGTTCCATCAAATAAGGGAGCTTCATTTGTGGAGAGTGTTGGATTACTGAGAGGGGGGGTGAATCAGTAATAACGTAATTATAATCATTTTTCTTCAAATTTTATATCAATGTAGAATTATTATCCGATAATGAGCAGTAAGAAATAAACAATCACACACATACACAACACACCAGTGTTTTACGTGGAAACACAAATTGGGAGAAAACCATAGAATGCTTTTTCTTATATGTCTTGAAGAATTACATTCATTGGAAGCACCAACTTCCTTTGTTTTCCAGCTGAAACTGGAAGGAGGCTCCAACCCCCTAGTTTCTCAAGCTACAACCCGAGGGAAGCTCCAACTCCCCAATTCTATGGTTACAACCAGAAGGAGGCTACTACCCCCAATGTTCTTCGGCTACAACTAGAAGGTGCCTACAGCCACCTGTCCTTGCCCCATCCTGCCACCCTGAAGTAGAAGTAGAATTATGGAACCACTATCACACTATCACTGTGAGATATATCCCTATAAACCTGTACCAATAAATCTGAACCATGCATCAACCTGTACCTCAACCTGTAATCAACCTATACCATAAACAAGTGCATCAACCATGCACCAACCTGTAATCAACCTGTACCATAAACAAGTGCATCCAAACATGTGTCAAGTATGTACCAATCATGTGTCAACTACTCATCAACAATGACTCATCAATATATACCAACATCATCAACTATACACCTCATGTATGTGTGCGAACTCATCAACTACTTGGCTCAACAGAGTACTCAACATGTACCACAACCAAAAGCCCTCATCAATTTCATCATCCAAATCTGATTTGTAGCTCTATAGTAGACTTGGTGTATATTATCACATTCTTTCAAACTTTCCTTAACTTTAAAAACAAGAGACTAACATTTTCATCAAACTTTTCTTTAGTCTCACATGCCTAGTTTTGGATTAGTCAACAACTCTAAATTGAATTAATCATAACTTTGAACCTGTAATGTATAAAGATTTGAAAATAATACAAAATGTTATTCAGTGTGTTTTATACAATTCCTCCAAGTTTCACTACTTGGAAACTCTCAGAAAATGATTTATAGAAAAAATGGCATACCTTGCTGAATTCTGGATTATTTTGGAGAGCAACCTTGTAGAGCGTGTCCCACACAAAATATTTGATGATTTGATATAAAAATATTACAAATAATACTAAAGAATATACCCTAAAAAACACATTTGGTCTCGCTTAATTTGGATCTGTTATGAATAAGTTATGACGTTGTTACCCGAAACACCTGATTTTGACTAGTTGTAGGACTCACCACAAACCCTATTTTTCATGGAGTGTAACTCCAAAAATACAATGACCCAAAAGATGAATTTTTTACCACAGATAATTGGATATGTTTTCTCACTTTTATAGCAATTTAACAATCTGAATCATTATAGAAAAAATTTATATAGAAAATGGTGAGATGACCTGTAAATAACATACCTTAGAAAGCACCATCAAAAGAATTTATCCTTTCTTTCATTTCAGCCTTCTTTTCTTCACCTTCACTTAGAATTATGGTTTATATATCCTTGGTTACCTCAGACACATATAAATATTCAATATGCTCAAGTGTAATTCAAATGAGAGAGCCTTGCCTCTTATTTATACTCTCCAAGTAGCTTCCTTAAAAACATCTTTTAGGTCACTTGGCCAACTTTCCTTATTTTAGGGTTGGGTCCACTTCTAATTTATCCATTAAATTTATTATTGAGATAATTTATTTTGTATTCACTTTGAATTATAATACACTCATCACTTCACTTTATTATTTACCTTTTAAAATCTCTTAAACCACTTCGACTACTTTGACCTTTTGGGGCTTCTAGATGACATATGAGAGTCCTCCAACTTCGTAAGGCCATAAATTTCAAATCATGAGGAGTTATGTGACGTTCAACATACCACCAGAAATGGCATGACATGTGCTATCCATATAGAATAGTATTATCTGAAAATATATCATAAATCATATCGTTACCCATCAAACAAACTTGGGTCCATTACCCAAACTTGGGGTCTCCAACTTCTCATGGCCATAACTCTCTAACCATGAGGAATTATGTGACATTCCACATACCACTGGAAATGACATGACAAACACTATCCATATAGGATATTCTCCCTGACAAGTTCACTTTCCTTAATCTCATTATTCCACAATTAATCATGGGTTCTCTTACTCCACAAAGTGTCTTCCCGTGAGGGCCTTCACCATAAGGGGACCACTTTGGAGTTCATCCATATTTACTTCTTATGAACCATGACAAAATAATAATGAGTCATATTTACATCAAACAATATTTGGTCCATTACACAAATCTTTGTGCTACGGGGCTTTCTTCAAGGGTTGACATCAATGAAAATGAACTTTAATCAACAATCTCCCCCTTTGGCATTGATGGCAACACTCTGATGCAATACTGAAATAATATCACTCATTCTCCCCCCAAAACCATGACTTTTACCTCTGCATATGATATATCTTCTCTCCGTGGAACCATGCCCCTGTCCTCTACATTTGATAAATCTGCTCCCCCTAGACCCATGCCTCTTTCCTCTGCATCTAATAAATATATCCCCCTTTGTCATCAATGGCAAGGGTATCTTTCCATCCGGGGTTGCTCCCCCTAACAGACTGTCCTCTTATGGTGTTTCCTCATGTACATCTAAGACATATAAGATAAGCATTCAAAAAGCATTCAGTTTTGGAGTATAAATAACTCCAAGTCTTTGGCAAAGATATTCAAAGGCTTCCCATGGAAGTGGTTTTGTAAAGATGTCTGCCACTTGTTATTTTGTACCCACATACTCAACTCTGATGTTCTTTTCTGTAACATGTTCCCATAGAATGTGATACTTGATTGGAATGTGCTTCGTCTTGGAGTGCATCACTGAGTTTTTTGAGATATTGATGGCACTTGTATTATCAAAATATATTGGAATGGGCTCATCACACTCAACCTGTATATCTGTCAAAGCTTGTTTCATCCAAAGAACATGTGTACAACATACAACTGCTGCAATATACTCTCCCTCGGCTGTAGATAGAGATATTGATGATTGTTTCTTTCTTAGCCACGATACCAAACACTCTCCTAAGTAGAATGTTGCTCCATTGGTGCTTCATCGGTCATCAATTCAACCTGCCCAATCTGCATCTATGTAGGCAATAAGTGATAGATCTTTTCCTTTTGGATACCATAATCCAAACTCTTTTGTTCCTTTGAGATATTTGAAGATCCTCTTTACTGCTAATACATGCGATTCCTTTGGTGCTACTTGAAATCATGCCATCTGTCTAACTGCGTGCATTACATTTGGTTTGGATGCTGTCGCATATAGTAGGCTATCAATTATTGACCTATATTTCCTCTGATCTGTAGATTTTGAATCATCATCTTTGCTCAACTTACAATTGGTTTGCATGGGAGTGATAACTTGTTTGCGATCTTCCATTCCAAACCTCTTTAGCATTTCTTTGATATAATTGGTTTGAGAAATAAAAATTCCTTGGTTGCTTTGACGTATCTGAAGTCCCAGAAAGAAGGATAGTTCTCCAAGTAACGATATTTTAAATTTATTATGCATGTCTTATGCAAATTTATGGCTTAACCTGTCATCATCACTACCAAAAATAATATCATCACGATAAAATTTAATTAATAAAATATTACCCTCACTTACCTTGATGTAGAAGTTGTTGTCTACACTTCCTTTTTTGAACCCTACTTGCTGCAGATACTTATCCAGTCTGGAGTACCATGCTCTAGGATCCTTTTTTAGACCATACAAGGCCTTCTTTAATTTACACACATAGTCTGTGTTCTTTGACAACTGAAATCCTTCTGATTGTTCAATGTAGACTTGTTCTTCAAGTTTCCCATTCAAAAAAGATGATTTTACGTCCATGTGATATACTTTAACATTTTTGGAGCATGCATAAGATAAAATCAAATGGATTGCTTTGATTCTGGCAACTGGGGAAAATGTCTCTTCAAAGTCAATTCCTTCAATCTGTGCATATCCTTTACATATCAATCTAGCTATGTTCCTTGTAACTTGTCCATCTTCATTCAATTCATTCCTGAAAACCCATTTTGTGTTGATCACATTCTTATTCTTTGGTCTTTGAACCAATTTCCAAGTGTCATTTTTCTCTATTTGATCCAATTCTTCATCCATGGCCTTATTACAAAATTCATCCTTGTTGGCTTCTTCAAAATAGTTTGGTTCAATTGTAGATAAGAGTGCTAGGTGTATTTGTTCTGGTGAATGGATTTTTCTTCTAGTCTCAACTCCTACATCTTTGTTTCCAATAATCTGATCTGAAGGATGATTCTTCTGTACTCGTTTTCTAGGTGTCTTTGGAGATACTTCATGAACTTTCTCTTCTACTTTTGTCGGATTCTCTTCATCTTCATCTTCCTCTTCTTCCTCTTTTTTATCTTCTTCTTCAAAAAGTTGTTTCATTGATTTGTTTTCTTCTTCGTTTGATTATGGTCTGCCTGTTTCATCAATTGTTACATTGATTCTTTCCACAACTTTGTTTAATCTTAGATTGTAACACTTGTATGTTTTCCTTGTACTTGAGTAACCAACAAGTATTCCTTTGTCCACACGAGAGTCAAACTTTCCCATTTTGTCATCTTCTCTTTTGATGTAGCATTTTCTTCCAAAAACTTTGAAGTGCTTCACATTTGATGGTCTTCCTTTCCATAGCTTGTAGGGAGTTTTATCAGTGTTGTTTCTGAGCATTACTTTGTTTTGAATGTGAACTTCTGTATGCACTACCTGTGTCCAAAAAATATTTGTCAACTCTTAATCCATTATCATTGTTCGAGCCATTTCTTGTACTGTCCTGTTCTTTCTTTCAACAACTCCATTCTGTTGAGGTGTCCTAGCGATGAATAATTGCCCTTTTATTCCATGATTGTTGCAGTAGTCCATAAATTAATTTGAGGTGAATTATCCTCCATTATCTGATCTTAAGCTTTTGATTCTTGAATCCATCTCATTTTCAACCATTTCCTTGTAGATCTTGAATTTTTCAAAAGCTTCTGATTTGTTCTTGAGAAAACAAACTGCAGTCATTCTTGTATAATCATCAACTAATAACATAAAATATCTCTCAAATTTTAATCCTTTTGTTGTAGTTGGTCCAACTAGATCAATATGCATGATTTCTAGTGGTTTTGCTGTTGAATATTCCTTTGATTTGAACATGGTGTTTGTTTTCTTTCCTTGTTGGCAATGCTTTCATAAAGTGTTGGTTAATTTCATGATCTGGGGCATTTCTCTGACTGCTTCTCTTTTGCTGACTTTGACAAGGTTATCAAAATGCATGTGACCCATTCTTCTGTGCCATAGCCAACTTTCATCTTCTTTTCCTAGACAACACTTTTCATTTCCAATTTCACTTAACACATATATGTTACTTGAAGTTCTTGCAGCTGTAGCGATGAATTTCCTTGAATCGTCTTTTCTTATCTCACACTTTTGTGAATCGAAAGTAACTTTATGACCTTGGTCACACATTTGAATCACACTTAAAAGATTGTGTTTCATATCTTCTATTAGTAGAACATTTTCTTCCTTTTCATTCTTGTTCCCAATTCAGACTATGCCTTTTCCAATGATTTTGGATGAATCATCATTTCCAAAGGATACAAATCCATCTCTTTCCTTTCATAATGTAAGAAAGTTGTCTCTATCACCTGTCATGTGTTTTGAACATCCACTGTCAACATACCAACCCCGTTTCTTTTGTTTATCTTGTAGAGTGTCTATGCATTCTTCATTGCTATACTGATCTTGCTTTCTTATCCATGTCATTTTCTAAGGTTCATGTTTATGACTCTGTTGAGGTCCTTTAGGAGGGACTGTCATTCTGCAATTTTTGGCCATGTGTCCAAAATTGCTACATTTGTAACATTCCACTTCAGTGCTCAAATATTCAAACCTGTTGTAACTTCTTCTCTGTGTTTCACTATGTCTTCTTAAATAACCCCTTTGTGTATGGGTCTCAAAGTATTTATTGTTCCTATCGTTAGCTCTGCAATTTACATCTTTATGTCCAAAATTATTATATGCATAACATAAACCAACAAATATAATTTGATACCTCGCAGTTGAAGATCTTATGAAAGGAGGTGCTCTTATGGATCCTTCTTCTTCTTGAGGCCTATCTATCTATTGTTGATTCTGAAATCTGAATATTCTTGGTGGAGTGTCCCTGTAATCTTCCTTGTATATCTTTTTATCCACTTTGATTGTTTCTGCATAACTTTTTGGATTTGTTTCTTGCTCTGTTATTTTGGAGCTTGATCCCTTTTCTGTATGATTGCATTCAAGTTCAGACTTCTCAAGATAATATTTTTGACTATTGATAATGTCATCTAGAACTTTTGAGCTATTCTACATATTTTTATTTTGAATATCCTTTCTTAGTGTGGAAATCCCTGCTTTTAGGTTTCCAATGATCATGTCCTTTCCTTCTACTTTTTCTTTGAGTGTTTCTTCAATTCTTTTATCTTCTTCTATTTGAACCTTCAATTTTGTGATCATTTGTTCTAGTTCTTGAGTGTCTTTTTTCTTATCTAGTTTTGCTTGTAGTTTCTTGTTTTTCTTCTTTTCTCTTCTAATAACTTCTATGGCACTCATTAATTCTCCTCGGAATTCAACTTCTACCTCTTCAATTTCTTCTTCATATGCTTCTTCATATTCTTCTTCGGAGTCTTCTTTATCAGAGTCCTCTACTGCCATGAATAGAACTCTCACTGTTTCACTATCACTGAATTCATCTTCATCTAATGATGAGATGTCTTCTTTAGTGCAAAAGTTTTTCTTGAAAACTTTCTTCGTATTTATTTTACCTTTATATGTTTGTCTACCTTTTGAGTAACCTTCATCATTTCTCTTTTTCTTATGAGGACATTTTCTAGAAAAATGACCAATACCATCATAGTTAAAAAAAATTAAAGGAAGCTTAGCTCTGTACCTTCCCTTGTTCAGTCTTTTGATGAAGCTGGCCACTTCTATATCATCTTTAGAGATGTTGTTGCTGCTGCTATATTCTTCTTGTTCCTTTTTCTTTATCTTTGATCTTTTGGATGCTTTGAAAGATGCTTCTTTTACATATGAATTTTCCTGTTCAGTTCTCATCTCATATGCTGTGAAGATTCCATGTAGTTCGTCCATGCTTATTGAGTTTAGATCAGATCTTTATTCTAGTACTGATATTGTAGGTTTGAATCTCATAGGAAGAGATATTAGTACCTTTTGAACAATTACAGATTCTTCAATTTCTTCTCCCAATCCTATGATTACATTCACTGTTTCATTGACTCGTAAGAAGTAGGCTGCGATATCTTCATCTTCCTTCATTTTTAGTTGTTCGAACTAACCTCAATAAGTTTGAAGCTTTGATTCTTTGACTTTTGAATATCCTTCATAAATATTTTGAAGCTTGTCCCAAATCTCTTTAGCAGATTTACAATGTGCAACTTTGGTGAATACCGTATCACTGAGACGATTCAAAACTGCATTTACAGATTTGGAATTATTCTCACCGAGTTTCACTACTTTGTCATTTGTTGGTAGAATTGTTGGTGTTGTGTATCCATCTACAATTGATTGCCAAACTTGAAATCCATGTGTATGTATATATCTCTTCATCCTTATGCTTCAAAAAACATACTTCTGTCCATCAAACTATGGTATTCCATTTTTATACAAGTTGGTACTCTCCATGATCTACCTTTCAGTGGTTAGACTGATTTCTAAAGGAACCTTATGTGATACCAATTGTTGGATTACTGAGAGGGGGGGTGAATCAGTAATATCATAATTATAATCCTTTTTCTTCAAATTTTATATCAATGTAGAATTATTATCCAATAATGATGAGTAAGAAATAAACCATCACACACATACATAGTACACCAGTGTTTTACATGGAAACCAAAATTGGGAGAAAACCACGAAATGTTTTTTCTTATATGTCTTGAAGAATTACATTCATTGGAAGCACCAACTTCATTTGTTTTCTAGCTACAACTGGAAGGAGGCTCCAACCCCCTAGTTTCTCAGGCTACAACTTGAGGGAAGCTCCAACTCCCCAATTGTCTGGCTACAACTAGAAGGAGGCTACAACCTCCAATTTTCTTCGGCTACAACCACCTATCCTTGCCTCGTCCTGCCACCCCAAAGTAGAAGTAGAATGATGGAACCACTATCACACTATCACTATGAGATATATCGTTGTAAACCTGTACCAATAAATCTTAACCATGCATCAACCATGCATTAACCTGTACCTCAACCTATAATCAACATGTACCATAAACAAGTGCATCAACCATGCACATACCTGTAATCAACCTGTACCATAACAAAATGCATCGAACCATGTACCAATCATGTTTCAACTACTCATCAACTATGACTCATCAATATGTACCGACATCATCAACTATACACCTCATGTATGTGCTCCAACTCATCAACTACTTGTCTCAACCATGTACTCAACATGCACCACAACCAAAATCCCTCATCAATTTAATCATCCAAATATGATTTGTAGCTCTCTAATAGACGTGGTGTATATTATCAAATTCCTACAAACCTTCTTTAAATTTAAAAATAAGAGACTATCATTTTCATCAAACTTTTCTTTAGTCTCACATGCCTAGTTTTGGATTAGTCAAAAACCCTAAGTTAAAGTAATCATAACTTTGAACCTATAATGTATAAATATATGAAACTAATACACAATGTTAGTCAATGTGTTTTATGCAATTCCTCCAAGTTTCACTACTTGGCACCTATCAGAAAAGGAGTTATAGAAAAAATGGCACACCTTGTTGAATTCTGTCTTATTCTAGAGAGCGACTTTGTAGAGTGTGCCCCACAATTTTTTTTTGATGAATTGATATTAAACTATTAAAAAGAATACTACAGACTGTACCCTAGCCAACACATTTTGTCTCACTGAATTTGGATCTGTTATGAAAAAGTTATGACGTTGTTACCTGAAACACCCGATTTTGACTAGTTGCACGACTCGCCACAAACCCTATTTTCCATGGAGTGTAACTCCAAAAATTCAACGACCCACAAGAGGAATTTTTTACCATACATACTTGAATATTTTTTATCACTTTCATATCAATTTCACGGTCTAAATCATTATAGAAAAAATTTATAGCGAAAATGGTAAGATGACTTGTAAATAACATACCTTAGAAAGCACCATCAAAATAATTTATCCTTCCTTGCATTTCAGCCTTTTTATCATCACCTTCACTCAGAATTATGGTTTATATATCCTTTTTTATCTTAGACATATATAGATATTCAATATGCTCAAGTGTAATTCAAATGTGAGAGCCTTGCCTCTTATTTATACTCTCCAAGTAGCTTCCTTAAAAACATCTTCTAGGTCACTTGGCCCACTTTCCTTATTTTAGGGTTGGGTCCACCTCTAATTTCTCCATTAAATTTATTATTGAAATAATTTATTTTGTATTCACTTTGAATTATAATACACTCATCAATTCACTTTATTATTTACCTTTTAAAATCTCTTAAACCACTTTGACTACTTTGACCTTTTAGGGTTTCTAGATGACATATGAGGGTCCTCCAATTTCGTAAGTCCATAACTGTCATATCGTGAGGAGTTATGTGGTGTTCTACATACCACTAGAAATGGCATGACATGTATTATCCATATAGAATAGTATTATCTAAAAATATATCATAACTCATACTGTTACCCATCAAACAAACTTGAGTCCATTACCCAAATCTAGGGTCTCCAACTTCTCATGGCCATAACTCTCTAACCGTGATGAATTATGTGACGTTCCACATACCACTGGAAATGACATGACAAGCACTATCCATCTAGGATATTTTCCCTGACAAGTTCACTTTCCTTAATCTCATTATTCCACAATTAAGCATGGGTTCTCTTAGTCCACAAAGCATCTTCTCGTGAGGGATTTCACCATAAGGGGACCACTTTGGAGTTCATCCATATTTACATCTTATCAACCATGAAAAAAAAATACTGAGTCATATTTACATCAAACAATATTGGGTCCATTACCCAAACCTTTGTGCTATGGGGATTTCTTCAAGGGTTGACATCAATGACAACCAACTTTAATCAACATAGAGAGCCACTTGTCCATCAATTTGTGTGTTTAGGAGGATCTTTCTTTGAGTGATTGGACTATTTTTCTTGAATAAAACTTGGATCTAATACCAAATGTTGAAACAAACACACAAACACACAAAGGGAGGGGTGAATTAGTGTCCTGAACTTTTGGAAAATTCTCACACTTTCTCAGATTTCTTAAATTAACTTAATAACATATATGTATTTCAATTACTTATTCATAAATATATATAGCAGTTATAAAAACATAAATTGTATCAAGAAGAACAAATATAATCTATTTATTAAACTTGAATAAGTACATATGATTCCAATCATCAAATTATTCAACACCAACTGAATAAGAGAGATCTAACACTCAGATACAAGACCAGACGTGTAGTTCTTAGATCTAGCCGAGATGTGAGGAATCCAAACCTCATAATAGGAGTCATCTTTTAAACATGAACCAACCTGATAAAGAATGAACCTTCATTCAATCCACTATATTTATATTTGATCCACCTAGATACGTCTTCTTCCAGCATAAGATTCATTTATATAGTCCTCTAAAGGGTGTGACTTAGAACCAATCTGTCTTTTGATAATGAAACATTGCACTCTTTTGTTTAAGTAATAATAATGTTATTTTTACCAACAACTTTCTTCCTTTATTATTATTCATAATCCTTCGTATCATGTTTATTCATCGATTAATTAAGTAATAATTATCCATTATCTCTTTTCAATTCACATTTCACAATACCATGGCAAAATACCATTATTCATAATCCTTCGTATCATATTTATTCATCGATTAATTAAGTAATAATTATCCATTATATCTTTTCAATTCACATTTCACAATACCATGGCAAAATACCATGAGTTTTTAAACCAAGGAAAAATACCATTTAATTTTTTGACTTTTTACGTAAATGTAACATCCCGCTCTGGCGCACTGAGATGACTTATTTTTTAGGACACTTGCTTGCAAGTGATCTGGACTTTTATGATGTTAGACCATTTATACCTGATTATGATGAGATTGACAAATGACATGATTTGTTACTATTTGATGTAGACAGGAGCTATTGACTCAGTTTCATTGAGTGTGCAGGGTTTTTGACTTTGAGGATGCAGAGGCATCGGTAGAACCCCCTTGGACTCCAGACTGAGTCAGGGAGTGTGCTTTTGGGTTGATATGTTTAATATGATGTTTCATTTGATTTGATGATTTGATGTGACCTTCTGACATGATTGTTGATGATGCAGGCTGACGATATCTTGCCGACCAGACTCACATATGGAGTAAAGGGGCCACACACGATTTGCAGAGAGGTTGAGGGAGAGGGGTGGACAACAGCCCTGCCACCACCTACTAGCACTCTCGTCGTGGCTCGAACTGTAGGTTAACGATTACCTAGTTCGAGAGGATCCACGATGCCGTGAGGGAAGACTGCGACAGTCGCTCACGATGATTCTAAGGGGCACGCAATAAGGCGGGGGCCTTATTCCTTAGAACCCTTAGTCTCCTACAAGTTCACCTGGTGGAGTGTTGACTCTAGGGGTTATAGAGGTCTACCAATCAATCCAGTTAGAGAGTGGCACCCTTGGAGCACGTGGTGCATCCTGAAGGGAACGTCACACAAAAGAAACTCAGTTGGCGAGTGGCACCCTTGGAGCACATGGTGCATCCTGAAAGGCACGTCGCCCAAAAGAAATTCAAGAGGCGAGTGGCACCCTTGGCGCACGTGGTGTGTCCTGACGGGCACGTCGCAATAATGTGGTTCAAGGAGTCAATCTAATTAGCCATAAGTCATCAGAACCTAAATAAAACCTTAAGCAATTCCCCTAACCAATCGTCGCCTAGCTCAGAATCTAAGCCCTAAGACTAATACTTTTCTAGAAAAAAGGGGGGGAATTTAGTGTGACCTTAACAAATGAAAATTTCAAAAAAAAAAAAAAAAAAAAAAACTCAGACCATTATCCTCTCATTATCCATGTCTACTTTATTAAACTATCCTCCATCACCTTGATCTTCCAGTATCCATCTCCCTTTTTCATGTCAAGTTCACATTGCTAAATCACCATCCCCCCCCTTAATTCCTCATTATTCTTTTTATGTAATACATTTACTTTTCCCATACATATTTGCCATCACCTTAATATCTCATTATCCTATATATATATATATATATATATATATATATTAATGGTGAATTTAAATGATGGATAATGATAATTTACTATGATGAATGCATGCTTATAAATAGAAAAAAAAAATGAATATATATATATATATATATATATATATATACATATATTATAAACAAATGGTGGTGTATTCCTTAATCTTAAATTTTTAGAATAATGAAAAGGATAAATGGATCCTCTTTCCGTAAATTATTAATCCCTACCGCCTCTACCATTAATAAAAGTTACGCATGTAAAAATAAAAAGGGAATTATTAATGAGCGCACATACTCTTTGAGTTTTAAAAAAAATATATAAAAAAAATAAAAAGAAAAAAAATAAAAAGAAAAATAAGAAAATAAAAGGGAAAAGGGGGGAAAACCTAAAAGATGAGGATTTAGGGTTTGAGACTGGATAAAAGAAAGGAGGAGGGGGGAAAGGAGGGGACTTTTTTGGAGATATTGGTATTTGTTATGCTGCTAGACTAGAGACTGGACTGATTTCTTGTAGGAGTTGGGGATTCTCAGCAGACTTGAGTGGTAGCTCAACCTTGGAGGCGAGCTGAGAAGCTAGGCTATCGTCTGGGTTGTGTGTGGCCCCTTTGCGGCTCGGCGGGATAAGGGGGAAGGACAGTACCGCTAGCGTTTGGCTGGGAGGTACCGGTGAGTCCACTACGGTCGGCAAGTAGAAGCAGGAGCAGGAGCTGCGAGAGCACAAGAATCATTTGCTGCAAGCGTTAAGGACATAGGTATGTAAATCTCTGGGCGTTTTTGTCTTACTGCATGTGTCCATAAACTGTAGTTTTAATGGTTACTGTGTGATTAGTAGTTTTAGTGGTTATGGCTATTTCGTTCTCGTGGTTTATGGTCCAGCTGTTTGTTTGTACTATCTTCCATACGCGTTGCATTTTACATACACCTGGGCGCATTTTCTTGTAGTAGATTTGCCTTTTCTTTTACCTTAGGCGATTTTGTATGCACCTGGCTGTATATGTTTGTATTGGGCATTTTCCGGCAGTAGGGTTTTTCTCTTTTTTCGCTGGGCGTTTAGTTAGATCAGGCGTTTTCCTCCTGCATTGGTTTCTCTTTGTACCCTGGGCATTGTTATTTGTGTCGGGTGTTGGTTTTTCTCCATGGGTTTTCTGCTGATACCTTGGGCGTTTTTTTTTAGACATAGGGGCGTTTTTATTTCTGTAGTAGGGTTTTATTTTTATAAACTGGGCGTCTAAATTGGTATTGTGCGTTTTCTTCTCGGTGGGTTATCTCATGATACCTTGGGCGTTTTACTTTTTTCACAGAGGCGTTTTTCTGCAGTAGGGTTTTCTTCATTAAATTGGGGCGTATTATATCTACCGTGGGTGTGTTTTTTTTTGGGTTTCCCTCTTTATATCTTGGGCGTTATACATACCGTGGGCCAATTTCCAGCGGGCCTTCTCTTTTACCAGGGTGTTGTTTTTATTTCTTGCCCGTACTCTACAAGTTTGCATCTTCTGTTGTTTTTTAATTTCCTCAAAATGCTGGGCAGTAACCTCCTTGTTGGTGAGATATGGATATTGAAGTATGGTCTTGTAGTTGTTATTATATGAGTCGGTTAGTTACAGCTAGATTAAAAAGTGGTAGTAAAGCTCATTTTCCTAATTGATAGTTTCATATAGTAGCTCGTCCATCACCTTGTATTGCACCTTCACGACAATTGCGTGTTGATTGATTCTTGTTGGGTATCCTGAATAAATTTATTGGAAATGAAAAGGTAGATTCTTAAAGGAATTGAGATGGCAGAAGTCTTCGCTTGTAATAAATTTTTGGGACTGTAATAACCGTGGCTTCAATCCTGGCGCCCTCTCGTTCTACCTTAACACAATGTCCGTTGCAGGTATCGGGTGTCAATTGTGTTAAGGTGCATCATTTAGTTCACTGCCTTGATGATTGTGCTTAAGAACCTACCCCATTATCTCCTTCATTTATTTCATGTAATAACCATGTAACAAATTTCGAAGCCGTTAAACGAAATTATTGGTGCCTACTCCCACCCAGCCTTTAATCTCACCGCCTGATAATAATTTAAGGTGTTCCTGCATTGGGAGTGATGGATGCCTTATTCACCAGGCGTCGTGCAAGGATGAATCCATGGGGCGCTGAGCCTGCATGAAGGAGACTGAACCTGAACCTTCCTTCTGCCTTCCATCACCCTGCGTGTTAATTTTACCTTCTGCGGCATTGCCAGCAGACCGTCGTTACCCTCACCTGCGCGTCCCCCTCGTCCCCTTGAAAAACTCACCTGTAGCATACGGTGGCTCACGCGTTCCCTCCTCCATTACCTCCGCGTTAATGCGACTCTCACTTGCACGCTGGCCGAGGATCCTGAGAACCCTAGATTCTAAGTTTTAATTTCTGAGTATAAGGATGAGGCGTAAGCAACCATGTCAACTTGTTGATTTAATGCTATTATTGTTTTAAAATGTAATATCAAGATGACGCGTAAGCAGCCATGTTAACTTTGTTTGAATTAATGCTATTATTGTTTTAATGCAATATAATGATGATGCGTAGGTGTAAAATGCAATATTGATGATGCTTAAGTTGCCATGATAACCTCATTTTATTTAATGCTATTATTGTTTAAAATGCAATATAAAGATGACGCGTAAGTAGCCATGTTAACTTTGTTTGAATTAATGTTATTATTATTTTAATGCAATATAATGATGATGCGTAGGTTTAAAATGCAATACTGATGATGCTTAAGTTTCCATGATAACCTCGTTTTATTTAATGCTATTATTGTTAAAAACGCAATATCATGATGAGGCGTAAGCAGCCATGTTAACCTGTTGATTTAATGCTATTATTGTTTTAAAATGCAATATCAAGATGATGCCTAAGCAACCATGTTAACTTTGTTTGAATTAATGCTATTATTGTTTTAATGCAATATAATGATGATGCGTAGGTTTAAAATGCAATACCGATGATGCTTAAGTTGCCATGATAACCTCGTTTTATTTAATGCTATTATTGTTTAAAACGCAATATCATGATGAGGCGTAAGCAACCATGTTAACCTGTTGATTTAATGTTATTATTGTTTTAAAATGCAATATCAATATGACGCGTAAGCATCCATGTTAACTTTGTTTGAATTAATGCTATTATTGTTTTAATGCAATATAATGATGATGCGTAAGGAGCCATGTTAACCTGGTTTAAATTAATGTTATTATTGTTTAAGATGCAATATAATGATGTTGGGTAAGCTTTCATGATGAATCTTGTTTAATTTGATGTTACTATTGATTAGGATGCAATATAATGATGTTGTGTAAGCTGCCATGATGAATCTTGTTTAAATTAATGTTATTATTGTTTAGAATGAAATATAATGATGTTGCATAAGCTACCATGGAGAGCCTTGTTTAATTTAATGCTATTATTTCTGAAAATGCAATGTAATAATGGTGCTTAAGCTTCCATGTTAACCTTGTTAATTTAGTGTTGATATTTTTTAAATTTACAATGTGATGATGATGCTCAAACTGCTATGTTAACTTGTTTATTTAATGTTATTATCGTTAAATTGAATGCTAAGGATGAAGCTTAAACTGCAATATTAATATGGCTTAACTGCAATGGCAATACTGTTTAAATTGCAACAATAACATTCGCTTTATTTGCAATGTTAATGATGACGCTAGAATCGCAATGTCAATTTTGGATTAATTGAAATGTTCATGAGATGTTTAAATTTGCAAGGTTATTATTCGTCTAATTTGCAATGTTAATGATAAGGTCTAAATTGCAATGCAATGTTGGTTAGGTTATTCCAATGTATGTTAATAAATTGGAAGGAAAGGCAAGATAATATGGAGAAGGTAGATGTTCGAGGGTTTACCAATATGGTATGATATCATTGCTCGCTTATGGCGATTAATCGAAAAAGGGCAATGGGCTTGTGCTTATTGTTATCCCGGAACTAGTGCCTAATGACTTATAACTAATAATGGGGGTTGAGATTATTTGCCTTTACCTTATGATAAAGTCGTCGTCGGTTAATGATAATTAATGGAGCAATTGACCTTGATTGATGTATTCGGGTCTCATCAGTGGTTGGTAAACTTTAGAGTCCTCCTGACTGGCGTCTTCCGTAGAGGTCTTGATTGTCCCTGATTTGGTAGTACTTGGTGGTAGAGCACTGCGTGGTCTGCTTATGTTGGGAGGGATGTAGACACCTTTAGTAGCCTTAGTGTAGTGTCTGTGTATTTCCTACATCCAGAATCCAGTGTCGTATCAAGAGTCTCGGGCCCTTTAAAGGAAGGGTTCCACTCTTGCGACACACCTCAAGGGATTACTAGTTTCTGCCTGAGCAGTCGGCCAGGAGCCTATCTGAGCTCCTCTCTCTCCGGAGAAGAGGACTAAGATTAAACACCCTGCTTTCCTGTGAAGAAATAGTAAACATACTACCATGGATTCTACCTTCTGTGTTCATACGGTACCTAACCCAGAATGTCATGAGTGTTGAAGATTGTGGGGCGCCTTGGTCTTGGGTGTTCTTGCTTGCAGTTACTTGTTGTGTGCCTTGCGTCTTCTTGTTGTAATCATCGTGGTTGCGTCTTTTCATTCGTCGGGTGGCGACATAGAGTCTAGTGTGTCGGTTTCCCCTCCTACACGCGCAGACACATGTTTAAAACAAAAAAAAATTGCACTTGTATCAGCGTTGTTGTCGTAACTAGGAGGGTTCTTACAGTAAATACATTTTTTTTTCTTTTTTTTTTTTCTTTTAATACTCATTTTCATGTAACTTTTTTTTTATTTTGAATTTACTTTTTACATAAAGTTACATTTTTCATTATTTTACTTTCATATTTATTTTTTATGTAAAAATATGTTTCCATTTAACTTTTTCCTCTTTTGTATTTTCACTCCATATTATAGTATTAATATTAACTTTTATATTAATATTCTCCATTAATATTTAATCTCCATATGTTAATATTAATATTCTCCATCAATATTAATATTCTCCATCAATATTAATATTCTCCATTAATATTTAATTCAATTTATCATACTTTGATTTTCTCCTCCGCCATTCTTTTCTATATCAATCCCTCTTCCATTTGATCACATTTGTGGATCAAGTCCTTATTTCGATCCTTAACCAATTCGTGCCAATTCCTTCTTGATTCTTATCTACATATTCTTTCGCTGTGAATTAGCTTCCTTTGCAATTCCTTTGATTCCATCCTCTGGTTGCTTCGACCTCCATTATAGACTGTATCTAGCCTTTATCATCAATTCTTGTATTCATATCCTCAAAGTCCTTTAACTAGGTCCCTATCTTCATATGATCACGAGCTATATTAGAACTGTCTATTATTACTTCATTTTTTATCATTCAATTCTGATCATTCTATTTCAAAACATATTCGTCCATATTTTCAAACTTCCATCAATCTGTAGGCTTGTAGTGATTTGACATGTCATCGACTTGTCTTTGATTCGAGTTGTCAGGTGACTTTTCTTGCAGTCGTTCCACTTGTTTTCGAGCTACATTGGATCGAATTCCATCGTGATTTCCAAATAGTCGATATCATTGTTGTTTGAATTGACTCAACTTGAGACTCGATGGTATCGATGCTTCCTCATCAAACATCCACCATTAACATTCTCACCATCATAACTTGTTAAGGGGAATTCTTTTGCTCCTTCCTTTCATCAACCTTATCAACATTAAGAGAGTATATCTCTTGATTTCTTTCTTCAATTGAAATCTTCAGAATTCTTTGTTTTTAACCTCTTCCTCAGATTGATTAAACTGAGTGCCTTCTAAGTCAATTCTACATTTGACTCTTCCTCTATCTCTTCTATGAAATCTGCTTCAATTAAGATATTCTAAATCACTTCTTCCTCAAGGTGATATTCCTCTTCCTCTAATTTTATTATATCATTTTGTAATTCTACCTCAGATAAGATATTACGAGTTATCTTACTCAATTACTTCCTTGGACACTACTTTAATTAAAATCTCCATAATTGTCTCTCTTTGGTCTCTATCTAAAATCCCATTAGTTTTTTGGTTCAAAAAAACCTCATGCTAACTCACCGAACTTCAAAAAGAGGTCATCTTTGTTTCATAATACTTGTGTGTCAATATTTTCCATCATACATTTTCAACAAGTCTCGACTCTTTCTTTTCATGCAAGATCCCCAGTTACATACCTAGAAATACATTTAACAAAACTACACCAATACTTTGTGTTTGCCTCATAGTTTATACTTTAGTAAAACCATTAATTTTTCTTTCCATATCATTGCATGGAATAATCATCATCATTTATTTTATTGGTGCGATATGACTATAGTCATAGATATCTTCATCCATATTCTCAATATGGTGTATCATATGTTGATGTTGTCTAGAGGTACATGGAACTCTATCATACTGATATGTGGAGACAAGGAATCAACCACTTTAACTTCTATAATGTTGAAATCCATTTTACATGTGGAATCACTTTACGATGACATGTGGCATGCTTGTAGACTGCCACATCATCATTCACATTGTGATGTCACCATTATAATTCAATGACAACATTATGATGACTTATAGTTTCTCCTTTGATACCACTCATCAAGCATATCCTTTTTTATTTCTTGGCTTCCCATGTTTGATTACTTACCATGTTTGATTTATGTTTGCATCATTGGAAACAAAAAATCAATAATGTGAACAATCATATTATGGAAGAAAATTTTGAAATATTTTAATGGAAATTTAGAACTAATGAGATGACAAAAAAACACAATTGTTTGCAAGTAATGTGGAGGTGAGAATCATATAGAAAATATTGTATGAAAATGATTCAATAACAAATAAAACAATGTAAAACTAAAGAACAATACTAAGACAAAGAATGGAGAAGGGAAGATAGAGGTGAAAACTTTTAGTTTTGGGTGGTTGACTCCAAAAAGTAAGTATAATCAGCTATGGGATGTTCTAAGGTGAATTCATGTTGATTGATTTGGTTGGTTGTCATTGATGTCAACCCTTGAAGCATATCCTTTGCAAATTTCTATCTCAACATGTCATCATCACTTCCAAAAATAATTTCATCAACATAAACTTCAATTATTTTATCTTCTTCTATTTGAACCTTCAATTCAGTGATCATATGCTCTAGCTCTTGAGTGTCTTCTTTCTTGTCTAGTTGTTCTTGGGGCTTATTTTTTTTCTTCTTTTCTTTTTTTTTATAAATTCTATAACACTCAACAGTTCTTCTCGGTAGTCAATGTTTTCCTTCTCATATTCTTTTTCGATGTTTTATTTATCATAATCTTCTATTTGCATGAATATAATGCTTTATGTCTAAATTTCACTAATTTCATCTTCATCTAATGAGAAGTTGTCCTCTTTATGGTGCTTCCTTGTGTAAATCTAATACATATAAGATAAGCATTCAAAATAATTCATTTTGGAGTAGAAATTACTACGAGTCTCTCGTGAAGATACTCAAAATCTTTCGTTGGAAGTGGTTTTGTAAAGATATGTGACACTTGTTATTTTTTTCCCACATACTCAACTCTAATGTTATTCTCTGTATCTTGTTCACGTAGAAACTGATACTTGATTGGAATGTGCTTCATCTTGGAGTTCATCACTGAGATATTTTATATATTGATGGCACTTGTATTATCACAACAGATTAGAATGGGCTCATCATATTTAACCTATATATCTATCAGAGTTTGTTTCATCCACATAATGTGTGTACAACATGTTATTGTTGCAATATACTTTGATTTGGCTATAGATAATGATACTGATGATTGTTTCTTTCTTATCCAATATACCAAACACTCACCCAAGTAGAACGTTTATCCACGGGTGCTTTGTCGGTCATCAATGAGCAGTTTCAGGAAGATTTTAGTTAGGGGGAACAACCTCAAGGAAAGTTCAATTAGGGTGAAGCAACCCTGAACAAGAATTTACCTTTTCCATTGATGTCAAATGGGGAGAGATTTATCATATGTAGTATAAAGAGTTATATTCTTGGAGATAGAGTACAGAGGCATGGTTCCATGGGGAGCGATGGCCACAGGGGGATCATGAGCGATATGAATTCAATAGTGGTTAATGTTTGAGGGATTTTGGTTGAGGTATGTTGCTGAAGTTATTGGTATAGATAGAGTTTGTATAATAGTGAGGTTCTAGCACATGATTTGAGATACATACTTATGGTATAGTGTTTGAGGTATATGTGATGAGATCATATTGATTGATGAGTATACAATGAAAGGTTTATTAGTGACAAATTTGACAGAACAGGTTATGACAGTGATATATTGAGTTTCTACATTTGACGCTTATATTTCAGGTCAAGTGGACGGTGGAAGGATAGGTATTTGTAACCACCTTACAGTTGTAACTGGATAACATAGGGGGTTGTATCCTCCTTTTGTTATAGCCAGAGAATTGGGAGTTGGAGCTTCCCTCAGGTTGTAGCCTGAAAATAGGGGGTTAGGGAATCCTTCATGTTGCAGCTAGAAAACAAAGGAAGTTGGTGTTTCCAATGAATGTAATTCTTAAAGACAAATAAGAAAAAACATTTTGTGGTTTTCTTCCGCAATGGATTTCCACTTAAAATATACTAGTGTATTGTGCATGTGTATGATTGTTCATTTGTTCATGGGTTATTTACTGTGCCATTATAGGATGATAATGCTATATTCATCATAAATATAAATAAAACTTGCATACTTTGGTTAAGAGGATTTAAAATCTCTATTACTAATTCACCCCCTTCTCAATATTCCAACAATTCGCAACAAAAAACTAAATTTATGGAAAAAGGAGGGTTATTTTCTTCTAATTGTAATAAATAACGGGTGTTATATTACTACACACTTTTGCATATGATTGGTGATAAATAATTGTTTTCTTATTTTTATGAGGAAATAAATTACTCCAAGAAAATATTATAAAAAACAAAAATTAGATGTTTTAGGGATTGGATCTGTTTGTTTCAAAAATAAACATTTGAAAAAGGTTTTGTTAGTGAAAGGATTAGGGGATAATATTATATCCATATATAAGTGTGTTTAAAATAGTTATGAATTTGTTAATCGAGATCAGGTTATTATGAGATAAAGACAATCCCTAAATAGAATTATAAGAACCATGGATCCTAACAATGGTCTCTTTAAGTTGGTTGGTTTTGTTGATGGAATTATAACATCTAATTTTTAGTTGATCATATAGATTATATGTCAAAATTGTGGCATGATAGACATAGATGTTAAATTATAAACATTTGTAAGACATGATAGCTAATAACATGGTTAGAGGCCTAATAAAACTTTTCTGTTAGTAAAAGTTGTGTTTCAACCAAGAATCATTAAGATCATTAACTAAATTATGGTGCCATGTATCTCTTAAATTCCATTGATGATTATAGTAAAATATTATGGGTTTATTTTATTGAAAGAAAAACTAAAGCATTTTATGTCTTTAAAAAATTCAAAGTCTTAGCTGGAAATCAAATTGGTAAAATAATTTGTATTTTGAACACTAATAGAAGGGGTAAATTATGCAATTATGCATTTGAATCATTATGCGAAAAATGTGGTATTAAAATCTAATGAACAACTTTGTATAATTCTCAACAAAATGGGGTAGTTTTCAATGAATAGAAACTTTCTTGAGATGACGTGATACATGTTGCATTATGGAAGTTTGCATATCAAATTCCTAGGTTTTTCTATTTTTTGTGCAGGTTATACAATTAATAGAATACTCAAGTTATACAATTAATAGAATATCCAGTAAAGATCTTAAAAGAACGAACCATGAAGAAGTATGTAGTGGTAGGAAGCTAAATATTGGTTATTTTAAATTTTTTGTTGCTTACATGGGCACATGCTCTACATGAAAAGAGAAAAAAAATAGAACCCAAAAGTCATGAATGTTAGTTTGTTGGTTAGAGTAAAGAATTGAACATTTAGAGGTTGTATGATTTGGTAACTAAAGATGTCTCTATGGGAAGAGATGTAAATTTTGATAATCTTTCTCAACTCATAGCTTCACCTTCTCACTTTTTTTAAATGGAGACTAAAACAATGACAATAATACTCATCCTTCTAGAGACAAAATGAAGAGTATTAGACAGATTTATGAGAAAGAAAATAGGATATATGGCATTGAACTTATGACAAAGGTATTACAGACAACAATTTCATTTGAGGAAATAAGAGGAAAGAAAAATTAGAAACAAACCATCAATGTAGAATATGATGCAATGATGAAAAACGAGACATGGTTGCTTGTGCCTTGTCCTAAATGAAATTTTTTATAGGTTCTAAATGGGTTTATATGAAAACATTTAACTCAAATGAGGGCATAGATAAATTCAAATAAAAAATTAATACTATTCAAACAATTATTTATCTTGCTTCAAGTCTTAGCTAACATATACATCAAATAGTTGTTAATAATACATTGTTGAATAAGAATATCCATGAATAAATATATATGCATAGATCCCTTGGTTTAATGGATAAAAAACATCCTCAATTTTTTTACATGTTGAAGAAATCACTTAGTAGAATCAAATATGCTTCAAAGGCATGGCATAAAAATATAGATTTTTATTTCGAGCAACATGGGTTCAAAAAATGCAAAAGATCCAAATCTCCATGTGAAGAAATTTCAATGAGAGATCCTTCTTATTATTCTTTACTTATATGATTTGATGATTGTTGGTCCAAAATATTGTGTTGATTAAAACTTTGAAATTAAGGTGTCAACGAACATTTGATATAGTGATCTAGGTGTGCTAGTTTGTAAACTACATCATGGATTGTTTCTTTCATAATCAAAATATGCAATGGATCTTTTGACAAAAAAATTATTTATTACAAACTTATTTTTACTCTAGTTTAGTGTGGAGTCAATCTTGCCAAGGAATGTCATTCAAATAAGGTATATGCTACATTGTATATTCAACTTGTTCGCAACATAGTTTATTTAACACACACTAGACAAGGGACTTTCTTTCTACTCAATCTAGTTTCCATATCTATGCAAGAACCTAGATAAATTCATTGGCTTCTTTCTATAAAAAAATTCCCTATAACCATTGTACACAACACTATGCCATCTATTGTGTTACTAGTCCCAAATTTATTTTATAGTGTGTGGGGTGATTTCTATGACAAGGAATCCATAGGTGGCTATGTTTTCCATATTGGATCAATATCTATTAATCCTTTGAGAAAGAGTATATAGAAACAAATGAAGCAAGAAAAAAAACAATGTCTATTCAAAATGCCTTATTAAAGTTTGGCTTTACCTGGAATTCTACAAATACCATATTTTGTGACAATGAAAATGGGACATTCCAATTTTTCTTGCTAAAATAAAACATATTGAGATTAATATTAATCTTAGATCTTGTACAAGCTCAAGTTGTCAAATTACAATATTGGTGTAGTGATGAACAAATTGTTGAGATTTTTACCAAAATTTTGACTAAAGCTAAATTTTTAAAGCTATCAAGTATGTTGGGCATGTTGGAGGTCCATATTAAGGGAGGAATAGATGCAAAATGTCCCCCTCCACTTCTCTTTTCTTGCAAATTATGTTATTTTTAGAGGGGAAATTTTAAGCAAGGAAAGAGAGGACTCTATTTAAGAAGAGATTTCTCTAGAAGATTAGAAGTTTCTAAACTTTAGATTATTTTAGAAGATATTGAATTAATTGATAATGTGGAACTATAAATATATGTCACAGCCTTCCCATAGAGGTTTTGATGATTAGATTTCAAAGTTACAATTAGATTTAACAAACATACCTATATATTGTGGATTGCATTATTTTTCTTAATGAATACATTTAAGTTTCGTAAATACTATTATTTTTTATAAATTATCCTTGTTGCAATATTGCTCAATTCTCTTTATCTCAATGCAAAACAACCAAAACATATTTAAAAGGTTCAACAAAAGCAAGGCAAAGTAAAGAGACTAACAAAAGGAAACACATACTTTCAAGGAATCCCTTGGTATGATGAGTAAAAACAAGTACTCTTATTGTTTTGTGGATTTTTTGTGTTTTTGTTTCTTATATTTAATCATTTGTAAATGGGATTGTGGGTATACGTGTTATTATTGTTTTGTGGATTGGTTGTGCTTGCGTTTATTATATTTAATAATTTGTAAATGTCATGGTTGGTAAAATCAATTGTTGTTATTGATTTGTGGATTGTTTGTGCTTGTATTATTTATAGGTGTACTTGTTATTTGATTTTGAAGTTAAGACATGAATTTCATAAATATATATTTAAATTAAAAATTATCACCTATTAATAGAATGATACATTACTTCATTGATGAATTCAATAGTCTTCAAAAGTCTTATTATTAAGCTACCCTGCAATAAACTTGGACACTTAGTTTTCAAATTCATGAAAGAAAAAGGAGAAATATTTGCATGAGCATCCACACCACATAAAATAACCACCTTTAAATATATATCATATACATAGTTTAAATCAATCTCATGTACAACAATACTACTTAGTTCTAAATAAATATCATATACATAGTAAAAACCAATCATATACATATAACTAAAAGAAAATATACATGAACATCGATGCCACCTAAACTACCATCTAATAAATATACATCATGTACATAGTTTAAATCAATATCATGTACAAAAACACTAACTACTCCTAAATAAAAACAAAGAAACATGACTGCAATAAATTTGGATACTTAGTTTTCATGATCATGAAAGAAAAAGGAGAAATATTTGCATGAACATCCACACCACATAAAATAACCACCTTTAAATATATATCATATACATAGTTTAAATCAATCTCATGTACAACAATACTACTTAGTTCTAAATAAATATCATATACATAGTAAAAACCAATCATATACATATAACTAAAAGAAAATATTCATTATATCAATAAAAGTTCAAAATTAATAGAACAGTTACTAGAACAAATCATTCTATAGTATGCAAGGTTCATGAATGGGAATGTTCCAATTTTGAATGGAAATTCTCCAATACATTAGAAAATGGAAACCTTGGGTATATATCTAACGTGTCTTTCACTTAATCATACACTAATTAACATAATTAAAAATGATTATTCATTAAGTGAGAATGTTATGATTCTTCACAAATCTAAGGTATCTATTTGGTAGCTCTTGCACTTAATCTCAGTCATTAACATAGTAAAAAATGCTTACTCATTGCAAAATTTCAAAGAAGATAGAGCAAACACTTTCTAACCATAAAAGTTTTTGACCAACTTAATGACGTGACCAAGTTTATTATTATACTTTTAAAAAAACTATAAAATTGTATTAATCTATGTCTATAAAAATGACAAGATTAAAATGTAAACAAGATAAGGTAGAGTAGACACTTTATAACCATAACGTTTTTACCAACTTAATCACATGGCCAAGTCTAAATGTTTTACCTTTTGGTTTTTTTGTCAATTTTTTCTATTAGATTTTGCCAGAAATCATGTGACAAATGGTTGGATCTACATATTTAAGTGGCTAAGTTTGTATAATCTGAATGCCCAAATTTTTTCAACAGACCGAATCCATAACACAAAATAGTGATTTTCTCCAAATTTACATAGGTTGATTCCAACCAAAAAACAAGAAATAGAACATTTACCTAACACCCCTTTAAATACCCAACCTTGAAATTTAAGAAACAAAGTTATTTTACGTAAGAATGAAAAAAAAAAAAAAACATTCAAAT
>ML782536.1:49363-118899 GCA_009831015.1 Picea engelmannii | reverse complement strand
AAATGAAAAAAAAAAAATTCTTTCTAAAAATAAAAAAACATTTTTTTGTCTTTTGAAATTTATGAAAACATACTTAATATTCTCATACAGACTATGGAAAAGTATGGACATTGAAAAAAAATGTTAAACTTGTAAAATGATACAACCTTAGTTACACCCAATGTTTTTAGTACAAAACACTATAAATATGCTTAAAACCCAACAACAATAGTACTAACAAAATAGTTTAACTACACCCAATTTATTGAACTACAGAACACTAAAAACCCTGTAAAACCTAAAAAAATGTTTTAAACCTCGCAACAATAGTACTAACAAAATCTTTTAACAACATCTTATTTATTGAATATTGAACACTAAAATCCCTGCAAAACCTAAAAAACATATGCTTAAAATCCATGTAAAAGATTAAGAACAATGGAAATATGCTTAAAACCCAACAACAATAGTATTAACAAAATCTTTTAACTAAACCAAATTTATTGAATACAGAACACTAAAATCCCTGTAAAACCTAGAAAACATATATTTAAAATCCGTGTAAGAAACATAAAAAGACATTAAGATGATTAATTGCACCCAATTTCTTGAGCACAGAACAACATTGGAAATATGTTAAAAACAAGTAGCAATAGTACTAAGAAAATCTTTTATCTACACCCAATTTATTGAATACAGAACACTATAAATACTTGTAAAACCTCAAAACTATTGGGGGGCGATTAATGCCACCAACAACTCAGTCGCTTTCCGCAACATTTCTCTTTTGCTTATTATCTCCACAACGTGATTGTTATATATTGTCTTTCTATATATATAGTATGCTATTGTGTGGATTTGTAATTCAAATTATATCTATATTTCATTATTTGATAGTTCGGCTCATGACTTTTTGGGTGACCCAACTAGTAGTTTAATATTCCAGCCAAGTATGTGACATATTTACGAAGAAAAGTATGGGGTTACTAGGGAGGTACCAATGGGATAATAAATGTAATGAAATAAGTCCATTATATAATTATATATAAAATAAAATAAGTAACAGTAATGAAATAAGTCCATTATATAATTATAAATAAAATAAGTAATAGTAATGAAATAAGTCCATTATATAATTATAAATAAAATATGAAGCTATAGTAATGAAATAAGTCCATTATATAATTATAAATAAAATAATATACTAATAATGAATAGTTTCATTGTATAAATACATATGATGGATAGTTACATTGTATAATGGTTTTTTTTTCACATTTCATCCGCACCTCCTCATCCAATTGCACCATCTCCCCTGCACTTCTTCCTTCTATTCCTTGCACCATCTCCCCCTACACTTCTTCCTTCTATTCAACTAGTTGGTCGTCTTTGATCAATAATAATTTATGATCCTCTCTATAGCTTTGATTCCGAACCTCATGATGATCACTCGATCCTCTCATTGCCAATATGTTCCGATGCTCACTAATTATCCCTATGTAATCCAACCCTGCGAATATATCAAAATAAAATAGAGTAAATTAGCCCTCTTGTTATATATTGTCTTTCTATATATAGTATTCTATTATGCTTATTTGTAATTCAAATTATATTTATATTTCAATCTTTGCTAGTTCGGCTCATGAGTTTTTGGCGGACCGAGCTATTAGTTTAGTATTCCATATTCAGGCTAAGGAAAATATGGGTTACTAGGAGGTACCACGGGGATAATGAATGTAATTTGGTATAATAATGCAATAGACTTATTATATAATTAAAAATGAAATAATATAATAATAATAAATAGTTGCATTATATAAATACACAAGTACCATGGTATTGGAAGCGTATTAGATTGTATTTTCTTGTGGCAAGCATGGAGGGTGAAATAATTCCTTCATAAACAATAATTTATGGCTACATCCTTATGTTTTCTATGATGAATGTTTTGGTATATTTGATGTTCAAGAGTTTAATATCTTGAATTTTTGTGGTGAATTTTCTATTGTATTTTCCGAGGTTTACTGCAATGTAAGTCACAATATCCTCTCATAAAACCAAAAAAGTAAACAAGTAGTATACATGGCCCAACTTTATGCCGAAACTCACTCCAAGCGCATCATCCTCCCATCGAATAGAGCCTCTAGAAGCCGCAACTAGTGAGAACAAGATCAAGAATATGGGCCAAAATAAAATTAAACGGAGGTTGAATTTGGTGTGTTCATTGGTTTTTTACTAATGTAAATAGAATTATGTGAAAAATGTGAAGACTACATACCAAATGGGTTTTTGCATAGACAATCTTTCCCCAATTGCACACTCCAAGATATGGTGAAAATATAGATCTCTAATAAGTTTTTGGCTTTGTGTATTTAACAACAAAATCATTAATGAATCCATATATAATTTTTTTGTTAGTTTCAAACTGTTATCCAAATGTAATCAAACCTAGAAAAAAAGCTCTTGGTTTCTATAACAAGTATCTATAGAACCATGTTGCTAGATGACTACACCAATTAGAAGGTAATGAAAAATGTCATATATTGTCTCAAGGAAGAAAATTAATGGAAAGAAAATTTTCATTGTGATGGGTTGTTTGGCATTGTCTTTTTTTAATTGTGAATTGTCCTAATATATTGTATAGAATGGATTTAGGAGCATATCGATTTGTAAAGCTTTAAATGGGAAAGAAGGATGGAGGACAAAAATGTTTTTTGGTTGTTAAGAATAGATAATTTTATGAGAAAGTAATCTTAATGTTGGTAAACACTAACTAAGGAGTGAATCCCCACATATAGAAGGAGTGTGTCACGGGTCTAGAATTTTCATTCTATTTGAGCCTCCCATACCACTGAAACATTCTAGTCACTTATGGTACCAATAAGACCTTACTAATTGGGCATGACCATCAACAACTTGTATCACTCACAATACCGTGACTAGCATAATGTCATAGTGTTCATTTTACTAAAGGTGATGTTGCAACATGAACACCCAACCATAGGAAACCTACTATTACCCCCCTCCATGAGCCAAGCATATTTGAACAACCAACTTCCCAATGCGAGACCATGGTATCACCCATTTGATCCAACCCATGATAGTTAATGAAGATAATATCCCTCCTTTATACATTCACATATCTTCACTTATCGACATTATTTCCTTACCATCTATAACACACACAATATATCACATTTCCAAGCCACACTATCTTCCACCAAATCCCACTATGTAGCACCTTGTTTTTCGTCCACCCTGGACATCCTTGGTCCTCCTATCCTATGTCATAGTACACCATCCTAACTATCTTATGAATCACTATGAGTTAATCAGCAAGGATGCAAAAGCATATTGAATAACCATGAAACTTACCAAGTATGCCTAGCGTACCTGTTGATTAAAGTTGGTTGTCATTGATGTCAACCCTTGAAGAAAGACCCGTAGAACAAAGGTTTAGGTAATGGACCCAATATTGTTTGATGTAAATATGACTCATTATTGTTTATTCATGGTTGATAAGAAGTAAATATGGATGAACTCCAAAGTGGTCCCCTTATGGTGAAATCCCTCATGGGAAGACACTTTGTGGAGTAAGAGAACCCATGCTTAATTGTGAAATAATGAGATGAAGGAAAGTGAATTTGTCAGGGAAAATATCCTAGATACATAGTACTTGTCATGTCATTTCTGGTGGTATATGGAACGTCACATAATTCCTCACGGTTAGAGATTTATGGCCATGAGAAGTTGGAGACCCCAGGTTTGGGTAATGGACACAAGTTTGTTTGATGGGTAACAGTATGAGTTATGATATATTTTCAGATAATACTATTCTATATGGATATTACATGTCATGCCATTTCTGGTGATATGTAGAATGTCACATAACTCCTCACGGTTTGATATTGATGGCCTTACGAAGTTGGAGGACCACTATCACTTCAGAACCCTTCCCTCTAGTCCTTAGCCTTTTTCCTTCAAACTTTGAGTTCTCCCTTAATTTGACTCCATTTACCCTTAGGCACTGATCTTAGGTCTCCAACGTTGAAGTGATAGTGGTCAAACAAACTCTCAAAATCTTATCAATTGAAACCATAAATAACTACTAACCCTAATAAGGCTAACGCCATCCTTGGTTATTCCATCTTGATGCAGTAAGTTTTTCTTTATAGGCAATTAGGTGATGGTTTAAAGCATTTATTGATTAAGGGATTGATTGGACACACTCATTGCTACATTATCTTGGTATTTATTGATGAATTGATATTATTTCATTGTTGTATTAATAAACATTGATCTCGTCAATATCTATTGCTTATATATTGATATCAGATAGTTATATGAAGTACTAACCCTTTGAATCATAGCTTGCATGTATTAGTTTGTTGTTTCTTTGTTGGGGCAGGTGTTCTCATTTGGGCCTACACTTCATTATTGATTGTTTAGCCCCACTATGTGCTCTTGGTGGTGACCTGTGAAGAGGGAATTTTACACTGACCTTTATACCTTAGCCTCTTCAAAACCCTAGGCTATTGGGGACATATCCCCTAGGCCTAGCCTCCCTAAGGAGAAAGAACATCCCCATTGTAGTGACATTGGGTGGGCTAGGTTCCTATTATGCTAGTTTGGCCTCTATCTTCTAGCCTTTTGACCTAGCTACAAACTGTGCAATAAGAAAGTCCATTGTCACTACCTCCCACATCCACTTAGGAATGGGTAAGGGTTCCAACCAAGGATGATTTTATGGATGGAAATTTATTTTAAAATGTAGAAACCTTGGTGAATTTTATTAATCCTTCATATGTCAACTATAAATTTTTGGCGATATTTTTGTAAAAATATTCAAATTCCTAAGTATTTTATATAGTTTTTATAATTTTTGGCGATTTCTAAGGTAAAATAATTTTATCCTATAGAATTTGGGTGAATCATGTTTAAAATAATGAATCTCAGTTTTGGAAAAGCCATGGAAAATTAGCTCATGATCGAAATTTATCCCCTAAAATCATCCATGGTTGCAGGAACCTTGTTGGGTGTCTATGCTCATATTTAGCCTTCTGGAACTCCATAAATATGGAGATGTAATAAGCAATATCCTTCTTCATACTTGACCAAAAATATTGGCTCTTGACTGCTGCCACAGTTTTTTGATATCTAGGGTGCCCTGCATAAGGCACATTATCAATTTCATGCAAAATCATACGTTTCAAGTCCTAGACATTAGGTATATAAATTTTGTTCTTGTACATAAGTGTTCCATCTATTTCCAATTTATAACTTTCCACTTTCTGTGGCATATTGCCTTGTTGTAGCTTTGCTACTAGCTCCATGTACTGCAAATCTGCATTTGCAGCTTCCAAAGTTATTCCCTTTATATCAGTTCGATACATGCTAATGGTTGTAGCATGTAACTCGTGTACTCTCCTACTAAGTGCATCAAAAAAAAAAAATCTCCTTCCCTTTGATATGCTTGATATAAAAATCGTACTCACAGAAAAACTCCAACCACCTACTTTGCCTAGCATTCAAGGTTTGGCTGATCGAACAAATACTTTAGACCGTTATGGTCTATTCTCAGTTCGAACCTCCTTCCCATGAGGTAATTCCTTCACTTATTTAGAGCATGTACTATGGATTCCAACTCCAAATCATGAGTGGCATAGTTCCTTTCATGCTCTTTCAACTTTTTGGATTCATAAAAAATTACAAATCCATTATGACTAAGGACTCCTCCCAATCCTTCTTTGCATGCATCAGTGCATACCAAAAAATATTCATTTCGATCTACAATCCTCAATATTGGAGCACTGGTTAACAGTTGCTTCAATTGCCAAAATATTTTCTCACAATCCTTTGTCCACTGAAACTTCTTCTCCTTCCTTTGCAAGGAAGTGATAGGGTGAGCTATTCTTGAGAACCATGTGATAAAAATTCTGTAATAACCAACTAAACTCATGAAGGATCTAACTTATTTCATGTTCTTTGGCGTTGACCATCCTCTAATGGCCTCAATCTTCTAAGGATCTACAGTTGTCCCATCCTTCGAAATAATATGCCCCAAGTAATGGATCTATTTTTTATAAAACAAACACTTTCTCAACTTGGCATACAATTGGTGCTCTCTTATCACTTGCAACACCATCCTCATATGTTTTTAATGCTCTTCCTATGACTTGGAATACACTAGGATTTCATCCAGGAATACTATGACAAACTTCTCTAGATAGTCCCTCAATACACGATTCATTAAACACATAAAAACAATGGGTGCATTCGACAACCCATATGGCACCACTGTGAATTCATAGTGACCATACCTTGTTCTAAAGGTGGTCTTGTTGATGTCTTCATCCTTTATCCTTACTTGGTGATATCCCGAACTGTGTTCTATCTTCGAAAATATCTTTGCATCCTTCAACTAATCAAAGAGGTCATCAATCCTTGGCAGAGGATATTTGTTTTTTACAGTTACTTTGTTCAATTGTCTGAAATCGATACACAATCTCAACATCCCATCCTTCTTCTTCACAAACAGGACTGGGGAACCCCAAGGTGACACACTTGGGTGTATATACCCCTTCTTCAAAATCTCTTCAAGCTATAATTGTTTCTCTTTCAGCTCTGGTGTACTCATTCTCTAAGAATCTTTCGACACTAGAGCTGCTCCAGGAATCAAGTTTATAGAGAAATCAATATCTCTCTTCGGGGGTAATTTTGGTACCTCCTAGAATACATCTTCAAACTCCTTTAGTACCACATGATATCCAATATTTGAGACCTCATATTTATATGCTTCCTCCACATGGGATGCAAATAATTGACATCCTTTTCTGTAGCACTTCTTCAACTGCATTGTTGAGATTTCTCTCATAGCAAAAAATCTGGGAATTCCTTGGATTGTTCTTTGATTTTCCTCTTCATCGAGGCAAGTGAGTGCCTTGTTATGACATTCCAAGATGGCATGGTGTTGGTCCAACCAATAAATCCCAATTAGACAGTCATAAGACCCTAAAGGTAGAACATTCAATTCATCCTTTGTGCTCAGTCCATTCATGTCCACAAGACATGACTTAACCAACTCAATGAATTTTCTCTTGGTTCCTGTAGCCAACTGCAGGAACTAAGAATTTTAATGTTGTCTCATTGACAAATGAAAACTTTACACGAATATAGGATCTATAAAACTATGTCTAGCCCATGAATCAATTAAATAGTAAATGGTTGGTTGTTAATCATACCTTCCACTTCAATCATGTGTGATTGAAATTCATCTTGCTTGTTGTCAAGGGCTTCATAGATCCTTGACATTCTACTACCCATGTCCTCCACTTTTTCAGCTTGCTGAACATTATGGAAAACTCTCACTTTTCCATTTTTGTAGGGATAATATCTGTTCTTATGGTCTCCCTGATAGCCCCAACACTGAATGGGAATCTATCTTGGCATTTGTTCCCCTACTTCATCCATTCTCGGCTCTCTAAATGATGGCTATCCTTGAGGACTATTTTTGAAAAAAGGAGGTTTGTTTCCCTTCTTCCTTTGTTCTTTCATGAACTTCCTCTAGTCGTCTTAAGACTTCCGAAAGGTAGGATTTTCTCTTTGTTGTTCATATAAGAATTTCTCTCTTCTTATCGCTTCTTCCATGGTATTAGGGTCATCATACTAGATCTTGTCACCAATGGAAGGTGGTAGTCCACTCAAATACCTTTGAATAGTCACAGTCTCTTCTTTGATGAATGGAACATACTTCAGTAATTCCAAAAATCTATGTTCATACTCATATGCTCATGATGCCTAGATTGAGTTCAAAGAATGCTTTCATCGTTCTATCATAATATCTCTGATTCAAATACTTCTTCTCGAAATACCTCTTGAATTACTTCCAAGTGATATCTTTATCTCTAATGTGTTATACCTACACAAGTCGATCCCAACACATGGATTCTTTCCCTTTTAGTTGATACATCGCAATTCTTCCTTGCGCATGTGAGGAATAATTATGTAGTTGGAAGTATTTCCTCATACCAAGAAACTATGTTTCGACATCTTCCTCCTTCTGATGTTCTCTATAAAATGTCCTTTTTAAAGCCATATTTCCAAATTAGACATTTTAGCCATCTTGCCTAACCATCTCACCCTTCCACCTCCTATCGTAGCTTTCCAAATTTGGGGCATTCACCCACTTTTTGGGAGCTTTGAGCCCCTTATTTGGCCATAGTTCATTAGGATACCTAATTTTGTGTCCTTGAAAACTCAAATCCATTTTTGGTTGCTTAAAGGGGGGTCCATGGCGTCAAACTTTCCTTAATCCTTCATATTTCTGCAAGTGAACCACAAGTTTTAGGTCTTGTTCATATCTCCCTTCAATTCATCCACTCTAGATCTCTTGTGCTTTCTATTAGGGGATAAGCTTGAACTATTGGGTTTCCTTCTCTTGGAGCGACCTTGGGAGTGATGATGGTGTCTACCCACAATCCTTGACCTTCTTCCCTCAGAAGTTTGGTGACTCCTTGTTCTACTCGAGACACTTTCCTTATCCAACTTCTTTTCTATTCTCTCCAAACTCTTTAACAACTTTATGTTGAATTTTGCTTGTTTTTCCTGAGCTTTTATGAACTTTCTTATATCTGCTCAGTGGGTTTGGGCATATTTTTGCAATCCTTCTGTTATCTCCTCAAATAAATTGGTGGAGATTTTTGCTTTTTAGGTGATAGATTGTGGTCCAAAATTTATTTCTAATTTTTTGTAGGTAGGTTAGAGATTTTATTTTCTGTAAATAAACTCAGAAAGAACTTTTGATTTGGTTTGATCAAGCAAAAGACAAAATCTCAGGTTTCGATGGTTTAGGCGAGCCTGAAACGCGCTCATTAACCACCGAAAGCCTTCGTTCTCGTTAGTTAAGAGGGAAAAGCCAAAGCTCATTTAACTACCGAAAAGATTTCAACCGGAAAAATGAAAAACCCGTGCTTTCACATGAGCTAGTTGTCAAGTGGCGCAATGATGAAAACATAACCGCTGAAAGTCCATGAAGGTGGTAAGGTATGCATGTTCTCATTGTATCTATCTAAATATTGATACCCTATTGTCCTTTAAACTACACTTGTCATTTCAAAATTAAGGCTTGGCAAAGACACAGAAACTCATGTGTGTTTCCCGACTAACAGAAATGATTAGTCATGTAGCCCCTCACCATCTCCAGTCACGAGTACGCAAATCCATTATGACCCTGATTAATCTCTGATTTGATCTCCATTTATTATCAATTTGAATTCGGGAGTCATTGAGAGAGTCTTGAGCCCGTGATTTCATCAAGCAAACGCATATCCAAAGATCATAATCCTGTTTTTTGTGGTGATTGTTGAGCACAGTTAGAGTTCAACAGATTTTTATCAAGCCAATTGTCATACCAATGAAGCCAGGTCGAGTTATCAGGTAGTTCAAAGTCCATACTGTTTCAATTCAATTGTATATCTCACCGAAACTCGAAATTTTTTACGTATATTCAGTCATTCTATTGCCTAAATTTGGTAGTGATTGATATTTGTAATAAGAACTCTGAGTCACCCTGTCCCATTTTTTCTTCCATGTGTCATACTCTCTGTCATCCTAAATCATACAGTCTTTGTATCCCTCGCACAAATTTTTTCCTTAATCACAGGTACAGTCAGCATTTACAAATGTTGAAATCAGGGCCAGTTCTAAGGGATGAAATGGATGGAGTTTGGTACCTTGAGGCTCACCCTGAGGTGGCCGAGTTTTTCAAGCAAACTGGAGTATATAATTATTGTGAAAAAATAGCAGATTTTCACCAAAAGGAGTCCAAGACCTTTGCTAGCTCATATGATGGAAGAACAACAATAGTGGGAAAGGAGCAGTTTGTGGCTGATGAGGCACCATAGCTAAGTTCACCGGTCTTCCTAGAATAGGCGATTGTTGGCTCAAATCAACTGTACCTTTGAACATTGAATTTAGGTCCTACCTACAAGCTAGAGCCTCTGCACAAAGATCTTACATGGAAAAAAGACATACCAATGTCTTATCTGGAACCCAAATGGAAATCACTCCTGAAGGCAATCTTTGTCTATATCACCTGTGAAGGTAGATACAATAGAGTCATGTTCTACCACTTCAAACTTCTAAATAACTTCACAGGGAGATCTCCCATCAATTTACCATTTTACTCGCACAAAGCCCTCATGAAAATGGCTAGGCAGGTCAAAGCCAAGCCCACTAAGGTGGCAAGTAGATTGTCTCATCAAGGACTCATTACTCTCATTGTTAAAGAGTCATTGAAGAAAAGGTAGGTGGATTAGAACTAATTCCTCTTCTGGAATGAATTCCAGACTGATTGGCAATAGTTGGAGAAGGGTAAAAAAGTTGCCACTAAGAAGACCATTACTCATAAAAGAAGTCATAGAAAATGAAAGGGTATCTCACCACCAAGAGATCTGATAGATTCATCCTCTGTTAAAAGAAAAAGAACCAAAAGAAAGTTACAGTTTGAGGGTGAACAAACCAAGGACCCTGCTGAAGGAAGTAACCCTTTCAACCTACCATATAGTGATTCAGAGCCAGAACAGGAGTTAGCAGAGACACAAGGTAATGTACAGGCTAGACAAGTTGCAAACGATTGTTCCAACTTGCCCTCACCAACTCCCTCCGAGGCACATAGTCCACCATTGGAAAAAGCTTCTTCAAGTAAGCCTAAAGCATCTAGGGCACAGAAAATCAATAAACTCTTGCAACAAGTCTATGAAATGGAAGTCTTGGAGAGAGTTATTAAAAAGGAAAATATAGACTTGATTGAAAGAAATGCAAAGATTTTCAACATAAACCAAATCCTCAAAGAAAATCATGATAAGATCAAAGACATGAACAGGGTTTTGATAAGGGAGAACATGAAGCTGTACAGGCAACTCAGGATTTTGAGGCTGAAATTAAAAGATTCTCAATCGCCAACACAAGAGAAAATAGGTTTGGAAACTCTAGCCAACTTAGCTACAACCATGGTAGATTTAACAAAGTCTTCCACATAGCAAGTTGAAGTTCGTAGATCTGCACGAACAAGAGCTGCATCATCCAAAAGACATTAAACATTCAACAAAGAATCAAGGTAATCATTTTTGCAAATTTTGAAGTTTTCTCAAAGCTGAAGTTTCAGTGGTTTAGGCAAACAGGACGACTTTTCATTAACCACCGAAAGAAGAGCTTTCATTAGTTAATCCACTCAGGAGTCTTCTAGGTTAACCATCGAAAGCCTATCACTGCCAGAATGACCGAATTTTTGCTGAGATCGGGATTTTTTGAGTTGGAATGGTTTGAGACATCTTCGAATGGACATTTGCTGAATTGTCAAGTCAGATCCAATAGCTATTTTTGATGGGTAAGGCAAAGAAGAGGTGTTTCAATCATTTTTGGTACCTTTTACAGAGGCAGAAAGTTAGGGTTTTTGCACACCTCAATAAATCTGAATTTGTATCTCTTGAAAGAGTCATCACTCAGCCTTGGAAGGCTATTATGCACTCTACCATGACTCTACAAGATATGAAGACCATGAAATGTGGGATTGAGCTCATTTTGAGGATCATTCCATATCTTTCGCAAATTGAATTTTGACTTTCTATCTTTAGTATATCTGATCCATGCTTTTAGGATCTCAAGACTACATTGTAAATCTATAAAGCTAAAGGTAGAAGATGAACTAAAGGTTCGATTTTGAGTTCTATATGCTATTGTTTTGTATGAAAGACACTTTCTTTAACATATTAGCCTACAAGCTTCTTTCATTTGTTATTGTCAGACCTTCTTTCATCTTTGTCTATGCTTATGAGTGGAATTAGTTCTTTTGTCTCTGTTTAATGATCCTATGGTGACTTTCATATTACTTTTGATTGTTAAGCAAGAATCAAAAGTATCTTTGGCTAGATTGTTGACCCATCATATATATGGTTTTATGTATGTTCTGGTTAATTGATTAGTTTTCTTATCCCTTTGTTCTACAAACCTATCTGACAATACTTATTGAAGGCCTTGTGTTGCATGAATATAGTTAAGACTGTCTTGAAAATACAATCCATAGGTTAAGACATTCATCTTGATCCAAACCCACACCTATATTTGAGAAAATAGTTTCCAAAAAGATTAAGTTACCAGGCATCTCTGACTTACAGCCTAGGAGAGTTTCTTGGAGTGATAACACCTTCAATGATCTTCCTTATTTTTCCTTCCTTATCTATCTCTTCTCCATGGCCATTGGAGTTTGATCCTTCAACTCCCAAATGAAAATCTATTCCCTTTGCTTCGTCCTCAGAACTGGATGGAGTCTATGCCTTTTCCATTTCTTTTTCACTCAATGGCAATTTTATTTGGTTCTAGTTCTCATTAAACTTCTGCAAATACAACATCGAGACAACTAGAATTATCAGGTCATTATTCCTTAACAAATCCCACAGTATTCACCAACAACTTGATTGAAGAAAACATTAAGTTTCCATGAATTTTTTCGATCTCTTATCGGCTCTGTAGTGCACTTAGTCCTTAGACCTTTATTCTCAGTTTCCAAACCCACTCGACCATGGTTTGTGACCAAGTGATAGATCTCAAGGTCCTCTAATCAGAACTTCAGGGTTTTGGGTTTCGAGATTTCGGTCCTAGAGGCTCTCACACTCGCTTCCCTCTCAGACTCCAAACTTCCAAACTTCTTACCCTTCTAGCCACCAAGCCCACAACACAAATGTCACCAACCAGGGTGGTGACACATGTTGTTCTTAAGAAGGTCCATGTTACCTCAGGTGATGCCCTCCGACCCCCACTAGGTCTACTTTTCCTTCAGGTCCCACTAGCACATAGCACACATCCCATGGGTCCACATCCATCTAAGTGACGTCAACTTGACCCACTACTTCCGCTCTTCAGGATTTCATGATTTCAGGCTTCAAAAGTTTTTGCATCAACACATTCCACTCATCCCGACATCCAAACTCCCAAAATTACTCTCTTCTCTTCTGCTCGATCCAAAGGACGAGATATTTTTCCCAGATCTATAATGTAGATCTTCTCAGGACTTTGGAGTTTCGGGTTTCGGGTTTTTTTGCCTCAATGCACATTGCTTTTCTTGAGAACCCAACTCTCGAAAGGATTCTCGAATATCCTCTGGGCACCTTCTCTAGATCTAACAGTCATAACTGTTTTTCCTTTCTTTTTGAATAGATCCTATGGATCCAACACCCAAATTGTTGAGTGCCCTCTCTCTTTGTGGTCAAATTCCACGCCGGTTGTGGTTTTATTTCACGAATACTCTCCTGAGTTTCATACATGGACAAGTAACCCGTTGGCTCTAAAAAACATTCTAAGGTTTGAAATTAGTCCTCCAGACACAATTTCCTCTCGAAACCTTAGGTCCAAAGACCACTTATCCGGCCCATCTGGGCTCAGCATTGAGAACTTGTGCTCTGATACCATATTGTAACAACCTCGGCCATAAACCCACTTGTTGGGAAATGCTACTACACATAAACAATCTCATACTTATGTAGTATGAACTTAAATGAAGTTAAATGGCTTAACAAAGTAAACATATAATTACTACGAACATAGAGAATTAATGGAATCAACAGTAATATCATTACAACCAAATACATTATAATATTGCAAGCATCACAAACATGCATTTTAATTGAATTTAAACACATGCATATACTTATCTTTGAAACTATAGTAACTCCACCAACCACATGCAAACCTTCCATGAACCTCCTAGCCTTACACCACGCTTCTCATCACGCTCAATAGTGGGTCACCCCCGTGTTGGGACTAAGCTCCACCCAAGGTAAGGGAATTCTAGACTAGGATGAGGTTACAGGAAAATTGCATAGAGAAACGAGAAAGATTCTCTCCAGGACCCTTCTTATGCCCACTACTCATGGACTCTCACTCCCCACATGCTTGTTCCTCTGAGGAGTATACACCTTCCCAAGCACAGTCCATCGGTGCTTCACCTCCCCTTTGGGCCTTGACAACAGGCTGGATCAAGAATTTTGAGAGCTCCATAGCTGGTGCTGGACTCCCTCTAGAAGAAAACCACTTCCCTAGCAGACTCCCTCACCTAGGGAGAGTATCTCACAGGTATGAAAACCTGCATCTTCTACCACGGGCTTGACAGCCCAGTTCTTCCACCAATTTCCAAATCAATTCCCACAAGTTCAGGATGAAAGAAATGAAAACAAATTGGGTTAACTCACAGGTGACAACAAGAATAGGAAAATGAGGTGTGGAAATAGGAAATGACAATAGGTCACTAAGACATAACACGGTTCAGGTAACACTGGTTTTAGGATGCGCGACAAGAAATTCACGTAGAGTTCGAACACAGACTCAACAGTTCGGGTAGAGAATGTTTCATCTTCTCAATAAAACATCACAGGCTTTGGGTTTTAGAGCTACGTGAGGCTTACAGAACTCAGATGCAAAGATCCCTCGATTTAGACAGCAGACGACGGAATGGAGGACCAACGCCCATCTTGGCTCAATTCTTTGATTAAATTGCATGTGCCTGGGCCGACACATGTCACCCATGAGCCTGCATGCACTCCATCAACATACGTTCCCTTTTGCACACGTTCCCCCTTCGAGGAACCTAGGAAAAAAAACATACATTTCACATAGATTTTGGAATAATAATAAATTATTATTCCTAAGGACATAAACCCCTAAGCTTAGCCCCTAGACTCAACACTTAGCCTCTCTTTCCAACCTTTCATCCCCTTTTCCCTTACCCACCTTGTGGAATCTTATTCCCCCATCACTATCTCTTCGTGGTCCTTTTGCACACATCAATGTTTAATCTTTATTAATGTTTTGCATATTACATATACAAAAATAGGCTCCTCGCCTTTAACACTTAGGCTGTCCAGCCTAATAAACACATAATCCTACCATCTTATCAATACTCGGCTCACCAACCTACAAAACATGATTTACAATTCATAAACATGATTACAATAGGTCTCGTCCTTGGGAATATTACATTAACAGTGCGTCACAAAAATACAACGCATTGGTTAAAAATTTCTAGTGCATGAACTAACATAGAGAGTTAGTGTGTTTAATATAACCCAACACAACACATGCTTTAACACCAACCCTTAATCTGTGCATTATATATTGCAATGCACCACTATAGATATCGGTGCTTGAATAACAATGATGCACCAATATGTTATATTTAACATTTGTATGTTTGGTGCCTTATGTATGATGAGAAGCATTAGATGTGGTGCATATGTATTTGTTAATAACAACACTTACTTTTCACCCCTTTTTTGCAAATAGAAATTATTTTTAGTGTTTGATAAATACAAATTAGTTATATATGTTTGTGTTTTATATTTGAAATTCATTTTATCTATATACATGTTCCTAAAGAGGATTTTTATGTGAATATGATATGCCAACGATGTTGAGCATAGTATGAGGAGGAGTAGCAATAAGATTCAGGAGATAAAGAATTTAATTCATAGTCTACATATGAAAACCTCTATATTTAAATTTTGTGGAGGTCTCACTATGCGAAGGAAAAACTATAGGTCACTCTTTGGTGTCTCTCATAATTTATCACATGGAATTAATCCTCTTCCACTTCCTTAGTGCTCTTCCTGGTATCTCCTCCTCTATGAGTAGCTTGAATTTTTCCAATATACCATCCTTGTCATTTCTATAGCCATACTATGAACTAGCATAAATTCGCTTGTAGATCGCATACCTACACTTCTTGTTCTTCACCTCGAGGAAGATCATCAAATATATCTTTTAGGATGGGGAGTAATTTTGTATCCCTAAAGTATTTGTAACTAAGGCCCTTTCCTTGACACTGAGAACATCAACTCCGTACCCTTCCAATTCCATCATCTTGGCCCCTACTTTGGCATAATTAGGATAGCCAATATCTATGATCAAATATTTCGAGTGCCCCTTTTCCTTGTTCAACAAGGAAGTACCATGGTGGATGTCTTAATTATAACACTATGTCAGCCTCAATATTAACCTAATATCCATATTGTATATTTAATAGAAGTTAATAAGAACATTTGTAAAAACAATCGATGATCCATAGGCTTTGTCAGCATGTATTATCGCTAAATATTAAGCATTGCCTGAACGCATTCCTCCATGAAATCCTCACCCATTTACTTACTAAGAAGTTCATCATGTTTCTTCTTCTCCACAACCATGCACTCGATTTCATTCTCATCAAGAAGGGGAACATGGGAAACAAAATCTCTCTCTCTCTATTGTTGGTTTCCCTTATCCTTCTCTCTCATTTATTTTGAGACATCACCATCTTCCTTGAATTAGACGAGATTAATGGAAGAAAATTCTTTTCTCTTACTCTTCAACCTCACATGACTCTAGATAGTCTCAATCTTCTACCACTCCCTTAGCACTATGTCTTGAATATCCTCCTCACTAGGCCACTCTACTTTCTGCAAGATATTGTTCTCATCATGGTTGTTTCCATAGTAACTAGCTTCAATTCACTTGTATATCACATACATATAACTCCTCTTCTTTTCCTTGTGGGGATCATAGAATAACTCTTTGATGCCCGATAGCATTTTCCTAGCTACACTTGTAGAATTGGTTTCTGGAAAATTGTACCATGCCATCTTCCAACAATCAATCATACAAGTGAGACGCAGAATTTCCTCCTTGATATCAAAGATTCATTCGATAATCCCGTCGATCCAAAGAAGAGGAAGTCTAGGTTTGTGATCTACAAGCTAATTGATGCGAGGTATGATGGAAACAACGATGACAAGAATGGTATCTTGGAGAAACTTGAGCTCCCCATGAAGGAGGAGATGCAAGATGAGCACTAAGGTAGTGGAAAAGGATCGAGTATATCTAGAGGGTTGTTAGGTTTATGATCAATAATAACATGTTAATTTCCATTACTATGGTCTTATTCATGGAAGATGAGGATGTGGCAAAAAGAATGGAGAACAAGACAAGGGAAACTAACAAGAGAGAGAGAGAGAGAGTTTTTTTCCCATGTGCCCCTTTTGGATGAGAAATAAATTGAGTGCATGGATGTGGAGAGTAAGAAACATGATGAAATTGTTCGAAAGTACAAGGGTGAGTATCTCATGGAGGAGCATACTCAGGCCAATGAAATTCTTAATATTTATATGTGCTTCTTAACTTTTATTAAATATACAATTTTGAAGATAAAGCTCAACCAATCATAGATCTTGGGAGTCTTAATTATGCCAAAGTAGGGGCTAATATTATGGACTTGGAAGGGAATGAAGTTGATGTGCTCGGTTCCAAGGAAAGGGCCTTGGTTAGAGATACTTGAGGGCTACGAAATTAATCCTCATCCTCAAAGAGCTATTCGATAATTCCTCTGTAGGTGGAGAAAAGGAGGAGTAGGTATGCGATCTACAAGTGAATTGATGTCAGTTCATATTATGGCTACATAAATTATGAGGATGGTATCTTGGAAAAATTCAAGTGACCCAAGAAGAGGAGATGCAAGGAATTCGTAGAGGATTGAGTCCATGCACTAAATTGTGAGTGGCACGAGAGAGTGACTTATGTGTTTTCCTCCACAAAGAAAAACCTCGCAAAACTTTATCTCTAGAAGTTTTCATATGTACTTAGACAATTAAATTGTTTTTTGATGATTTTTTACATAAACATAACAACCACTCGATTTCAATTTCATTGGTGCGGTATAAAAAGGATAACACACATGTATATTGTGTTTTTTCAAATCTTCTTGTTGTTGTTGTTTGATTTATAAAATATATAGCAATAACACCAATTATTTCTCATTTTTAAATTAAATTTAAGATGTATCACTTATTAGAATTTAGAGTTGTCATATAATGTTTAATTTTAGTTTTATGAAATCCTTTAATTTACATTGTAATTGTGAAAACATAAACTAATGCCATATAATGTTGAATTCATATTCAAGGTGAATTGTTTAGTTTCCAACAAGATACAATATGTTGATTAAACATGTTTACAAAAAAAATACTTTTATGAAATATTGTTTTCTCATTTATTTTATTGATAACATTATAATAATTGTTTATTATTACATTTATACTTGTTATATTTATGAGTACTCATCATACAAATATCTTTCATATTGGGATGTTCTTTTTTCTTCAATTATTATATTGGGATGACTTATGTCAAGTGTTATATTAGAATACAAAATGCACCTCACTTTATATTAATTATAAACTTTATATTAATTATAAAAAACATTAATAAAGGTGTTAATAGAATCAATATGTTTTTTTAGCTTGTAGATGAAACTATCAATTTTTAAAAAATGATTGTGCTAAAATTTGATTACAAAAACATAGACATGTATTTTTAAATTATGATACATGTTATATGAAAAATATTAAAATAATAGAAAACTATGTGCATTAATATCTCAAAATTGGGCCATTTCTCCATTACATGGGATGAGCTCTCACTACTCACTGGAGCCAAGAAGAATATAGGAAGAACAACTAATGAGATAGAAAACAAACTTGATTTGCCTAATGACATTATAACTTTCTTCAACACTAAAACTAAATAGCAACTCAAGGATTGCAAACTAAATCCAAAACTCCATGTAAATAAAGTTCAACCAACGATACTTCTTATTATTGTTTATGTACATGGTTTGCTTCTTATTATTAATTACAAGTAGATCATTTGCTCATTGTTGAGCCAAATATTGTGTGGATTATAACTTTGAAATCAAATTTTAAAAAAAAAACATTTTATGCGAGTGATTTAGGTGGGATAAATTATTTTTTTAATTGAAAAAAAATAAATTGCTTGATTGTAAACTTGTTTTTACTCCATTTCAATGTGGATTCAAGTTTAAAAAGAAATTCCTTTCTAAGTAAGTGGATGCTACATTATATAGACAACTTGTTGGAAACCTAATTTACTTAACACACACTAAGCTAGACATTTTCTTTGTAGTAAATATAGTCTCCATATTTACCCAAGAACGAGAAGAAAGTCATTGGTTGACTGCTAAAACAGTTTTTTACTACATCCTAGTACATGCACTATGCCATCAGTTATGTAGCGCACCCCAAATTTATTTGGTAGGATACAATGATATGGATTGAGGTCGTGATGTCAATGATAGGAAATCGATAGGTGTTTATGTTTTTTAGTTTGGATCAAGACCTATTAATGCTATGATGACATAGAACATAAAGAAACAAAGGAAGCATTGTGGATTCAAAATGCAACTGCCTTATTTTGTGACAACTGAATTGCCATCTAAGTTATAGATAATCTAGTTTTTCATGCTAAAAAAAAGAAGTTGAGATTGATGTTCATCCAATATTTTGTTTTCTTGTAAATTCTTTTTAGTTATTCTTAAAGGGGGAATGTGAGGAAATGTAAGTGTCTTGTGAAAACTTTCTATATGATATTTTCGACGATATTTTCTTAGAAGATTAGAAGTTTCTAAATTTTAGATTCCTTTAGAAGATATTAAATTAAATAAATAAATTTGTAAGCTACAACTATAAATATGTAAGAGTCTTTCCTATTTGGCATAGAGTTTTTGATGATTATATTTGGGAATTAGAATTAGATTTAGCAAACATATCTCTACATATATTATGGATTGCATTCTTTTTCTTGATGAATAAAGTCAAGTCTTTGCAAATGTTACTTTTCTTTTTTGTAAATTATCTTTACTCGAATATTGTCCAATGCTTTGTATTTTTCTTTTTGAATTCTTCCATTTTTTCATATATCTAGATGGGTTTAAATTACAAATTCCCATAAGCATCAAGTAGTGTTGACTATCTATCAAACACTATTCAAACTTTTAAATAAAATTCATAGTAATGAATGCAATAGAACCAGGATAGATTTTAAAGATGAATACAAAAGAACCAAAACAAATTTTAAAGATAAATGCTAAAAAACAAAATAAAATAAAATAATGGTTCAACCAAAACCATCCAAACTAAAATAGATTAACAAGAGGAAAATATTTCAGGTGATCCCTTTGGATGGTGGGTAAAAGCCTCTGTTTATTAATATTTTTATATTTGATGTTGAAGTTAAGACATGAATTTCCTAAATATATTTTCCAATTGACAATGACCTTCTCTTAATAGAATGATACACTACTTTATTGGTAAATTCAATATCTTGAAAAAACTCTTATTATTGAAGTACTCTGTGCAATAAACTTGGAAACTTAGTTTTCACATTCATGGAAGAAAAAAGTGAGATCTTTGCAAGAACATCAACTCCAGCTAAACTACCTACTTCTAAATATATATCATGTACATAGTCTAAATCAATCATGTACATCAACACTCCTAATATTCCTAAATAAATGTCACTTGCTTAGTATAAATCAATCAATCCTATACACATCAAAGTAAAAGAAAATGAGGATTCATTAAATATATATCATGTACATAGTTTAAATCAATCATATACATCAACACTCCTTATATTCCTAAATAAATGTTACTTGCTTAGTATAAATCAATCAATCCTATGCACATCAAATTAAAAGAAAGCGAGGATTCATTATATCAATGAAAGTTCAAAATTCATTGAAAATTTCCCACAACATATCAATGTTCATTTGTCTTCAACACTTATAAGCATGAAAATATTTCAATGCTTTACAAAATGGAAGCCTTGGGTATATATCTAACCACTCTTTCACTTAATTAAATACTAATTAATATAATAAAAAATGCTCTCATTACAAAATTTCAAAGTTCAGCCATGGAAATATTCAGATGCTTCACAAAGTTAGGGTTTATAAGGTTTATATCTAACCCCTCTTGCACTTATCACATGTTGATTAACATAGTAAAATATTGCTGGCTTATTTTAGAATTTCAAAGAAGATACAACAGACACTTTATAACCATAAAAAATTTTGACCAAAAGTTAGGGTTTATAAAGTTTATATCTGACCCCTCTTGCCTTAACATAGTAAAATATTGCTGGCTTATTTTAGAATTTCAAAGAAGATACAGTAGGCACTTTATAACCACAAATGTTTTTGACCAACTAGATAATATGACTAGGTGTAATAATACTTAAAAACTATAAATAATATAAATCTCCATGTGAATGACAAGATCATAATTTCAAAGAAAATACAGTGAACACTCATAAACAAACAACCTTTCTAATCCCTCTGCCCAACAGCCTAGTAGGTTTACAAGATTTCTATGTTGTATTTTGGACACCAGTTTAACTTCATTTAGAAAAAATTTCCTTCTTTGATTAGATTTTAAAGACCTTTTTCACAGCTATTTCTTTTCCATCCTTAGAGTTTCACACATAAAAAAAATCCTTATGAAACTTTTGTGAAGTATTTAAACTTAATTGCCTTCCTGCAATATATATGTTTTCAAACTAGAAATCTATATCTAACGTGAATGTTTATTATAATTTAAGGTTTTAAAAATTACTACTGATAACTTTCTTGCCCTATGTTACCTTGAATATTACCATAATTTAAGATTGTAAAAATGATTGGTAGCTTTGTAAGCCTATGTTACCCTGTATACAGGGCCAAAGCCTCCTTCCCCGAGCTTGTTTTCATCATCAAAGTTTTTCGTAGCAGTTAGTAATGTTTCCATTGTAAATACTATTCGTTTATCAGTGTGCTTTCCTCGTCATGATCATGATTTGTACCATACAGAATTATATTAGAAAATATAAAAACAAAAATTGAATTTTCTATCGAAAATTAACACGCCACAAGTCTGAAAATATAAAAACAAAAATTGAATTTTCTATCGAGCTTAACCACACCACAAGTCTGAAAATATAATAATACAAGAGGACAATATCTGTGTCTAGACATCAGTGGGTTCACCAAGAGACGCAGCAACAGAGGAAGACTCAATTCATCAGGCCATCAACTAGTTATGTTTTGCAAATTTAAATTTACCAGATCTTCTTTTGTTTGAGAAATGCTATGGCTGGATTTAAATAGAACCCTTGCTTACTTTTCCATGCTTGAACTTTATCGTGTCAAACTTATAAAATTTCGAGGGTATTAATTCACTGTCTGGTTAGATGGCAGCTACCCTTTAATATAATCTCTATTGGTTTTGGTTCAACCAGATATATTCAATATCTCTAAATTCTTACTCTCTTTTTATTTTGAATTTAAACTTATGATAAAATATATGTTTTTAACTATTATATTCATACCTATTCAAGTTATATAAACTCCAATAAATCTTAATTTTTTTATAAAACTAAATTTTAATAAAAATAAAATTTCCAAAATCATTTTAAAAAATGGTTAGTCTATATTATTTAAAAAAACATTCTTCAAAACCAATCCACAACTAATGCAATCTCAAAAAAAATAAAAAATTAATAATTCATTCAAATGACAAAAGAATAGGGTTTTTGGACGTACTGTGTATGTAAAGCACAGTTACCAAATTCAATAGAATCTGGAAAAAAAATGTGAAAATTTAATCATTCCATTCAAATGAGAAAAGAATAGGGTTTTGGGATGGATAAGGTTCAGAGGCAGGCACGGATTCCCTGGGTGGTTGGATTGTCTAGAGTTTGTCACGGATTCCTTGGGTGGAGTTTTTTTTTGGTGTTATTCAAATTTAAAAGTGGATGAACTTGAAAATGAGCAAAATGCAAGAATAAAAGTAAATTTACAAGATATATGCTCTATAGTTTTAAATTAATTTCTAAGAATTAAAATTTTTGAATCCGGATTCCATATCTTATAGCATGGAATCTAAATCCCATTACGAACTCGAACTCGATCAAACCCGGGGTTCAGAATGGGCATATACTAGTTTTCAATAACATGCATAACATGCAATATGTGTAGTATTGCATGTTGAAAAAAATTCCCTAATTAAAAATTTTCAATCTAGATTTTCCGAATTAAAAATTTTGAATCCAGATTTTTATCCTGCGTATAGAATTGGAATCCAAATTCGAACTTTGTAACTACGATGTAAATGTGTAGTAAATATAAAAATGTATTACTCCATGAAACTCTGGGTTCAGATGGATATGTGCTAGCTTTCAATAACATGCAATATCTAGGAGTTCATATAATCATATGTGGCAGCAATACCTAGGAGTTCATATAATCATGTGCGAGCTTGTTTATGAGTACTTAATCATAAATGTTTTTAACCAACTTAATTACATGAGGAAGACTAAAAAAACATAAACACTATAAATCTTCATGATGATAACAATATAGATCCACTATGTTGATGCTAAATAAGGATTATAACCTTAAACCAAAATAATTCATGATGATAACAATATAGATCCACTATGTTGATGCTAAATAAGGATTATAACCTTAAACCAAAATAATTCTTGGTGAGAAAATGCAAATGCAAAGCTGTAATGAGTAAAAATGAAAATGAAAATGAAAAGATGAAAAACAATAACATAAAATAAGAACGTTTTAAAAATAAAAATAAAAGGAAATTAAAAAACATTTAGCATACAATATAAATTTTTTTTTTTTTTTTTTTCAATTTATGAAAATATATACATTTTATTAAAAACTATTAATACTAGCAACAATTATTTATATCAATCATTTTTTATATAAAACTGGTTGTTGCTAGTTAAATGCCTCAAATAAGATTAATACATTAAATATATTAAATACATAATACATTAATATATTAATGATTTAAATACATTAATACATTAAATATATTAATACATTTAATAAAGCATTATTAATATATCAAATACATTAATGTATTAATAAGTTAATAATACATTAATTAATACATTGTTAAGGTAATAATACATTAATAAATACATTACTAAAGTAGTAATACCTTAATAAACACACTGATAAACTAATAATACATTAATAATACATTATTAAAATATCTATACATTTATTGAAAACCATTGTAGTTTACAATGGCTAACAACAACACGGATATTGCAATGATGTGAGTATGTTCATCGCATTGCGAAACATAACGTTTAAGTAAAAAGTGGGTATGGGATGAACATAAATGTCATATTTCCATCATCAACTAAGGTCAACCATAGTTATTCTCATCACATTGCGACAATATGGTTATGTTTGTCACATTAATACATTAACACATTATTAATATATTAATAAATAAATACATTAACACACTAACACATAAATAAATACATTAACACATTAATACATTAACACATTATTAACATATTAACGCATTATGTTATATATTAATAAATTAATTAATTAACAACCACTTTTATGTATTGACAACGATGGGGATATTGGGGCGAAGGTTTTAGGTTCATCACATTGCAATGATAGGTAATTTAAGTAAAGATTGGCAAAGTGATGAACATAAATGTTGTATGTTCATCATATGTTAAATGGCTATGTGATGAAAATAATACATTAATTTACAATGACCATGCTTGATTATGGTTGCCCATGATCATGGCTAAATTTGGTAGAAATTTGTTGACTTTGGGAAGGAAAGGTTTAGTATGGTTGACATGGTTAATTATGGTTGACCATGCACATGGTTAACTTCCATAAACCTTCACTGTGGTTAACTTTCGTAGACCTTCACTATGCTTGACGTTCACTATGGATGACCTTCACTATTGTTTACCTTGGTTGACTGTGGTTGACTATGGTTCACAATGGTTAACCAATTTTGATAGTTGTTATCCATAGGTGACCATGGTTGGCCATGACCATAGTTGACCAAGACTACAGATGACATTCAAATAGTGAAATTTGGAAGTGTTTGTCACATTATGACGACATGATATTCATGTAACATTGCGACAATGAAGCTATTTTAATGAAATTAGGATGGTGAGGCTATGTTTGTCATATCGTGACAATATAATTATTTTTGTGACATTGCAAGGGAGGGGATAAGTTCGCCAGATTACGATGACAAGATATTTTCATCACAATATGATGACAGAATATTTGCATTACATTGCAATGATGGGGCTATGTTCATCACAATGCGATGACAATATATTTTTTGTCACATATTGACGATGATTGGGATATTGTGACAAGGGATTTATGATCATCACATTACAATGACATGTCATTTAAGTAAAAAGTGGCAATGTGATGAACATAAATGTCATATGTTCATCATATGTCAAATGGATATGTGATGAAAATAAATGTCATATGTTCATCACATAGTGATGATAGGATATGTATTTCGACAATGGGGTGATGTTCATCATAGAGTGATGACATGACATTGTTTTTCACACTATGACAATAGGATATTTTTTTCAGAGATGGTGAGGATATGTTCATCACATTAGGACAACAAGGTTTTGTTCATCACATTGCAACAATATGGTTATTTTCATCACATTGTGATGACGAGGTTATGTTCATCACATTGTGATGACGAGGTTATGTTCATCACATTGTGACAATATTGTTATGGCCAGTCTTGTTCGTCACAGTGCGACAATATGGTTATATTCATCAAATTGCGACAAAATGGTTATTAGAAGACATGCTCGGAACATTGAGAAAAATATTGTTATGGCCACTCATGTTCTTCACATCGCGACAATATCATTGTGTTCGTCACATTGTGACAATATGGTTATGGCCAACCATGGTCAACCATTGTCAACCATGGTCAACCATAGTCAACCATGGTCATGGTCAATAAAGGTCAACCATGTTTATGTTCATCACATTGTGACAAAATGGTTATGTTCGTCACATCGTACGCTCAACGTATAAGACTAGGTTTGTACGTTGTTTTTCCATATTATGAAGATATGATATTTATGTCACAGATGGTAAGGATATGTTCATTACATTAGGACAACGAGGTTTTGTTCATCACATTGCAACAATATGGTTATTTTCATAACATTGTGATGATGAGGTTATGTTCATCACATTGCGACAATATGGTTATGATCATTCATGTTCGTCACATTGCGAAAATATGGTTATGAAAAGACATGCTCGTCACATTGCGAAAAATATTTTTATGGCCACTCATGTTCTTCACATCGCGACAATATCGTTGTGTTTGTCACATTGTCACAATATGGTTATGGAAAACCATGTTCAACCATTGTCAACCATGGTCAACCATAGTCAACTATGGTCATGGTCAATCAAGGTCAACCATATTTATGTTCGTCACATTTTGACAATATGGTTATGTTCATCACATCGTATGTTCAGCATATAAGGCTAGGTTTGTATGTTGTTTTTTCACATTATGATGATAGGATATTTGTGTCACAAATGGTGAGGATATGTTCATCACATTAGGATGATGGGGTTTTGTTCATCACATTGCAACAATATGGTTATTTTCATCACATTCTGATGACGAGGTTATGTTCATCACATTGCAACAATATGGTTATGGCCATTCATGTTCATCACATTGCGAAAATATGGTTATATTCATCAAATTGCGACAATATGGTTATGACAAGACCTGGCGTCACATTGTGAAAAATATTGTTATGACCACTCATGCTCTTCAAATTGCGATAACATTGTTGTGTTCATCACATTGTAATCAAAATCACTTTCATTTATTTTTCAATATTTGGAGATATCTACTTTTTTTTTCTCTTTTCTATACATTCAAGTTTCCATTTCTTATTATTATTTAAATTGAATTAAAATCATCTTAATAAGAATAACCATACCCACAATTTTAATAAGAATAACAATAACCCTAATCTGACACTAATATTAATAACCCTAACCCTAATCCTAATAATCATTTACTTACCCTAATCCTAACAACCATTTACTTCAATATATTATGAATATATTATTGGTGACATCTTTAATTATTAATATTGATTAATAATTAGTGTATAAAGAGTATGTATGTTACATACCTAAATTACCCATTGTATATATTAATTATGTATATAATAATACTAATAATAATAATCTATTTTTAAGTTCACTACCAAGCCACACCAAATTGGTGTATGAGAGCCCCTTGTTTGTGGGACAAGGGACTCCCCTCTGCCCAACGATTTGACTGGTAAAGTCTACAGAGGTATACATACCCTACCCTCTCTGTATTTGAACTTGTGACCTCTAACCCTAACTTTATTAGTAATATATTATTAAAAACCCTAACCCTAAAATCTTAAAAGTTATTAAATTTATTTTATTAATAAACTTTATTAATTTACAAAGCTAATTTATTTTATTAATAAACTTTGTTAATATTGTCAAAAAAACAAAAACAAAAAACATGAGCTAAAATCACTGTTTATATTAATAAACCCTATTTATTCCTTTGAAAAGTATGCATCCATGTTCATAATAAGCTAAAAACACTTTGTCCCATGGGATGAAGTTAAACTTAACCATTATATATATCAAAATGTATTTGGTCAATTTTAATCACCTTTGATACATACAAAGCATAGATATTTCAAGAATCTTGTAAATGATAAACAATTTTATTTTATAAAAAACCTAAAAAAAAAATTTAAAATTATTTTTGTTATAGAATTTTTAATGCGGGAATAAAGCTCATAGGTGGTTACATATCTAGATATCAATCAAAGCATTTCCCTTTAAAAAAAATACGATTACAAAGAGGGAGAAAGCTAATATCACCACCTCCATTGGGCTTTCAATATTTTACTCTAAATTCAAGCTAATATCACCTATTTTCCGACCAAAGCATAGAATTATTGACATTAAAGTATTGTAACTGTTTTAAAAAATACTCAAGCCAAAATAAATAAATACATTAACCATTTACTTCATTTTATAAAAACCCTAAGAAAAGTTAAAATTATTTTTGTTATAGATTTTTTAATGCAGGAATAAATCTCATAGGTGGTTACATATCCAATTATCAATCAAAGTGTTTCCCTTTAAAAAAAATATGACTACAAAGAGGGATGAAGCTAATATCACCACCTCCATTGAGATTTCAATATTTTACTCTAAATTAAAGCTAATATGGCCTATTTTCCGACCAAACTTTAGCATGAAAGCATAGTATTACTCACATTAAAGTATTGGAACTGTTTTAAAAAATACTCAAGAGAAAATATCTCAAATTCTCCTATTCTAAGCATATCTCAACACTTCGCGGGTGCCTATAGTGTCTTCCACTCTTGACATCTTGTTGAATGTATCTATGCTCCCATTCTCGGGGCCATTATTGGCACCTACGTTATACTCTTTGTATGCGTAGGCATGCACACCTAGAGCATCCCTACCAGAGGGATCCAGATTGTGAACCCACCCATCATCCCATTCCACTGCTTTTGTGTTGCTACAAGCCACGCTCAGCCAGCCCGAAACCATCAACCGTGTTGAGTTCTGCAAATTATAACATCCAAGATTAAGAATTTTAGGGTTACAAAAATTGCTAACCTAGATCCTCATTTGTGAATCGTACTTACCTAAGGATAAAATCTTTCAAATGTCGTCCTGTATGCCTCCTTTGTGGTGGGAGTATTATGGGGGAATAATTATTTTGCATTGCCCAACATCGTATCTGTCACCTGCACACTACATCACCACAACACATAATTAGTTTACTTTGGTAATTTATTAAGTAGTCGATTATGCCAAAACCAAAACTACATCTTTCACAGACATGCTCTGCCGCATGTGATTTCAAGGCATCAAATCAACTGTATCCAACTCCATCGCTGAATTTCTCCTTTTGTCTGTACAAAATGTGTTGCAATACCACCGCAAAAATCACTACTGTTAAAATTCAAACTCTTTACTTGGCCCAGAGTTTAGAACAAATAAATCACCTATCAAAGATTACACAACCATGCCAAATGATGTGAATACTGCGACCTCGTCATCTGCATCAAATTACACATTAGATTTTATTAATCGCTAGGTAATCTCTGAATCAAAATATATTACACATAGAAGGTGAATATTAAATGTCTTCTAAAGGTTCAGACATCAAAAACCAAAACGTGCTCTGTCTAGCCGCCTATCTCATTTAATTAGAATAAATAGTTTTAAATTACAAAACGTGGCAATTATATATTGTTACAGTAATTTTTTAATCATGTTTAGTAAAAGCGAAAAATTATGTACAATTTTATAAATGCAAGGGAGTTAGTTCTTGTAATCTTATTCATTGATTTGGATGTAAGAGGAAGAATATGCCAACATCTTCACTTTCTGGTCATCAAATTAAATTTTGTAATTAAAAGAATTGACCAAATTAAATTTTGTAATTAAAAGAATGATTAATCCAAGAATTCCAATAAGGGGGACACCTATCGACGTGATTACGAAAAACATAATCAATTTATTAAAAAACATTAAAATGCTAAACTTGTTCAATGATTAACAAGCTTAACGACACCCAATCTCTTGAATACTAATATTGGAAATCCGTGTAAAACCTCAAAAGGATATGATTAAAACCCTTCAATAGTAATACTAGCAAAATCTTTTAATTACACCCATTTTATTGAATACATAACACTAAAGGTTCGTGTAAAACATCAAGAGCATATGTTTTAAGCTATGCAAAACCTACTATTGCAATCGAGTCATGAAGCTGAGAAATCAATAGACTTCGTTGATCCAAACAAACAAGAAAAAAAAGAGCCAACTACCTAATGGAGACCTAGCAGAAGGATTAACTAAGGTGATGGTTGACCTTTGTGTGAAAGAGCTGGAGCTAGGAACTATGACCATCAAACTAAAAAATAAAGATGCAAGGGTGACATAATTAAAGGAACATGGAAAGAGAAGGCAAAATTCTACTAAAGAAGAGGCCTTAAAGGAGATGGAAAAATTAAAGAAAAAAGTTGCAGGGAAGTCATCCCTTAAAGAAATCAAGCATGTAATTTGGGATATCATAAGAAATCAAGCATGTAATTTGGGATATCATATCCACATTGATATATGACAATTAGGCCCATTTCTAGTTTATAAAAGATGAGCTAGAGCTACTCACCTCACGTAGGAAGGAAATAACCAGAAAAACTAATGAGTTAGAAAAAAAACTATATTTGGATAATGACATTATAAAGTTCTTGAACCACAACATTAAGGAATAACTCAAGGAGTGAAAAAATGAAAATCAAATCCAAATCTCCATGTAAATAAAGTTCAACCAAAGATAATTCTTATTATTGTTTATGTACATGGTTTGCTTCTTATTATTAATAATAAGTAGATTATTTGCTCATTGTTGTTCCAAATATTTTGTGGATTAAAAGGTAGAAATCAAATCTTGAAAGAACATGTTATGAGTGATTTAGGTGTGATAAATTATTTTCTAAGTTGAAAAAAATCAAAATGTTTGATTCCAATCTTGATTTTACTCCATTTCAATGTGGATTCAAGCTTAGAAAAGAATTCCCATCTAAGTAGGTGGATGCTACATTATATAGAGAACTTGTTGCCAACCTATCTTACTTAACACACACTAGGATAGACATTTTCTTTGTAGCCAATCTAGACTCCATGTTTATGCAAGAACCTAGAAAAAGTCATTGGTTGGCTACTAAAATAACTTTGTACTACATCTTAGTACATGCACTATGCCATCCATTATGCAGTGAGCCCCAAATTTCTTTGGTAGGATACACTTATATGGATTGAGTCCATGATGTCAATTATAGGAAATCCATAGGTGATTATGTCTTTTATTTGATTATGATAAGAAATGAAGAAATGCATATTCAAAATGTCTTATTCAAGCTTGGATTTACCCAAAATTCTACAACTCCCTTATTTTTTGACAATTAAATTGTCATCCACGTTATAAACAATCTATTTTATCATGCTAAAATCAAACAATAAGAGCCTTGCCTAGTTTCCATAGAGTTTTTTGATGATTAGATTTGGGAATTAAAATTAGATTTAGCAAGCATATCTAGCATATACCATGAATTATTGTTTTTCTGGATGAATAAAGTCAATCTTTGCAAATATATTTTTTCTTTTTTGTAAATTATCCTTACTGCAATATTGTTCAATACTTTGTACTTCTCTTTTTAAATTCTTTCATTTTTTCTTATATTTTGATGAATTTAAACATCAAGCAATATTGACTATCTATAAAACTCTTGATGGACACACCTACCACACTTAGAGGGGGGGTGAATGAGTGTGGGGCTCTTTTTCCCAAAACTTTCCTCTTCCACAAAAGCTCATCAATTAACATTCAACATTTATTCATTACCCATTGTTGTCATTTATAACCAGTTAGATGTGAGCACATATCAGCAGCATATATAAGCAATACATCATGAACAAGTCATCACCACAATGAACACAAAGAACACAAGATGTATGTACAATTTTTTTTTCATTATGGACTACAATCCTTGGGGTTTATCAGCAACAACTGAATAGAGTACAACTCTACAAGAGCACCAGCTCTACATGCAAGACTCAGCTTACATTCTTAGCACCAATTGAGATGAGGCAACAATCCTCAACAGATATCAATCTATCAATAGGTACACGACCTGTCAGTAGTGCATCCCACATGTGGAGGCACCCTGGCTCACTATAGCTCGCGTGTGAATGTGGCCAATGTATAATGCAATAAGCGTATGCTAGGGTTTTACTTTTCTTCACATGCTTAGATCCTCTACAACCTACAATCACTTTCTCTTCTATCTTCCACTGTCCAAACTGACCCACAGACAATCACAACACATCCAATCTCTCCAATATCTTTCTCAAGCTCCATAACAAATCAATATGAATGATATCTCAATCATGTATAAATAACTAGTATACCATAGCAATCATGTCACTACTAAATCACAAGAGTGTTGCTCACTCCATCAACCAAATCAACCAAACTAAGCCACATCATAGAAGCCATACCAAGAATTCCCTAAGAATTCACAACACATCAAACAATAGCATCCATCAATACAATAATGTAACCATACCAGTGTCTCACTGATAGATGTGAGGCCATAGAATGGAGATCTGGAACTTGCTTCATCATCCAAGATATTGGCACCAACTCAAACACAAATCTCCTTGATTTTATCCACTCCACGCTCCATGTACAGAGTCAGACCACGTGTACACTCACCCTATACACAACCAGCTCACGTGTAGACGTACCCTATAGACAGATAGCCCGCATGGACATAAAAAAATAGGGTTTTCTGTGAATCTGAGACTTTTTCCGTCAAGATCTCCAACATTTCCGAAACTTTGATGCGTCCATGAGATCATCCTCTAGCTTTCTTCCTAAGAATAGATTTTCAATCATGCTCAAGAGATTCACACCAATAGGATGCTCTCACAAGAAGCTCTCCATCAAAACTCCACAAGATATTCACAAGAAACTCTCAATTGATCCACAAAAGGATTTTCACAAAAATGTACATCTAACAAGAGAGCCTAGCTTCTTATTTATACTTTCATATTCTAGGTCACTTAACCCATTTTTAGGTTACTTAACCCATCTCTAGGTCACTTAAACTATTTTCCTTATTTTAGGGTTAACCACTTTCCATGAATAGAAAGTTCCCCAATACTTTATCATTTAAATATTGCTTCTTGATTTTGTCACTTCATTTTATCATTTAAATAATCTTTCTTGATTTTCTCACTTTACTTTATCATTTAAATAATAATTTGTTCTTTTCAAGCACTTTGAATTTTTCGAACTTTTGGGGCTTCAAGCCATCATATGGGAGTCCTTCAACTTTGTAGAGTCATAACTCTCAAACCGTGAGTTATGTGGCATTCCACATACCATCGGAAATGGCATGACAAGCACTATCCATCTAGGATAGTTTCACCAACAACTTCATTGATCTTCATCTCATTATTCCACATACAAGCATGGGTCCTCCAACCGTTCTCCTAGGATAACTGAATCTGTAAAGTGTCTTCTCATGAGGGATTTCACCATAAGGGGACCACTTTGGAGTTCATCCATTTGTGCACCTTATCAACCATGATAAGACAATAATAACTCATCTTTGCATCAATTGGTTTCCACTTGGACATCTATCTTTCTCATCAAGGGCATCATACCAATGATCAATCATCAATCAATCAATTACTTGACATCAATCAATGACATCAATCAAACCAAACCATTTACATCATTGACATATGATTCAAAAATCTCCCAAATAATCAAACCATTGGCATCAATGACAACATTATCTAACAATATCCCCCTTTGGCATTGATGGCAATACCCACATTGATGTCAACTCCAATTACCAATTATTGATGTCAACATGTAGACAATGCATGGTCTTCATCAATAACTACTGTGACTATCTCTCCACATCAATCTCTCCCATCAATAGACATCAATCACATCAATGTGACTATCTCTCCCCCTTTGAAATCAATGGAAAAGGGCCATTCTTCTCTTGGGGCTTCTCCCCCTGTCTTGTTGCCACTATATAATCTCTTGACTTTTGAACAAGGGATATCAATATGATGTAATTCTGAAAATACATCGAACATACTCCCCCTATGACCATCGCTCCCCCTAGAATTATGCCTCTGTGCTCTTTCTTCAAATATAGGTCTCTTTTCTAGGTATGCATCTGATAATAATCTCCTCCTAGAATCATTGGAAGAAGAATAATTTCCCCCTAAGGGTATGTCTCCCCCTATCTTCTCCACAAGATGAACAATATGCTACCATATGATGATCCTTGGACCTGTTCATGCATCAAACTTGTGCTATACCATTCATCATGAAACAAAATATATGTCAATAATGAAATAGAGAATCATGAACAATATATCCACCAAGTGCATCATGTACCAATATGTTCCCACCATGCACAACACCCACGTACATCAACTATGTACATCAACAATGTGCCAAAAGATATCATCCATGAAATCTATCCAGCATATGCCAACCATGCGCATCTACCAATATGCCAACATGTGCATCTACCAATTATTCCAATCACATGCATCCACCAATATGCCAACTATGTGCATCTATGAACATGCCAAACAATGTATCATATCCCTCATGATATGTCTCCATCATGAACCAAGTGCCACAATCATGTATCAAACAAATACCAATGTTGTGAAAATCAAGTAATACCATATATGAGTGTACTACCTTGCACCAATACCACAAAATGATGAGTCCCATACATGTATGCCAAGTCCTCCATAAAACATGTGCCAATCATCCAACCATATGTCACAACATGTAGCCCAATCCATATGCAAAATGCATGCACCATGATATCAACATATGCTTCCAATAATACATCATAAGATATACCAGCCATGTACACCACCATTAACATCACAAAATCATTAATCCCAGTAGATCAACATCAATCCATACTCATGGGTTAGTACCATGCACCCAAAATTTATTTTTATTATACCGTTGTGTGATCTCACCATGAAAACCTGCAACAAACAGTGTGAGAACCTACAATAAACAATGTGAGACCATGCAACATAGAGTTGTATCATCACGTCAAGCTGCAACCCATGTGCATAGCCCTTTTCCTTAGGCTTCACCACATATACATGGACTGTTGCACAAAAGGGTGTGTGTGAACGCGACCTATTCAAGGTCAGCATGCATGTACACACTACTGTAACCACTATTACCTATGTGTGCCTTAGTAGATGACACTTTTGAACTTCCCTTCAATCTTTCATTCTGATCTCGATCCTCTTTCTTCTTCACCAACTTCTGTAGATGAGCATTCTCTTCATAACTTGAGCTCTGAGTATTAATCTTTTCAAAGATGTCTCCCTTTATGGCTTCATTCCTTCTTCTAGCCATGCTATGTGAATTCCTTATCATGGACTTTCTTCTTGTATTACAACACTCCTGGAATTTGTAGCCAAATCCACTACAGTTGTAGCATCTCATAGAGTTACAGTGAATAGAAATATGTCCTACTTGATCACATATCCAACACCTTGTGGTGATTTAGAATCACCCATTATATCTCCTTTCATAAGATCTACATTCAAAAGATTTGTGACCATATCCATTACATGAATAACAATGCCCATGAAAAACACTTTCATACCTTTGCTTTGGTGTCCCAAGAATGGCTTCTTGATGTCTTCCTTGCTTTGTATTTTTGAAACTCTATTTTCCTTGTGTAGATGATTTCTTTGCAACATTATCTTCTTTCTTTGATGGACTTACCTCATGATTCTTTTAGGTGCTTGCTTTAGCATGTGTACCTTCTCCTTTGTATCCAAGACGTAATTTATCACATGATGGTCTTTGACTTTGCAAGATCTCATCATAGATTCTTGAGCTATTCAAGAATTTGTTTGACTTTTCAACCTTCTTTCTAAGGTCAACAATTTAAGCTTCTAACTTACAACATGATTCTTCTTTTTCATTTATTTGATTCTTCAATAGTTCCTCTATTCTTTTGGCTTCTTCAATTTGGGTCTTGAGATGGACAATAGTTTCAAAACTTTTACTAATCTCATCTTCTACATTCATGTCTTCTTTTCCATTCTTTAGTCTTGTGATCTCTTCTTCCTTTTCTTCTAATTGAGTCTTATTGCTCTCTTATTGTTCCTTGATCATTCCCTTTAATTTCAAGATGTTCCTTTGACTCCTCCTAAGAAACTTCTTAGTGTTATCCGAAAGAAAGTTATAGTGTGTATAAAAATGATCACTCCTATACATGTATAAACCCTCTTCAATTTCCTTTTGAAGTTTTAATAGATTTCTTTCTATTCTTTTCATGGGTTAAATACCATTAAACTTTACACAAATTGTTTCTACATCTTCTTCCTCACTTGTAGAGAAAAATTCCATCATCATTGCAATCAAGGGTTTTTGAGTGTTCTTTACCTTCATTTGAAGTATCTTCACTTTCTTCCTCTTTGCCAACATCAACACATAATTCTTTTCCTTCATCTTCAAGATCTTCCTTTGTGCTATTATCACTTGATTCTTTATTTTCACTTGAAATGTTTTCAAAATCACATTTAGAAATAATGCATTCAAGAGTTTTTGATGATTCTTTACCCTTGATGATCTTGATGAAGTGGTCTTCAATTTCTTCTTCCTCTTCCTTGCTTTGATATATCTCCTCTAGATTTAGCCATAGGTCCTTGGCGTAAGTGCATTTTCCCATGCTCTCTTTGATAGGGCTTGAGGGTCCACCAAGAATGGTCTTGAGAGCCAATTCATAATTCTACCTTCCTTCCCTTTGAGCTTTAAACTTTGACTTGTTCTTCAATGCAACATATCCACCGATGGTTGCCTTCCAAATAGCTACTCCCATTGTCTTCAAATACACTCCCATCTATATTCTCCAAATAGAATAGTTTTCCTCATCAAGGATTGGAACTTCATCATCCATTTGTGTGTCTATGGATCTCCTTCAATCTTGTTAAGGCTTGTAGTGAAGGATTGTTGTGATACCAATTGATGGACACACCTACCACACTTAGAGGAGGGGTGAATGAGTGTGGGGATATTTTTCCCAAAACTTCCCTCTTGCACAAAAACTCATCAATTAGCATTCAACATTTATTCATTACCCATTGTTGTCATTTATAACTAGTTATATGTGAGCACATATCAGCAACATATATCAACAATATGTCATCAACAAGTCATCACCACAATGAACACAAAGAAAACAAGATGTATGTACAATTTTCTTTTTATTATTGACTACAATCCTTGGGGTTTATCAACAACATCTGAATAGAGTACAACTCTACAAGAGCACCGGCTCTATATGCAAGACTTAGCTTACATTCTCAACACCAACTAAGATGAGGCAACAATCCTCAACAGATATCAATATGTTAACAGGTACACGACCTGTCAGTAGTTCAACCCATGTTTTCTTGTGCCCTGGCTCAATCAGCCCACGTGTGAACGTAGCCAGTATATAATGCAACAAGCGTATGCTAGGGTTTTACTTTTCTTCACATGCTTAGATCCTCTGCAAACTGCAATCACTTTCTCTTCTATCTTCAACTGTCCAAACTGACCCACATACAGTCACAACACATCCAAGCTCTCCAATAGATTTCTCATGCTCCATAACAAATCAATATCAATGCTATCTCAATCATCTATAAATAGCTAGTATACCATAGCAGTCATGTCACTATTGAATCACAAGAGTGTTGCTCACTCCATCAACCAAATAAACCAAACTGAGCCACACCATAGAAGCCATACAAAGAATGCCCTAAGCATTCACAACACATCAAACAATAGCATCCATCAAGACAATAATGTAACCATACCAGTGTCTCAGTGATAGATCTGAGGCCATAGAATGCAGGTCTGGAACTTGCCTCATCATCCAAGAGATTGGCACCAGCTCAAACAAAAATCTCCATGATTTTATAAACTCCATGCTCCCTGTACACAGTCATCTTGCATGTACACTCACCCTATACATAGCCAGCCCGCATGTACAAGCACCCTATACACAGACAACCTATGTGGACATCAGAAAATAGGGTTTTCTGTGAATCCAAGACTTTTGTCGTCAAGATCACCGACATTGCCGAATCTTTGATGCATCCATGAGATCCTCCTCTTGCTTTCTTCCTAAGAATTGATCTTCAATCATTCTCAAGAGATTCACACCAATCAGATGCTCTCACAAGAAGATCTACATCAAAACTCCACAAGATATTCACAAGAAGCTTTCCATTGATCCACAAAAGGATTTTCACCAAAATGTACATCTTACAAGAGATCCTACCTTCTTATTTATACTTTCATATTCTAGGTCACTTAACCCATTGTTAGGTTACTTAACGCATTTCTAGGTCACTTAACCTATTTTTCTTATTTTAGGGTTAACCACTTTCCATGAATAGAAAGCTCTCCAATACTTTATCATTTAAATATTTCTTCTTCATTTTGTCACTTCATTTTATCATTTAAATAATCTTTCTTGATTTTGTCACTTTACTTTATCATTTAAATAATTATTTCTTCTTTTCAAGAACTTTGACTTTTTCGACCTTTTGTGGCTTCAAGCCATCATATAGGGGTCCTTCAACTTCGCAGAGCCATAACTCTCAAACTGTGAGGAGTTATGTGGCATTCCACATACCACCGGAAATGGCATGACAAGAACTATCCATCTAGGATAGTTTCACCAACAACTTCATTGATATTCATCTCATTATTCCACATACAAGCATGGGTCCTCCAACCGTTCTCCTAGGATAACTCAATACGCAAAGCGTCTTCCCATGAGGGATTTCACCATAAGGGGACCACTTTAGAGTTCATCCATTTGTGAACCTTATCAACCATGATAATACAATAATGATTCATCTTTTCATCAATTGGTTTCGACTTGGACATCTATCATTCTCATCAAGGGCATCATATCAATGTTCATCAATCATCAATCAATCAATTACTTGACATCAATCAATGACATCAATCAAACCTAACCATTTACATCAATGACATAAGATCCAACAATCTCCCAAATAATCAAACCATTGGCATCAATGACAACATGATCCAACAATCTCCCCCTTTGGCATTGATGACAATACCAACATTGATGTCAACTCTAATTACCAATTATTGATGTCAACATGTGGACAAGGCATGCTCTTCATCAATATTCAATGTGACTATCTCTCCACATCAATCTCTCCCATCAATGGACATCAATCACATCAATGTGATTATATGTTCCCCTTTGACATCAATGGAAAAGGGTCATTGTCCTCTTGGGGTTGTTCCCCTTGTCTTGTTGCCGCTCTATAATCTCTCCCCTTTTGAACAAGAGATATCAATATGATGTAATGCTGAAAATACATCGAACATACTCCCCCTATGACCATCGCTCCCCCTGGAATTATGCCTCTATGCTCTTTCTTCAAATATAGGTATCTTTTGTAGGTATGCATCTGATAAATATCTCCTCCTAGAATCATGGGAAGAAGAATGACTCCCCCTAAGGGTATGTCTCCTCTTATCTTCTCTATAAGATGAACAATATGCTACCATATGATGACCCTTGGACATGTTCATGCATCAAACTTGTTCTATACCATTTATCATGAAAGAAAATATATGTCAACAATAAAATAGAGAATCATGAAAAATATATCCACCAAGTGCATCATGTACCAAAATGTGCCCACCATGCATAACACCCATGTACATCAACAATGTGCCAAAAGATATCATCCATGAAATAGATCCACCATATGCCAACCATGTGCATTTACCGATATCCCAACATGTGCATCTACCAATTATGCCAATCATGTGCATCCACCAATATGCCAACTGTGTGCATCTACCAACATACCAAACAATGTATCATATGACTCATGATATGTCTCCATCATGAACCAAGTGCCACAATCATGTATCAAACAAATACCAATGTTGTGAAAATCAATTAATACCATATATGAGTGTACTACCACGCACCAATACCACAAAATGATGAGTCCCATACATGTATGCCAAGTCCTCCATAAAACGTGTGCCAATCATCCAACCATATGACACAACATGTAGCCCAATCCATATGTAAAATGCATGCAACATAATATCAACATATGCTTCCAATAATACATCATAAGATATACCAGCCATGTACACCACCATTAACATCACAAAATGATTGATCCCAATAGATCAACATCAATTCATACTCATGGGTTAGTACCATGCACCCAAGATTTATTTTTATTATACCATTGTGTGATCTCACCATGAAAACCCGCAACAAATAGTGTCAAAACCTGCAATAAACAATGTCATACCCTGCAACACAGAGTTGTATCATCACATCAAGCTGCAACCTCTATGCATAGCCCTTTTCCTTAGACTTCACCACATATATGTGGCCTCCTGCACAACCGGGCACGTGTGTACATGGCCTATTCAAGGTCATCACGTGTGTACACGCGACTATAACCACTGTTACTTGCGTGTGCCTTACTAGATGATACTTTTGAACTTCCCTTCAATCGTTCATTCTGATCTGGATGCTCTGTCTTCTTCACCCACTTTTGTAGATGACCCTTCTCTTTATAACTTGAGCTCTAAGTATCCATCTTTTCAAAGATGTCTCCCTTTCTGTCTTCATTCCTTCTTCTAGCCATGCTATGTGAAGTCCTCATCATGGACTTTCTTCTTGTATTCCAACACTCCTGGGATTTGTGGCCAAATACACTACAGTTGTAGCATCTCATAGAGTTACAGTGAATAGAAATATGTCCTACTTGATCACATATCCAACACCTTGTGGTGATTTAGAATCTTCCATTATATCTCCTTTCATAAGATCTACATTCAAAAGCTTTGTGACCATATCCATTACATGAATAACAATGCCCATGAAAAACACTTTCATACCTTTGCTTTGGTGTCCCAAGAATGGCTTCTTGATGTCTTCCTTGCTTTGTATTTTTGAAATTCTCTTTGCCTTGTGTAGATGGTTTCTTTGCAACATTATATTATTTCTTTGATAGACTTACCTCATGCTTCTTTGAGGTGCTTTCTTCAACATGTGTACCTTCTTCTTTGTATCCAAGACCTGATTTATCACATGACGGTCTTTGACTTTTCAAGATCTCATCCAAGATTCTTGAGCTATTCAAGAATTTGTTTGACTTTTCAACCTTCTTTCTAAGGTCAACAGTTTCAGCTTCTAACTTACAACATGACTCTTCTTTTTCATTTATTTTATTCTTCAATAGTTCCTCTATTCTTTTGGCTTCTTCAATTTGGGTCTTGAGATGGAAAATAGTTTCAAAACTTTTACTAATCTCATCTTCTACATTCATGTCTTCTTTTCCATCCTTTAGTCTTGTGATCCCTTCTTCCTTTACTTCTAATTGAGTCTTATTGCTCTCTTCTTGTTCCTTGATCATTCCCTTTAATTTCAAGATGTGCCTTTGACTCCTCCTAAGAAACTTCCTAGTGTTATCCGAAAGATAGTTATAATGTCTATAAAAATGATCACTCCTATACATGTATAAAACCTCTTAAATTTCGTTTTGAAGTTTTAATAGATTTCCTTCTATTCTTTTCATGGGATAAATACCATTAAACTTTACACAAACTGTTTTTACATCTTCTTCTTCACTTCTAGAGAAAAATTCTTTCATCATTGCAATCAAGGGTTTTTGAGTGTTCTTTACATTCATTTGAAGTATCTTCACTTTCTTCCTTTTTGCCAACATCAACGCATAATTATTTTTCTTCATCTTCAAGATCTTCCTTTGTGCTATTATCACTTGATTCTTTATCTTCACTTGAAATGTTTTCAAAATCACATTTAGAAGTAATGCATTCAAGAGATTTTGATGATTCTTTACCTTTGATGATCTTGATGGAGTGGTCCTCAATTTCTTATTTCTCTTTCTTGCCTTGATATATCTCCTCTAGCTTTAGCCATAGGTCCTTGGAGGAAGTTCATTGTCCCATTGTCCTCAACAGATATCAATATGTCAATAGGTACATGACCTGTTAGTAGTACAACCCGCCTTTGCACACACCCTAGCTCACTACAGCCCGCGTGTGAATGCAGCCAGTGTATAATGCAACAAGCATATGCTAGGGTTTTACTTTTCTTCACAAGCTTAGATCCTTTGCAAACTGCAATCACTTTCTCTTTTGTCTTCCATTGTCCAAACTGACCCTTAGGCAGTCACAACACATCCAAGCTCTCCAATAGCTTATTGATGCTCCATAACAAATCAATATGAATGCTATCTCAATCATGAATAAATAACTAATATACCATATCAATCATGTCACTACTGAATCACACGAGTGTTGCTCACTCCATCAACCAAATCAACCAAACTGAGCCACATCATAGAAGCCACACCAAGAATGCCCTAAGCATTCACTACACATCAAACAATAGCATCCATCAAGACAATAATGTAACCATACCAGTGTGTGAGTGATAGATCTGAGGCCATAGGATGCAGATCTGGAACTTGCCTCATCACCCAAGAGATTGGCACCAGCTCAAACACAAATATTCATGATTTTATCCACTCCACGCTCACTCTAAACAGTCAGCCCGCATGTACACTCACCCTATACACAGCAAGCCCCCATGTACATGCACCCTATACACAGACAACCCGTGGACATCAGAAAATAGGGTTTTCTGTGAATCTGAGACTTCTGTCGTCAAGATCTCTGACGTTACCGAAACTTTGATGCATCCATGAGATCCTCCTCTCGCTTTCTTCCTAAGAATAGATCTTCAATCATGCTCAAGATATTCACACCAATAGGATTCTCTCACAAGAATCTCTCCATCAAAACTCCACAAGATATTCACAACAAGCTCTCCATTGATCCACAAAAGGATTTTCGCCAAAATGTACATCTTACAAGAGATCCTAGCTTCGTATTACTACTTTCATCTTCTAGGTCCCTTAACCCATTTTTAGGCCAGTTAACCCATTTCTAGGTCACTTAACCTATTTTCTTTATTTTAGGGTTAACCACTTTCCATGAATGGAAAGTTCTCCAATACTTTATCATTTAAATATTTCTTCTTGATTTTATCACTTCATTTTATCATTTAAACAATCTGTCTTGACTTTATCACTTTACTTTATCATTTAAATAATGATTTCTTCTTTTCAAGAACTTTGACTCTTTTGACATTTTGGGGCTCCAAGCCATCATATGCAAGTCCTTCAACTTCGTAGAGCCATAACTCTGAAACCATGAGGAGTTATGTGGCATTCCACATACCACCGGAAATGGCATGACAAGCACTATCCATCTAGGATAGTTTCACCAACAACTTCATTGAGCTTCATCTCATTATTCCACATACAAGCATGGGTCCTCCAACCATTCTCCTAGGATAAATTAATACTTAAAGCGTTTTCCCATGAGGGCTTTCACCATAAGGGGACCACTTTGGAATTCATCCATTTGTGCACCTTATCAACCATGATAAGACAATAATGATTCATCTTTGCATCGATTGGTTTCCGCATGGACATCATATCAATGTTCATCAATCATCAATGAATCAATTACTTGACATCAATCAATGACATCAATCAAACCAAACAATATACATCAATGACATATGATCCAACAATCTCCCAAATAATCAAACCATTGGTATCAATAACAACATGATCGAACAACTCTATGAAATTTTTTTAATAAAATTCATAGTAATGAATTCAAAAGAACCAAGACAGATTTTAAAGATAAATGGAAAAGAACCAAAACAAATTTTAAAGATGAATGGGAAAGAACCAAAACAAATTTTAAAAGTTCAACCAAAACAATCCAAACTAAAAGAGATTAACAAAAGGAAATGATCTGAGTCCTTTGGATGGTGGGTAATTTGACAATGAAGTGAACAAACGATTTAATAAATATATATTCCAATTGGAAATGACCTCCTCTTAATAAAATGATACAATACTTTATTGGTAAATTTGAAAAAAGTCTCACTATTGAGGTATCCTTTGCAATAAATTTGGAAAGTTAGTTTTCAAATTCATGGAAGAAAAAAGTGAGATCTTTGTAAGAACATCAACACCAACTAAACAACCTATTTCTAAATATATATCATATACATAGTCTAAATCAATCAATCCTATGCACATCAAACTAAAAGCAAACACTCCCTGTACTCTTAAATCAATCAATCCTATGCATATCAAACTAAAAGCAAACACTCCCTATACTCTTAAATCAATCAATCCTATGCACATCAAACTAAAAGCAAACTAGCATTCATTATATCAATGAAAGTTCAAAATTAATCGAAAGATCCCCCCACATATCAATGTTCATTGGTCAAGGTTTATAAGAATGAGAATGTTTCAACGATGGACAAAATGAAAGCCTTGGATATATATCTAACCATTCTTTCACTTAATTACATACTACTTAACTTAATAAAAAATGCTTAGTCATTGCAAAATTTCAAAGTTTAGCAATGGAAATGTACTTCTCACATAATCACATATTGATTAACATAGTAAAACGTTATTTACTCATTTCAGAATTTCAAAGAAAATAAAACAAACACTTTATAACCATAAAAGTTTGTTACCAACTTGATGATATGACCAAGTAAAACACACTGTATAATCATAAATGTTTTCAACCAACTTAATTACATGACGAAAACTAACATAAACAGTATATAAATCTACATGATAATGACAATATAGATCCGCTATATTGATGCTACTTAAGCGCTGCATGCTTAAACCAAAATAATTGTTGGTGCTCTCAAATACAAAATTAGAAGACATTTAGCATACAAAATGCAAAAAAAATATTTTTCTTTCTTCAATTTATGAAAACATTTCAAAAAACAATGTCAATTTATCAAAAAAACATTAAAATGTTTGAAAACATTTAAAAAAACATAGTCAATTTATAAAAAAACATTAAAATGTTAAACTTGTACAATGATTGACAAGCCTAACGACACCAATCTCTTGAACACGGAATATTGGAAATCCGTGTAAAACCTGAAAAGCATATGATTAAAACACTGCAATATTAATACTAGCAAAATATTTTATCTACACCCAATTTATTGAATACAGAACACTAGAGGTCCGTGTAAAACGTCTAAAGCATATGCTTTAAGCTCTAAAAAACCTACTAGCAAAAACTTGCAAATCCTACGAGCAAAAACTTGGGCAAGAAAACTATTAGTAAAGATATTCAAATAACATGCGTCGGACACAGCACAGGGCGTGACTAGGGCCGCGGTGAGTGAGAGGGAAACGAGACCGAGCCTGGTCTGCGCGTTCTCTTTCACATTTCAGCCGCTCCTCATCCAATTGCACCACCTCCACCTGCACTTCTTCTCCAGGCCGTAATTGTTTTAGGAGCGGCACCTCCCCCTCTTTGTATTTCTGCGTATGATTAAAAACTGAAAAGCATATGATTAAAACCCTGCAATATTAATACTAGCAAAATCTTTTAACTACACCCAAAACCTACTAGCAAAGATATTCAAATAACCTGCGTCGGACTCGGGATGGGGGACGACTAGCGCTTTCCTCAACATTTCGCTTTCTCTTATTTGCAGGTCGTGATTTCTGGTGGTAGTGAGCCTCGTTTGCGCCTTCTCTATCACATTTCAGCCGCACCACTTCCACCTCCACTTCTTCATTTTCTCCACGCCGTGATTGTTTTAGGGGCGGCACCTCCCCCTCTTTGTATTTCTGCGTGTGCTGTACAGCTTCCTGATAGAGAGTGATGACATCTGCCATGGTTTTATCTTCGGGCATAGGCATGGTCTTGTTCACCATTTTCATGTAAATCTCGACGCAGCTGTCCACGAATTTTTTGATGGACTTGTTACTGGAGCAGTCCAGGAGCGGAGAGTTGCGAAGCCTAAGCGGAGAGTTCTGAAGCTTAAGCCCAATGAGGTAATCGTGGCATTTCAAGGGAGGGTTCGATCCCCTTCGCCCGTCGGCATTTTGGTGGTCGGTGGTCGCTATCTCGATAACACGGGCGACAACAGAAGCCGCGACTGCGGCCTCCACATCGGTTTCATATCCCCCGATCTGGATTAAGCTTCCCCCGAATTCCTTGGGTTTCCTCATCTCCGCAAACCAGCGCGTGAACTCCTTTTTATGATCGAGTTTGCGGCGCACCATGGCGAAACGAGACCTGCAGTGGTCTGTCAGTTCTCTTTCACATTTCATCCGCGCCTCCTCATCCAATTGCACCATCTCCCGCTGCACTTCTTCCTTCTCTTCAACTGCTTGGTCGTCTTCGACGCTTTGAATCTGATTCCCTGATCCTGTCATAAATAATAATTTCTGATCGTCTCGATGGCTTTCATTCCGAACCTCACCGCGGCCTCCCGATCCTCCCATTACTACTATGTTCTGATTCTCACCGCGGCTTTCATTCCAACCACTTCTCCCCGCTCTCATTCCTAATACTTTCTGATTGTTCTGATTCTCACCGCGACCCCTTCTCCCAGCTCTCATTCCTAATACCTTCTGATCGTCTCTCGATCCTCTCATTGCCAATTAGTTATACGTAAACAAACCCTAATATATCAGAAAATGTAATGAAACCCGGTGAATAGATTGAGTGAAATGGCTTTTGTTATATATTGACACTGCCCATTTGTAATTCAAATTATATTTATATTTCATTATTTGCGTTGATCGGCTCATGTGCAAGAGTTGGGCCAAGTATGTAATGTATTTATGGAGCTAATGGGTTACCTTTACAAACCATGTTACATAGAAAATGTATTAGTATAATAAAATAAAATTTCTAAGGGTCAAACTTATAATATAATAATAATAATTTATTTTGTTAAGGTCACGACATATCAATTTGGAGCTTTTCATTGAGTTACCATCATCCTTTTTCTTTACTATCCCTTTATCCCTTTTCTTTAGATGTGTTGATTAATTGGGTTGGTTGTTAATGATGTCAATCCTTGAAGAAAGTTTGGTAGTGAATTCTGGTAGCACAAAGGTTTGGGTAATGGACCCAAGTTTGTTTGATGTATAATGGTATGAGTTTTGATATATTTGCACGTAATACTATTCTAGATGGATAGTACACGTCATGTCATTTTTGGTGGTATGTGGAAGAGTCACATAATACCTCACGGTTAGAGAGTTCTGGCCATGAGAAGTTGGAGAACCCCCTTGAGTCACCTAGAAGCCCCAAAAGGTCAAAGTGGTTGGAAAGAAGAAATTGTTTAAATAATAAAGGGAAGTGATGAGTGTAATATAAGTCAAAGTGGATACAAAAACAATTATTTAAATAATAAAGTTAATGGAGAAATTATTAAGTGAACAAGTGGCTAGAAGTAGGTTAGCCCTAAAATAAGGAAAGTGGGTTAAGATTGTTAGAATGTAATTTAAATAATAAAATGAAGTCATAAGTGTATTATAAGTCAAAGTGGATACAAAAGAGATTATTTAAATAATAAAGTTAATGGGGAAATTACTGAGTTGACAAGTGGTTAGAAGTGGGTTAGCCCTAAAGTAAGGAAATTGGGTTAAGATGGTTAAAAGGTAACCCCATTAGAAAGCTACATGAAAGTATAAATAAGAGGCACGACTCTCTCATTTGAAGTACAGTTGAGCATATCAAATATCTACAGTTGACAGTTAACCAAAGGATATCTAAGCCGGTAAAGAAGGCCAAAATTCAAGGGAGGATAAATTCTTTTGATGACGCTTTCTAAGCTATGTTATTTACAGGTCATCTCACCGTTTTCACAATAACTTTTTTTCTAGAATGATTCAAACCATGAAATTGGGAGGCATATCCAAGTAGTTGTGGTATGCATTTAATCTTGTGGGTGGTTGTATTTATTGAGTTACACTCTATGGAAAATAGGGTTTGTGGCTATTCATGAAACTAGTCTAAAGGAGGTGTTTCGGGTAAAAATGTCATAACTTCTTCATAACAAATCCAAATTTAGTAAGACCAAATGTGTTGGTTAGATTGCATAGGGGGTTGTATCCTCCTTCTATTTGTAGAAAGAAAATTGGGGAGTTGGAGGCTCCCTAAGATTGTATCATGAGAAACTAGGGGGTTGGAGTCTCTTTCGAGTTGCAACTAGAAAACAAAGGAAGTTGGTGCTTCCAATGAATGTAATTCTTCAAGACATATAAGAAAAAATATTATGTTTTTTTCTCCCTCTTTGGCTTTCCAGGTAAAAACTGGTGTACTGTGTATGTGTAAGATTGTTCATTTGTTCATTGTTTATTTACTTTGCAAATATTGGATGATAATGATACATTGATATAAAACTCGCATTATATGGTTAAATATGAGTATATTTCTCTATTAGTGATTCACCCCCCTCTTAGTAATCAAACAATTGGTATCAGAGCGAGTTCCTTCAAAAATTAGTTTAAGCACTGAATGGTATATCATGGAGAGAAAAAACATGTATAAAAATGGAATAACATAGTTTGATGGATAAAAGTATGCATTTTGGAGCATAAGGATAAAGACATATATACATGGATAGGGATTTGAAATTTGACAATCAATTGTAGATGGATACACAACATGAACAATTTCGTCGACAAATGACAAAGCAATGAAACTCGGTCATAATAATTCCAAAGCCACAAATGCATTTTTGAATGGTCTTGGAGAATCAGTATTCACCAAATTTTCACATTGTAAATCCTCTAAAGATATTTGAGACAAACTTCGAAATATTTATGAAGGAGATTCAAAAGTCAAAGAAGTAAATCTTCAAACTTTCAGAGGTCATTTCGAACAACTAAAGATGAAGGAAGGTGAGAACATTACAGTTTACTTTTTACGAGTGAATGAAATAGTAAATGCAATCTTGGGATTGGGAGAAGAAATCAAAGAATCTGTAATTGTTCAAAAGGTACTGAGATCTCTTCCTATGAGATTCGACCCTAAGATATCAACACTAGAAGAAAGAGAAGATCTAAACTCAATAAGCATGGATGAACTACATGGAACCTTTACAACATATGAAATAAGAACTAAATAGGAAAATCGAGATATAAAAGAAGAAGCCTTCAAAGCATCCGAAAGGTCAAAGCAAAAGGGAAATAAAAAATAGCAGTGACGTCTCAGAAGATGATGAAGAAGCGACCAAATTTGTTAGAAGACTGAACAAGGGAACCAATGATAGGTATAGATGTAAGCTTCATTTGATTTGTTTTAATTGTGATGGTATTGATCATTTTGCTAAAAAATGTCCTCATAAGAAAAATAGAAATGATGAAGGTTACTGAAATAGAAAACAAACATATAAAGGGAAGAAAACCACAAAGAGAGTCTTCAAGAAAATCTTATGCACCAAAGAAGAAATCTCGTCATCAAATGAAGATGAAGTCAGTGACAGTGAGACAAAAATAGTTTTATTCATGGAAGTAGAAGACTTTGATAAAGAAGACTCTGAATAAGAGTATGAAGAGGCTGAAGAAGAATATGAAGAGGCTGAAGAAGAATATGAAGATGCAGAAGTTGACTACTGAGAATAATTGTTGTGAGCCATAGAATTTATGAGAAGAGAAAAGAAGAAAAACACAAAACTACAAGCAGGACTAGACAAGAAAGAAGACACTCAGGAACTAGAACAAATGATCACAAATTTGAAGGTTCGAATTGAAGAAGATAAAATAATTGAAGATACACTCAAAGAACAACTAGAAGGAAAATGATGCAGGAGCATCTCTCCATGTCAACCAGCCAACCAAATAGCCACGTCAAGCGCGTGCATTCAAGATGAAGAGAGGCACAACCCTCATCTTTTAATTTGTAATTTAATGTTTAAGCTGATGAGCTGTGAAGCCATGCCTTTGTGCATGCGTAGAGTAGATCAACCTTTAATGTTTGAAAGGCTGAGATCTAGGTCCAGATGTTGGACTAGACAACCCATTCAATGTAATTGAATAGGGTAGATATATTGGGGGAAATTCTCTAAGAGCCCCCTCAGGTAAAAGAGATGGAGAGTATCTCATTTTGGTAGGCAAAGAGAGATAGAATATACAAGTAGAGAGAAGAAGAGAAGAGTGGAGACCTTGTTACAGGCTGTGCTCAGGAACACCTTGTAAATACAGGCATTTGCCATATTTAATACAAAGAGCAGTTTTTCCTGTTGTGTTGAATGGATGTCTGTGAGTGTTCTTTATATGCTGTGAATGTATGCGAGGCATTTGCAAGTTGTTTTGATTTCAGGTGAAGGTGTTTGAGGCTTCACACCAGGAGGGTGTGAAAGAACACTGCGAGTTCTGATATCCATGCACAGAGGTTGCATTTATGAATTCTGCGGGTTCAGACAAAGATGTGCTGCAGCACAAGAACTGGAATCAACAACTCAGGAGAAAAACCTCAAGGTTGTTGAATACCTTGGAAGCAAGGCTATGTGGGAGAAGACACAGTTGCAGACAGAAGCTCTAAGGAGTTCTGTGAAGCTCTGCCAAGTGGGCATTGAGCATATGCACAATGGTGCATTGGAAAGAACTCTGTTGTGAATTCAAACAGAAGAAACATAATCACTGAGGATTCTGAGATCTCTGCCAGGTGGGCATTGAGCAGGTGCAAGGAGTGCACATAGGGAAGAACTGCTGGACATTTTTTGAAAAGATGCTTTGCGAGGAGGGCATTGAGACATTGTGCAGACAGGTACAGAGGAGAAGAGAACTCTTCAAGTTCTGGTATTTTGAAGGAAGAATCAATTGAGGGATCTTCACAGGGTTGTTGAACACCCTGCAGACTCAGAAAGAGGTTTCTTGAGAAGAAGGATAGCCAGGAGGGCGTCAAATTCTCCATCTTTGGGAGAAAGGAACGAGGACGAGTTTCTGTGGAGGTTGAAGCTACGAGAAATCTCAAGAGAGATAGCACCTGCATGTGCATGTGAGGACTCTGCAAGGAGTGTAGTAGTCAAAGAATTCTTTGAGGATTCGGGAGTAAAATCTCAGGAGGAACAACGTCGTGGAGAGCGCACGACGAGAAATCAGGTAAAGGAGTTCGCAAGAGAGAAGAAGACAAAGGTTGGATCCTTTGGAAACTTGAAATTCTTCCAAGTGAAGGAAGAAAGTGCGCAAGCTCAGGAGGGAGCACAACAGCCATCGGATCGGTCGAAGAGATCTGGATCGTCTGAAGGTTTTCACGTCCAGAGAGCACATAAAAGAGGAAGGAACGATCTGCACCATCAGATCTAGAGCAAAATACCCGTTAGCCGTTAGATCTGATAGGAGTTGCACGAGGTTTACCATCGAGAGTAGCCGTGGGGAAAATCTCGACGAGAGGCATAGCCATCAGGATATCGACAGTCAGGATATCGACATTCCCATGGATAGGAGATCAGGTAAGTCCACCTTGAAAACCCTGACACAAATCTGGGTTGTCAGTATGAGAGAGGAAACGTGTTACATGATCATCCATTCTGGAGATCTGGACACTAGACATCGGTATATCGGCACTGAGGAAATCATAGTTCCTGAGGTCGTGAAAGTCGAGACATCAAAAGTATCGAAAACATGAGGGGTAATCCGAACTGTCCATTCTTGGGACGCATGGCAGCGATTGAGCGATATCAGGAAAAGTCCCGAAAGGAGAATCGTCAATCAAGAAATCGCAAGTCGGGATATCGGGAATCCCGTGGACAAGAAGTCCTTGCAACTTGGAATCGCAAAGTTCGAAACCTCGACAAGAGGGAGGAAGCGCCACTGAGGGGCCAGCTATCAGTATATCAGTGCATCGAAGATCGACATTTCACGAGTCCTGGAGACGAGACATCCGAGACACTTGAAGTTGTGAACAACGAGAGTCGATCAAGACCATCCATCTACTAGGGCGCGTGGTGAGATCAGGAGAGTCCATCGGCATATCAGGGATTCCGTGGACAAGAAGTCCATACATTTTAGAACTTCGAAGTCTAAAACCCTGAAAGGAGGGAAGTGCTATTGGGGGCCAGCTGTCAGCATATCGGAGAAGAGGGAAGTGTCATTTAAGGGGAAGTTGTCAGCATAGCGGAGAATCAGGATTCGAGAGATCGGTAGTCCCGAGAGCAAATGCATTTCGGCATTAAAAATTCTGAAACCTCGATATGAGGTATGACTGCGGTCATATAGGGGAAGGTCACGTGGACCAGGAGCTTAGCTCGGAGGGATAATTGAAGTTAGGACGCATCAGGATTTTGAAGCCAAAACCCTGAAAGGAGATAAGACTGTGGTCACGGGGATAGTGGTCACATGGACTAGGAGTATATCCGGGAAGGGCTAAGGCCAAAAGGGCGCATCGACAATCGGTGATCGGGAGATCGTGGGGGCAAAGGTTCTCAACATCATAAAGGACAAAACCCCGATTAGTGCAAAAAAGCCGTGTGGGCGAATTAAGGACCTGTGGATCGAGTTTTTAGCAGAGATTCCATGGAGGAATTGAAAGAGCTGCTTTGGCTCATGAGTTGATTGAGCGATCCTCAGAGTGGGTGTCAGAGGTTACTCGCGCCTGCACCAAGTGGTATCAGAGATAGAAATTTGTTTGTATATTTCAAGCAGAGGGACGAGGAAGACAGAGCGTTAGAGACTCTGTGGTGATTGTTTGCAGGTAGGTAACAGTCCATAAGCAACCGAGAGGACTGAAGGATGAAGCTAGAAACACTTTTAGTGCGGAGTGACAGCAACAGGTTTGTTAGGAAAGAAGACAGAGATAGCACCATGGTTACTGAAAGCCATAGGCATGCTCGGAGGAAGAGCAAGGTAGAAAAGCTTGCAGAGATGGATAAAGAGCTCACTGAAATAGGGCAGACATAGAAGCGCTTGAACTGTGGATGCAACATGATAAAAGGTCGAGATGGGTGTATGAATGGCCCATGAAGGAGCCAAAAGTAAAATGGCCAGTCAAGGAGTTGATGGTTAGAAGGTAGCGCAGGTTGTTAAAAGGATGGTTGAGGCATGCTGAAAACCTCGACAGACATGAGGAAATGGTTTAGGTGTGTGAACCAGAGACTGGGAGAGGTCTCAATGATGAAGAGAACAAATCAGGATCGGCTAAAGATCTCAAGAACTGCCAGGAGGGTAGAAAATAAATTTCAGTTTTCCAGGTGGGCAACGAGTTGAGATCACTGCGGGATATCAAAGACTGTCAGGAGGGAAGCCGAGGAATTTCACATTGCTAGTTAGGCAACGATATGAGGTTGCTGCAAAATCTCACAGACTACCAGGAGGGAAGTGAAAGGTTTCTAGTTTGCCAGGAGGGAAAAGGAACAGAGATGGAATCAGTTGATTCCATGGACTGCCAGGAGGGTAGTGGGAACATCTCAGGTTTCCAGGGGAGCAGAGATGAGCATTCGAGACTATCTGAGAGTCTCATAAACTCAAAGGTGAGTTTGGATCAGCATATGCAGTTGACAGAAGAGGAGCATCTGAGGGACCTTCTAATGATTGGGGGAATTCAGATATTCCTACCATTTGCCCAGGAGGAGGCAGAAATCAGTGTTGCAGATGCAGCAATAGTAGAAGGACAACCAGCTAAGACTGTCAAAGAAGGATTGGAGTAGATATCTGAAGCTGCCCAAGAAGATGAGCATTCTGAGGAATGGCTCAACATATTCAGCCAGGAAGCTGAGGAAGCTATAGCACTGAAGCTGACAGTAGAAGAAGCAGAAGAAGCTGAAGAGGATGATGAACATTCTAAGGAATGGCTCAATATTTTCAGCTAGGAGACTGAAAGGACTACAACATGGGAGTTTGCAGCAGAAGAAGAAGGAACAAACAGCATTTGATTTACTGATCTATGGGAACAAATTGAAGCCCTGGAAGAGAGCATGAAAGTGCAAGGCATGCACATCCAACATATGAAGTTGGAAGATGAAGAAGAAAGCATGGGACATCATGATGATCTACCCAATTGCAGAAAATTTTTGCAGCTGAGGAGACTGCATGAACAGAGCCAGCCACTGGAGCAGCTGGAACGAGTGTTAGAAGACATCAGAAGACTGATGTTGAAGTCAGCAGAGACTTCCAGCAAGGAGAAGCTGGGCAGAAGAGAAGAAACAACAGTGCAACAACAACAACAGGAAGGAGCGGATGAACAACTCCAGAGGATAATTTGGGATCCAGAAGGACTTCAACATCAAAGATGGGAAGCTCATGAGCAAGAGCTCATGAATTTTGCAGATGAGGAGTATGATGTAGAAGCATCTCTCCACATCAGCCAACCAGCCAGCCAGCCACGTCAAGTGTGTGCATTCAAGATGAAGAGAGGCGCAACCCTCATCTTTTAATTTGTAATTGAATGTAATTTAATGTTTAAGCTGGTGAGTTGTGAAACCATGCCTTTGTGTAGGCGTAGAGTAGATCGACGTTTAATGTTTGAAAGGATGAGATATAGGTCCAGATGTTGGACTAGACAGCCCATTCAATGCAATTGAATGGGGTAGATAGATTGGGGGAAGCGCTCTAAGAGCCCCCTCAGGTAAAAGAGATTGAGAGTATCTCATTTTGGTAGGAAGAAAGATAGAATCTGCAAGTAGAGAGAAGAAGAGAAGAGTCGAGACCTTGTTACATGCCGTGCTCAGGAACACCTTGTAAATAAAGGCATTTGCTATATTTAATACAAAGAGCAGTTTTTCCTGTATTATTCTGTGTTGAATGGATGTCTGTGAGTGTTCTTTATATGCTGTGAATGTATGCTAGGAATTTGCAGGTTGTTTTGATTTCAGGTGAAGGTCTTTGAGGCTTCACACCAGGAGGGTGTGACAGAACACTGCGGGTTCTGATAGCCATGCACAGAGGTTGCATTTCTGAATTATGAGGGTTCAGACAAAGAAGTGTTGCGGCATAGGAACTGGAATCAACAACTCAGGAGAAAGACCTCAAGGTTGTTGAATACCTTGGAGGCAAGGCTGTGTGGGCGAAGACAGAGTTGCAGAGAGAAGCTCTGAGGAGTTCTGTGAAGCTTTGTCAAGTGGGCATTGAGCATATGCACAGTGGTGCATTGGAAAGAACTCTGTTGTGAGTTCAGATAGAAGAAACATAATCACTGAGGATTATGAGAGCTCTGCCAGGTGGGCATTGAGCAGGTGCAAGGAGTGCACAGAGGGCAGAACTCTTAGACGTTCTGTGAAAAGATACTTTTCCAAGAGGGCATTGAGACATTGTGCAGAAAGGCACAGAGGAGAAGAGAACTCTTCGAGTTCTGGTATTCTAAAGGAAGAATCCACTTAGGGATCTTCACAGGGTTGTTGAACACCCTTCAGACTTAGCAAGAGGTTGCTTGAGTAGAAGGATAGCTAGGAGGGCGTCAAATTCTCCATCTGTGGGAGAAAGGAATGAGGAAAAGTTTCTGTGGAGGTCGAAGCTACAAGAAATCTCAAGAGAGATAGCACCTGCGTGTGTGTGTGAGGACTATGTAAGGAGTGCAGTAGTCAAAGAATCCTTTGAGGATTCGGGAGTAAAATATCAGGAGGAACAACGTCATGGAGAATGCACGGTGAGAAATCAGGTAAAGGATTTCACAGGAGAGAAGAAGACAAAGGTCAGAGCCTTTGGAAACTTGAAATTCTTCCAAGTGCAGGAAGAAAGTGCGCAAGCTCAGGAGGGAGCACAACAGCCGTCAAATCGGCCGAAGAGATATGGATCGTCAGAAGGTTTTCACATCCAGATAGCATGCAGGAGAGGAAGGAACGATCTACACTATCATATCTAGAGAAAAATACCCGTCAGCCATCAAATCTGACAGGAGTTGCACGAGGTTTACCATCAGGAGTAGCCGAGGGGAAAATCCCGATGAGAGGTGTAGCCATCGGGATATCGACATTCCCGTGGACAGGAGATCGGGTAATTCCACCTTGAAAACCCCGACGCAAATCTGGGTCATCTATTTCAGAGAGGACACGTGTCACGTGATCCTCCATTTCGGAGATCCGGACACTAGACATCGGTATATTAGCACTTGGGAAATCGAAGTTCCTGAGGTCGTGAAAGTCGAGACATCATAAGTCTCGAAAACGCGAGGGGTAATCTGAACCGTCTATTCTTGGGACATGTGGCAATGATTTCTATTCTTGGGACACATGGCAATGATTGAGTGATATCGGGAAAATTCCCAAAAGGAGAATCGTCAATCAGGAAATTGCAAGTCGGGATATCAGGAATCCCATGGACAAGAAGTCCTTGCAACTTGGAATCGCGAAGTCCGAAACCCCGACAAGAGGGAGGAAGTGCCATTGAGGGGCCAGTTGTCAGTATATCGGCGCATCGGAGATCGACATTTCACAATTCCTAGAGACGAGACATACGAGACACTTGAAGTCGCGAACAACGAGAGGCGATCAGGACCGTCCATCTACTGGGGTGCGTGGCGAGATCAGGAGAGTCCATCGGCATATCGGGGATTTCATGGACAAGAATTCCATACCTTTTGAAACTTCGAAGTCCGAAACCCCAAAAGGAGGGAAGTTTTATCGGGGACCAGCTGTCAGCATATCGGAGAAGAGGGAAGTGTCGTTTAAGGGGAAGTTGTCAACATAGCGGAGAATCGAGATTCGAGAGATCGACAATCCTGAGAGCAAATGCATTTCGGCATTAAAAATTTTGAAACCCTGATACGAGGTATGACTGCGGTCATATAGGGGAAGGTCACGTGGACCATGAGCTTATCCCAGAGGGCTATTTGAAGTTAGGACGCATCAGGATTTTAAATCCAAAACCCTGAAAGGAGATAAGATTGCGGTCACGGGGATAGTGGTCACATGGACTAGGAGTATAGATGAGAAGGGATAAGGCCAAAAGGGCACATCAGCAATCGGTGATCGAGAGATCATGGGGGAAAAGGTTCTCGACATCAGAAAGGATGAAACCCCGAAACCCAAAACTAAGTCGGGGAAGATCACGACTTAGTGCAGAAAAGTTGTGTGGGCGAATTAAGGACCTGTGGATCAAGTTTTTAGCAGAGATTCCACGGAGGAATCGGAACAGCCGCTTCGGCTCATGAGTTGATCGAGCGATCCTAAGAGTGGGTGTCGGAGGTTACTCGCGCCTGCACCAGAAAAGACAAGATCATTGGAAATTTGGAAGAAGAAATTGTCATATTAAGAAAGGATCTTCAAAAGAAAACTATGCAAAACAACTCAAAAGTTTTGAATGAAATTATCAACAGTCAAAAACCTCATCATGACAAGTCTGGAATTGGATACACCATATAGAAAATGGATCAAGGTCAAAAAAATAGAACAATAAACATATCCAAAAAACTATGTAGAAACAGTCAAAGAGGATAGGAAGGTCTACAAAGAAAATTACAGGAACACTCCTACTCTGAGAAGATTCATATTTCAGAATCAATGACCAACATAAACATATAGGCCTCAGGAAGAAGAAGGATTCATAAGAGTACTTGTGTTCAAAGGATATGCAATTCCCAAATATCAAACAATCTTTTTTGGTTTATGTTATGCATGTAATAATTTTGGACATAAAGATGTGAATTGTAGAGATAACAAACATAAACAACTTTGAAAGTCATACAGAAAAGAGTGATCGAAGAAGGCCTAGTGAAAAACAGAGAAGAAGTTACAACATGTTTGAATCTTTGATCACTGAAGTGGAATGCTACAAATGTAATAACTTTGGACACATTGACAAAGATTGCAGAATGAAAGTCCTTCCTAGAGAACCACAACAGAACAATGACAATCACAAACAGGAACCTCAGAAAAGGACATGGATAAGAAAGCAGAATCAATATAACAATGAGGAATGCACACTCTCTCTACAAGCTAAGAACAAGAATCGTGGTTGGTATGTTGATAGTGGTTGTTCAAAACACATGACAGGTGATTGAGACAAGTTTCTTACAATAATAAATTAAAGATATGGATCAGTCTCCTTAGGAAATGATGATTCAACTAAAATCATTGGAAAAGGCACAGTCAGAATTGGAAACAAGAATACCAAGGCATAAAATGTTCTACTAGTACAAGATATGAAACGTAATATTCTAAGTGTGATTCAAATGTGTGGCCAAGGTCGTAAAGTTACTTTTGATTCACAAAAGTGAGAGATAAGAAAAGAAGGTTCATGAAAATTGAATGCAACAACTGTGAGAACTTCAAGCAAAATATATTTATTAAGTGTGTAACACACCCTGTCAACCCACTGACTGGGGAATGTCACTTACTCAGACACTTAACTTAGTTTTGACAACATAATGTAACACTCAGTAATCAACTAAGGTATGTCAAATATTTTTTTATTTTTTTGAGTTTAAATGCATGTAGACTGTCCACTTAAACATAAACATACTGAACTGCATGCATACATATAGGCATACATGCATACTTAACTACATTCAATTAAACATATACATACAATTCTCTAGCGGAATCTCACATATAAAAGATAAACAACAATTGTGTTCTGTAAAATATACGATTTCCAGACTGATATAACAATGAACACAAACATGAAGGGTATACAGGGTATATCCTTAAACATATGGATAGTTATTCTCACACAAGCAATAAAACCCATAAAATAACACATAAATGACAATGCATAATGGAATTCAACACATAACTGGTACTTATCTTGGTAAGAATGTCACCAACTGCATGGAGATCGTCTACGAACCTCCCATCCTTAGACTACATTGTTTGTCACTCTCAACAGTGAGTCACCCCTGAGCTGGGACTAGACTCCACTCGGGAAAGGGATTCCTAACTCGGCTAAAGGTTCATGGTCAACCAGAAAGACTTCATCTCACATGTTCGCTCAACCACAGCCTACAACCTCTCCTTCCCCACATGTCTTTCCCACCCAAGGAAGTGTGCCCCTTCTCTGCTCAATAGTCCTTCAATTGCCCCACTTCCCTACCCAAGCTTCAACAACAGGCCGAACTAGAAGTCTTAGAGCATTGTAGCTTCAATTTATCACATTTAGGAAATCGATCCTCAACAATTCTCTCACTCGGAGAATTTCTCATGGGCATGACAACCCACCTTTTCAATCCCGCTCCCAAGCTGACAGGTACAGAAACAGGAATGGATATCAATCTTATCTGGGTAAGGTGGTAGGAAGATACGAGGTAGCTCAAGGACTGACGAAATGTATCCTGGATACTAGTTCTCTGGTCAAAGGAAAAGATGGTAAGATTCTCCTCTTCATAATGGTTGATTCACCCCCAAAGGAACTAAGTCTCAACAATAAGTATGGATGTTTCCAACTTGACACTTGTCATGTTGGAAGCTACTCTGATACACATGTCCCCTACTTTAGGACTTAGGATAAATTAATTATCCATACTTTATGTTTTTAAGAAATATTAATATAATATTTATTTTCGGCTTTCAGCTCTCTAGCTTAGTCATGTTCTTAGCTTTAGGCCTTCCCTTTCCCTATTTGGTGGAATCTAGTCCCCCTTCTCTTTTATCATTGTCGGACTACGCGCAGCGATGTATATTTATATTAATCATGAGATATATACAAAATAGATGCTCTAGCCTTTAACATCTAAGCGCGCTCGCCTAATTCCAAGACATAAGCATTCCAACTTATAATACTGGCTCACTAGCCTATAATGCATATTATATACACAAAGGTTCATTGACCTTAATATTGTGCGCACTTTAGTTACTGCGCGCGGTATTCACTGACCTCAAGGTTGCACGCTCTTTAGTTACTGTGCGTTGTATCCTCTGTCATTAAGGTTGTCCAAAAATTTATTTATCAGATCATCCATGGTCATTTGTTTGAGTATTAGGTCGTAGAATTTCTTAGTTTTTCTTTCATAATGGATTTCTCACAAACATTTCTTGAAATATTTCTTAAAATATGAGCATTCCATTATTTTTTTTTCAATCCCTTAGCCAATTTCAGGTCTTGTCATCAGATACTTGTTTTTCCCTTCAAGTTGTAAATGGGCATTCTGACTTTCATATTACTAGAGTAGTTGTAAATCTTGAAGTATTTATTTATATCAAGTATCCATGCTTCAACCTCTTCACCTGTCCTTGATTCTCCATCAAAGGTGGACGGTTTTATTTTCTTGAATTCACCTTCCATATGATCTACTTTTTTTCTTTTTCTTCCCATAGATGTTTTGTTTTTTGTCATGTGTGTGTCTTGGAAAGAACTATTCTCATTTTTTGTTTCATGATGATAGTTTTTAGAGGACATTTGGTTAACTTCTTCCTCTTTTTCATTGTTCTTTGGGCTTCTCTTGGTTACTATACTGCGTTGCAACATTTCATTTATTTCTAACTGTTCTTCCTATGCCTTTTTCATCTTTTTGTTATCTACTTTAAACACTTGTAATTCCACGATGAGGTTCTTCATTGTTTTCAAAACCTTGGTGGTTGAATTTCCTTCGCGGTTATTCCCTGTTTCTTTATGAAGTCCTTGATTTGGTTTCTCTTCAGGTCTGATTTCTTCTTCATTTTTTGTTGACATTATCACAACAGACCAACAATTTTTCTTTTTCTAACAATAGACATATTTGTTAATTTTTCTTCAACAGAAATAAAAGAAATAAAATAATTCGGTCTATCCCTGAGGTCCAAGTGTTGTAACCTTCATATTTGATACCATGTGTAATGTACCCCAAGTTTTCCAAATATTTTTGTTGTTTGTTAGGGGACATTAAAGTTCCTTGAATCTCCAACCTTGTTTGCGACATAGAGATAATCCATTAAATATATCTTATTCCTTTAATGTATGCATAGTAGTCTTACATCTTTGTGATTATCCCTATTAAAGGATGAAGGATATTTAGAATCCACTTGTTTATTACTATTATAATTCAATTATAGGGTCGTTATTGGATTATGAATCACACACTTATTTGTATTAAAGAGTTGACAACCATGACCATCATAGCCCTTAGAAAATCCACTAAGTCTATGTCAAGATATGCTATCCATATTACAATGCGTAATAGACTATCATTAATCATATATTGTCCACTTCTACATAATATCCTAGCTCTGATAAACAATATAGACTATAGACTATCCATAAAAATAGTTTATCATATAGATACTATAACAATAAAACTATCCATAAGAATATATCGTTTATCATATAGAATATCCACAACAATATATCTCTTTATCATAGTGCATTGAAATTTATCTATACATAACATATTGTAGAGAACATATACCATAACGTATTGTTAGTAACCCTACCTGACTAGTAATATGACTCAACAATTAAGTGGTTCGAAAACCATTTTAATGGTGGATGACAAGTCAGGTCCTGTAGGCATTTACTCTTGCAATCTTCCATTAATGGTGAAACCTGTCTCGTACCTTCCAGAATTGACACTTAGGAGAAAAATCCCAACATGGGCTCGCCACCTCCCTTGAATTCACATGAAAATGACATGGGGCGTACCAATCGCTATTACTCCTATCACGAGGACATAAAGGTAACCCTTGTTTTTGTTATTTCCCCTTAGTCTGTAGCACACACTACCTCTGTGTTGTATATGACCAATGGTTTTCGTAAGGCTCGACATTGTTGAGCAATGGCATCTGTGTTGTATACAACTAATGGTTTTCGTAAGGCTCAGCTCTATGAGAGATTGAAGGAGGAAACACACATATATGGTTCTTATATGCACAATGGTAAGTAAAAAGTTATGTTTCTTGTGTTCTCTGTATCTCGGGAATGCAATCTTTGTTTTGGTGCAATGTAAAACCATACTTCATGTTTTTATTTTTCTTTGTGTGAGGGTTACAATAAAATATAGTTGCACCTCTCTATTTGTTTTCCTCCTGAGATTCTACTGTGTTTATGGTCCCTTTTTAAGTTATATGAGACACCTTGAGACTTAATGCTCGGGTTTGAGGATTACTCTGTATTCTCTTGGTTGTCTGTCAGTATTCAAGCCTAGTCGTTTGTGGCTCCTTCCGAGTCATACCATGGCCCAAATCCTTATTAAAGTTAAACCATCCGATTTCTTCTTGCATTTTATTTTATTCACCGTTGTAATACTGTTATTATTACCCTATGGAATTCATCCAAATATCCCAACACTTGCTACATGGGTTGCTTATGGCTATGATCAAACCAGGTCACACTAATGTTCCCATCTTTACACATAACTGGCAAATTAAACATAAATTCACAAATATCATTCTAGAAAATGACAACCAAACGAATCTAGTCTCCCAAGAGATAGTCCAACATCTACAACTTCCCACCACTCCACACCCGGATCCCTATCAACTTGGTTGGGTACAAAGGGAAGGACCTTGCATCACTATATCCTAGTGTTGCGCAATAACTTTTTCCATTGGCCCCTTCCATGACACTGTGGTCTATGATGTTTTACCTTTAGACTGTGATGACCTCTTGCTAGGTATCCCATACCATCAAGACCGAAAATAAGTGTACCATGCCAAATACCATCAGTACAATATTCAACATAAAGGAAAAACCTATGTGATTACTTCAACACCTCACACTTCCCCTCCACTACATCCTAGAAAAGAATTAACTAACCATGCCATTCACAATAGAGACATTTCTTTGTTTTCGGCCCACCATGCTCAACCAAAGAACCTCACTAATATGACACCTCCCACCGTACTCCTGCTCCAAAAATTTTCCAATGTCTCTCTGTCTCCCACAATTCTCCCACCCTCTCAATCCCTTGCATAATCCATCGATCTCATTCATGACACATCACTACCCACTACTCCATCATCTTGAAATGTTACCAAAGACACTGTCAAACTCAAATGACAAATGGGTGAATTCTCTGAAAACGGTTGTTGTCCATCCTCCTCTTCCACCGATGTCGCTTTAAACTTAATTAATCCAAAGTAGTGGATTACTAAATGCCATATTGTAACATCCCTAGTAGAATATATACTTAGGGATTATTAAGTAAAAGATTTATTATGTAATTAATTTTTCCTACCATGTTAATAACTAAACAAAGATTGATCTAATGATATTAATTAAGTATTTATTAATTAATTAAAGGTTATAATTTTGATTAATTAATTAATTATTTAACTACTTATTACATTTAATAACATGAGTATTAAATTTAAAATATTAATAAGTTATATTGTTTAAATTAAAAAGGTTATGTGCACGGAAAGGGATAACATATTAATTAGAAGAGGATAAAATAATAAAGGAAAGGACAAGGGGCATTAACTAGGAGTAGGTAAGGAAGTAAATGAGGGGAGAGGGCGGTGAAGGAGGCATATGAGCGGAGGGGGTTAGCAAGGAGGGGATTTTTCGATGGGAGAGGTGGATTGATTTTGGGGGGCTCTCTTGGATTGGCAGGGAGGAGAGTGGAGTTCTGTAGTCAGGAAGGTTCAGTACAGACACCATTTTGTTGGAGGTTTTGGGCACGGGGGCCAGGATATCCATACGATATCCTAGAGCTAGGAAATTGTCCTAGTTGGCAGGGTGGAACAAGATTTTGGGCAGTGTTTACACAGTTCAACAGTGGTCAACAAGGCAGCGGAAAAATGGAGGGTTAGCATCAGACCCGAGTATTTTAAATTATGCATTTGTTTTTAATCTGTTATAAAATTTTATTATTCGTTGTTAAATTTACATGCGTATGTGTTAAAATAGAAAGGAATTATTGAATTTTCATAAATCTAGTGGAATTTACTGTCTTGTTGTAGAATTACTAGATGTTTAAATTATTTGGCTATTACACATGGTATCAAAGTGTCTTAGCTTGAAATCTGGGCCTATGGGCCAAGTTCCCAGCTCCTAGCTCTAGCTCCGGTCCCACCTAACCTGCAAACCAAACGTATTATTATTGTGATTATATATAAACAAATCTAAATATATATAAATGAAATACATATTGAAAATGTAAAAATGAATTTACTAAAGTAAAACAAGCAACTAGGGTTGTTACAATTATGCACCAGCTTTGCTTCAAAAGAATTATGTAACCATAATTTCTTCACTATAGTACCACCTAGTTGACATCAGTATGAAAATGTTTCAAAAATAAATAGACATCACTAAAATATCTACTAACAAAATAAAATAAACTGAGACACGCTGCCTAGTAACATCAAAGATTAAAATAGAAACCATTACATTGAACATCAGAGAACATTTCAGTTGGAATGAGTTTCAAGATAACTCTTGTTCCAAAAATGAATGATATGCATCATTTAAATCTATACAAACAATATACAAACAAAATAGGATAAACTGGAACTCGCTGCCTAAAAACATCAAAGATTAAAATGGAAGCCATTACATAGAAACTTAGAGAACAAGTGAGTTGGAATGAGTTTTAAGACATCAAATCTAAATGCATGCTAAAGCCAGCAACAACTATTAATGCAATATAAATAACTATTAAATCTAAAGATTGTTGCTCAGGTAACCGCTCAAGTTGAGCACCACATTAATTTTCCCCAATCATTGGGGCACTCTCGAGTAACAAAATATCATCATTGCAACCATTACTACTATTCGGTAATATATAAAGAGAATAATGAATTCATTAAATAAAATATAAAACACAGATCATGGCAAAAAATAGTTAGACTATCACTTTTTTCACGTGATGCTTCATATATATTATTACTGTGCAGCATGCAAGCCATTCCATATTTTGGTTTCTATCCGGGAAGAATGCAATTAGTGTAACAAGAGAAACATATCTCCAGGGGATCTGAAGCTTGGTGAGTATGAAACAACACCCTTACCATCTAGTCCTAGTTGACCCCCTTCATTACGATTTTAGAAACCAATTTTCGACAAATAATAGCTTAAAATACAAAGGGGCTAAAATGATAATATTCATGGATGCAGAATAGTAAAGAGAGCTGAAAATAACAATGTATTTTATCAAACCATTGTATGTAGGAAGACAAAATGTATCAAGAAGTGAGTATCATTTGGGACAATAGTTTTGTTGGTATTGATTTACTTATTTTGATCAGAGTTAACTTCAAGGTTTTACCTTCAGCAAATTATAATCAAGTAGGTTGCGAGAGATACAGACCTGGAGTCAAATCGGGCCAAAACTGGTTTTTTTTTATAACATGAAAAGTTTTCTTGAAAAGCCATGATTAATTAAGAGTCAAGTCATATGGTTTTGAGCATAACTATTCTGAAACCATCGGCCCATAGAAACATAACTAGAACGGATTGGCATGTCTAACCACACCCCGAAAATTTATGTAAAGAGTCAAGTTCAGACCTATGGCTGTTTAGGGTATGGGAAAATTAACCACGGATACTGTTAACAAATTTAACCCACTTTAGGGTTTTTTCTATTGCTTTCACGGTTCATTGCCCGCTTGAATCTTAGAAAAAAAAACAACAACATGATCTACAATATTTTAACAGAAAACTGTGATACCACAAAATAAAACCTGTGGCTCATTGACACCACCCACTGTGAATATAGCAATTGATTTATCTTCAATCTGAGAGCTAATGGGACTTCAAACTCTCGTAAATTAGAGCAATCCTACAACAATCAAATCATTACCTGAAGAGCGGAAGGATCCAGGCGACATAAATGTCCATACAACTTGCATCCTCCACAAGAGAACCAACCGCTCGAACGCCATTCCCTGCATTTCTGAGGTTAAACATCCAAAAAGAAAAGCTCAACGCTACACTGGCTGAGCTCAAACTTAAGCACACTAAATCCTCGTATCCAAATTGCTCAAAAAAAAAATGTTGTAAGCTAATAGAACCATTAAAGGATTTCATATGATAAATTGAGTCAATTTACTTTTGGAGAGCTTTACATGATAACCTGAAGCTTGACCTCCATTAAATAAACCCCAGTGGTATTTATGAGTTGGGTAAGTGGGAACGAAGGGTGTAAATGCACACAACTGAGAAATTAAATTTAACCGTAATTGATTCCTTACCCTCTGGAATCTCTTTTCCCACCACTCGTTCACCGAAAAACTTGCAAGAACTTACATGAGCAGCCCTACAATCACTGCCAACACCAGTCCCTTCGTCTTCTTCCAATTCATCCTATCTGAACTAAGAAGAGAAGATGGTATCAGAGCGAGGAAGGATACGAGGAAGGTCTCGGTGGATGAGAAGGAGGCGACAGAGGAAGGACGCGTAGGGTTCGAAGAGGTGGCAGGTGTAGGGTTTTAGGCTTAGGTATGAAGAGCAAGGCGGGCACGTGGAATCCATGCATGCCCGCACTTTTTTTTTTAAATTATTTTGATTTTTTTTTATGTTTTTGTTTACTAAAATTTTTATATATTTTTTTTATGTGTGTTCGTTTATTTATTTTTATTATTTTAAGTGTAAAAATAATTTAGTGTATATATATATATATATATATATATATATATATATAATTTAGGTCATGTTAGTTTAAATTAAATTAAAGTTAATTTAGGTTAAATTAGTGTAGTAATAATTTTAAATTAATTGTTTTATTTAGTGTAAAGTTAATTTACATTAAAGTTAATTAATGATGTTAGAGATTAGATTAAATTTGGGTTAGATTAAAATTTTTCCGTAGCAGACGGGTTTAGAACCCACGACCAACCACTACCTAAGCCTTAAGGAACAACCAAACACCAACGCACCATGTATGTGCCTTGGAGAAAAAAATAAAAAATAATAATAATTAAATTAATAGGAAGGATTAAGTAAATTAGTGCCTAATTAATTAACACTAATAATAATATTAATTTCCAGGAATAAATTGAAGTGTTGATTAAGGCGATTGAAGCTTAGAATTAAGTTTAGTCTAGATTATTAGTTTTTTAATAAACTAGCACAGCCGCAAAGTGGCTGGTGGTTGGTTAACGCCGAAAGGTACATAGCGCCGGTGAACGCCGAAATGTGGCTGGCAGTTGTGGATAATTATTTAGATGCCGTGGTTTAATCCTATTTAATCATTTAAACATGGTAATTATATATCCTTACAGCAAATTTTTTCTTAATGTGATTAGATAAATGTTAAAAAGTAAACATGTTAATGGATGCCTTGATAAATGCAAGAAAGTTATGAACAATAAATCTGACCCATTGACTTTGGAGGACGACTAAGAATATGCCAGCATATTCAATGCATAGCCATCAGATAAGGGTTTAAGGTTAAATAAGATTAAAACATCATTAATTGTGCCCATTGTCAATAGGTGTATGCCTTTCGGCGTAAATTAATAAACATAAGGTCGGAAGTCACTTTAATCAAGTTGTAAGCGAAAAGTTAAAAGGGCTTAGACTAGGACCAACAGGAAGGAGGTGACATATGCACTAGGAGAGTAAGCATAGGAAGTGGCGAGTATGGCGCAAGGCTAGCATAGCAACAGGTCAAGGGAACCAATAATTTTTTCATAGAGGAGAAGAAATCAAGCTTAGACGCTTAATCCTAACCCTAACCTAGCCAATCCACTAAAGGAGTAATGTTTGTTTACAGACAAGTAAAGAAAACTTACACCTAACCCTATTTCTAAGTTTAACTAGCACCAATTTGAAACGTCCTTGAACTCACCCTGACAACTTTTGGGTGATGTAGGTTAAAGCATATAGGATGGTCAGGACTCGAAGGAGTCAAGGAAGGGGAGCGTCATCGCAAGCATCGCCAAGACTACCAGCGCCACCACCACTATCGCCCGAACTAGCCGTCATACTGCGCTTGTTGGAATCCATTAACGAGACTTTAAAGGGGCGACAACCGGAAGGGACTGAAGTGGAACCCCCACCGTCTGGAACGGGTAATCCAGAAGCGTCAAGGGATTCAGGGAGAGGACCTCCACCTGAAGACATCACACGAGAATTGTAGAAGATCAAACTTTCAAAGTTTGTCGGGGGTCGCGCCAGTGAACGCGTGGAAGCATGGTTGGAAGGCATGACAAGGTGTTTTGCCTTAAAGGACTATGCGTCCAACTGAAAGGCAAAGATCACCATTTTTTAGTTAAGAGACAGTGCCTTGAACTGGTGGGGCAACTTGGAAAGACAACTTCGCCTTACCCCAGACACGGTATCTTGGGAACTTTTCGAGGAGAGGTTCCGAATGAAATATCTACCAGCATACTACGAGGAACAACAGGTAGGGGCATTTCATGCCTTAGTACAGGGAAACAAAACTGTAGAATAATATGAGATCAAATTTATGGAACTGGTACAATATGTTTCATATATGGATAATGACCAATGACAGGTAGAGTGCTTTATCTATGGATTGAACCCTAAGATAAGAGCTATGGTGCGGATGTGGAAAATGTCTTCAGTAGCGGAGGCGGTGGAAAATGCGTGTTATGCGGAAGAACACATGAACTTGACCGAGGGTACAAGATCGACATTTCTGCATCGCCCTGGATTCGTAGGAAAGGCCTTGAGGACATTTCCTAGGGGAGGGGGCTCAAGGCCACTGCCATATGGTAACAGAGTCGAGCCAAGGAAAATAGCTACAGGGATTTCAATGGTAGCAAGTGCAGCATCTCGTGCATCGCCAACGGTGCAGACAGGTCCACGACCATCTCAAGGAACAGCTAGTAGGGGCAGGGGTTCCAGGGGAAGGAACTCATTTAAGAGACAGTCACATAATAGTACACATGTTCAATCTCGTGTTACATGTTGGGGGTGCGGAGGACCCCATTACCAACGTGACTGCCCAAAGTTACAATCAGGGTTCATGCATAGAGAAGGAAAGGCACCGATGGGGAGAGCAAGTAGTAGCCACCAGATTTACGCAGCGGTTAATAATCGCCAGACCAAACATCAATCCACGGTGGTGGAGTCATCAGGTATGCTAAATCATATCAATGTTAAGATTTTGTTTGATTCTGGTGCAACAAATAGTTTCATTTCACCATCTGCATTATAAAGAAGTGGGTTGGTAACCTATGAGCACGATGACTTTAAACAAGTCGAGATGGCTTCGGGAGAAAAAAAAGCGGTAGGACCTAGTGTTGATAATTGTATAGTAGACCTGGGAGTGTGTACTACCAGGTTGAAGGTATACGTCACTTCTATTGGGGTGTATGACCTAATCATTGGAATGGATTGGTTAGCATCTCATTGAGATTTGGTAGATTGTTTCGCAAAGAGGGTGCTTTGTGTCAACGATGAAGGAAGAACAGTAGAGATCCAGGGTGTACAGAGAAAAGTGTTGTTACGCTTTATATCCACTATCAAGGTCAAGCGATGCTTGAGACAAGGGTGTCGATTGTATGTAGTGGAAGCAGTGAATGAAAGGAAGGGACCCTCATTGGATCAGTACCCGGTATTATTAGAATTTCAGGATGTTTTTCCGAACGAGTTACCAGGGTTACCACCTAATAGGGAGCTTGATTTTACTATTGAGCTAAAACCTGGTGCAGAACCAATCTCCAAGACTCTGTATCAGATGACAACGCCGGAACTTTGTGAATTTCAAATGTAGTTGAAAGAGTTACTGGACTTAGGGCTAATAAGACCCAGTTTCTCACCTTGGGGCACACTAGTAATTTTTGTAAAGAAGAAGAATGGATCCTTATGACTGTGTATAGACTACAGGGACTTGAACTGTGCTACAGTGAAAAATAAGTACCCGATGCCACAAATAGATGACCTCTTCGATTAGATGAAAGGAGCAATGGTATTCTCAAAGATCGATTTTCGATTAGGGTATCATCAGTTAAGGATTAAGGAAGGTGATATCCCAAAAACTGCCTTTTGAACTCGGTTTGGACATTACGAGTTTGTTGTAGTACCTTTTAGATTGACCAATGCGCCAGCAGTATTCATGAGCCTCATGAATGGCGTATTTTAGAAGTACTTAGACCGTTTTGTACAAGTCTTTTTACATGACATCCTCATCTATTCCAAGAATGAAAGAGAACATGAGGAACACTTGTGAATAGTGTTGTCCTACCTTAGAGAGAACAAATTGTATGGGAAGTTGTCGAAGTGCTCCTTCTTCTAGAAAGAGATCCACTATTTAGGCCATATCATTTCTGGTGAATGAATCTCTGTGGACCTAGAAAAGGTAAAGGCCATTATGGAGTGGCCAGTGCCAAAAAATGCCCATGAGGTGAGAAGCTTCATGGGGCTAGCAGGTTATTACCAGAGATTTGTAGAAGGATTCTCAAAAATAGCGAAACCCATC
>ML782536.1:0-46131 GCA_009831015.1 Picea engelmannii | reverse complement strand
CTAAAGGATGATAGTTTTGATTATTAGTACATGCACGAGACTTGTATGTACTAGCTACACATGCATTTCTTGTACATATACACTAGTATGTATGAGTTTTCTTGACTTACTTACTAATAATGTTGGTTACTTGTTATGAATGTCTGAACCAGGTTTCTTTTCCTTTGTACCATAAGACACATTAACTTCGAGACGAAGTTTCCTGAAGGGTGGGTGTATGTAACAGCCCTAGTAGAACATATACTTAGGGATTATTAAGTAAAAGATTTATTAGGTAATTAATTTTTCCTACCATGTTAATAACTAAACAAAGATTGATCTAATGATATTAATTAAGTATTTATTAATTAATTAAAGGTTATAATTTTGATTAATTAATTAATTAATTAACTACCTATTACATTTAATAACATAAGTATTAAATTTAAAAGATTAATAAGTTATATTGTTTCAATTAAAAAGGTTACGTACACTAAAAGGGATAACATATTAATTACAAGAGGATAAAATAATAAAGGAAAGGATAAGGGGCATTAACTAGGAGTAGGTAAGGAAGTAAATGGGGGGAGAGGGCGGTGAAGGAGGCATATGAGCGGAGGGGGTTAGGAAGGAGGGGATTTTTCGACGGGAGAGGTGGATTGATTTTGGGGGCTCTCTTGGATTGGAAGGGAGGAAAGTGGAGTTCTGTAGTCAGGAAGGTTCAGTACAGGCACCGGTTTGCTGGAGGTTTTGGGCACGGGGGCCAGGATATCCATATGATATCCTAGAGCTAGGAAGTTGTCCTAGTTGGCAGTGTGGAACAATGTTTTGGGCAGTGTTTACACAGTTCAGTAGTGGTCAACAAGGCAGCAGACAAACGAAGGGTTAGCATCAGACCCAGGCATTTAAAATTATGCATTTGTTTTTAATATGTTATAATAATTTTATTAATCATTGTTAAATTTACATCTGTATGTGTTAAAATAGAAAGGAATTATTGAATTTTCATAAATCTAGTAGAATTTACTGTCTTGTTGTAGAATTACTGAATGTTTAAATTATTTGGCTATTACAGATATTGTCGCCTCTTACCACACTCACCCAATCCACAATTAAATATTGTTATCTCTTACCCTGGATTGCCTCTCATGTGGCTATTGAAGTGGTGCATAAATATGGATGTAACCTAGTGACTTACCACTCTGATACCCTTTCCCCAACCTAATTCAATTACAACAACTATGACAAAAAAGTTTGCCTCCTGATGTATGATTTGCATAAGTGGCAATTGAATCAAGAGAATAAAGATAGTAGAGCTTGGAAACAAGATCATAGCTCTAGGTATAGACCCATTGGTGAAGAAGAAGAAATCAATGTTTTGAGAAATGGGATTAACATGAAATAGGATTAACCTCCCTGATTCCCACCATGTAAAAACTATACTATTTCAATCGATTCATGAAGCTGAGAAATCAATATACTTCGTTGATCCAAACAAACAAGAAAAAAAAGAGACAACTACCTAAGGGAGACCTAGTAGAAGGATTAACTAAGCTAATGGTTGACCTTTGTGTAAAAGAGATGGAGCTAGGAACTATGACTTCCAAACTAAAAAATAAAGATGCAAGGGTGACATAATTAGATGAACATGGAAAGATAAGGCAAAATTCTACTAAAGAAGAGGCCTTAAAGGAGATGGAAAAATTAAAGAAAAAAGTTGCAGGGAAGTCATCCCTTAAAGAAGTCAACCATGTCATTTGGGATAGCATATCCACATTGATATATGACAATTAGGCCCATTTCTAGTTTATAAAATATGAGCTAGAGCTACTCACCTCACCTAGGAAGGAAATAACCAGAACAACTAATGAGTTAGAAAAAAAACTATATTTGGATAATGACATTATAAAGTTCTTGAACAACAACATTAAGGAATAACTCAAGGAGTGAAAAAATGAAAACCAAATCCAAATCTCCATGTAAATAAAGTTAAACAAAGATAATTATTATTATTGTTTATGTACATGGTTTGCTTCTTATTATTAATAATAAGTAGATTATTTGCTCATTGTTGTTCCAAATATTTTGTGCATTAAAAAGTAGAAATCAAATCTTGAAAGAACATGTTATGAGTGATTTAGGTGTGATAAATTATTTTCTAAGTTGAAAAAAATCAAAATGTTTGATTCCAATCTTGATTTTACTCCATTTCAATGTGGATTCAAGCTTAGAAAAGAATTCCCTTCCAATTAGGTGGGTGCTACATTATATAGGGAACTTGTTTCCAACCTATCTTACTTAACACACACTAGGATAGACATTTTCTTTGTAGCCAATCTAGACTCCATGTTTATGCAAGAACCTAGAAAAGGTCATTGGTTGGATGCTAAAATAACTTTGTACTACATCTTAGTACATCCACTATGCCATCCATTATGCAGTGAGCCCCAAATTTCTTTGATAGGATACACTTATATGGATTGAGTCCATGATGTGAATGATAGGAAATCCATAGGTGATTATGTCTTTTATTTGATTATGATAAGAAATGAAGAAATGCATATTCAAAATGTCTTATTCAAGCTTGGATTTACCCAAAATTCTACAACTGCCTTATTTTTTGACAATCAAATTGTCATCCACGTTATAAATAATCTATTTTTTCATGCTAAAATCAAACAGTAAGAGGCTTGCCTAGTTTCCATAGAGTTTTTTGAAGATTAGACTTGGGAATTAAAATTAGATTTAGCAAGCATATCTAGCATATACCATGAATTATTCTTTTTCTAGATGAATAAAGTCAATCTTTGCAAATATTGTTTTTCTTTTTTGTAAATTATTCTTACTGCAATATTGTTCAATACTTTGTACTTCTCTTTTTAAATTCTTTCATTTTTTCTTATATTTTGATGAATTTAAACATCAAGCAATATTGACTATCTATCAAACTCTTGATGGACACACCTACCACACTTAGAGGAGGGGTGAATGAGTGTGGGGCTCTTTTTCCCAAAACTTTCCTCTTGCACAAAAACTCATCAATTAGAATTCAACATTTATTCATTACCCATTGTTGTCATTTATAACCAGTTAGATGTGAGCACATATCATCAACATATATAAGCAATATATCATCAACAAGTCATCACCAAAATGAACACAAAGAACAGAAGATGTATTTACAATTATCTTTTTATTACGGACTACAATCCTTGGGGTTTATCAGCAACAACTCAATAGAGTACAACATTACAAGAGCACCAGCTCTATATGAAAGACTCAACTTACATTCTTAGCACCAACTAATATGAGGCAACAATCCTCAACAGATATCAATCTATCAATAGGTACGCAATTTGTCAGTAGTGCAGCCCACATGTGTAGGCACCCTAGCTCACTACAACTCGCGTGTGAATGTGGCCAGTGTATAATGCAACAAATGTATGCTAGGGTTTTACTTTTCTTCACATGCTTAGATCCTCTACAACCTGCAATCACTTTCTCTTCTGTCTTCCACTGTCCAAACTCACCCACAGACAGTCACAACACATCCAAGCTCTCCAATAGCTTTCTCATGCTCCATAACAAATCAATATGAATGTTATCTCAATCATGCATAAATAACTAGTATACGATAGCAATCATGTCACTACTGAATCACAAGAGTGCAATCATGTCACTACTGAATCATGTCACTAGTATACCATAGCAATCAACCAAATCAACCAAACTAAGCCACATCATAGAAGCCATACAAAGAATTCCCTAAGTATTCAAAACACATCAAACAATAGCATCCATCAAGACAATAATGTAACCATACCAGTGTCTCAGTGATAGATCTAAGGCCATAGAATGCAGATCTAGAACTTGCCTCATCATCCAAGATATTGGCACCAGCTCAAACACAAATCTTCATGATTTTATCCACTCCACAGTCCATGTACAGAGTCAGCCCGCATGTACACTCACCCTATACACAACCAACTCACATGTAGACGTACCCTATAGACAGACAATCTGCGTGGACATCAAAAAATAGGTTTTCTGTGAATCCAAGACTTTTGCCGTCAATATCTCCGACATTTCTGAAACTTTGATGCATCCATGAGATCATCCTCTCGCTTTCTTCCTAAGAATAGATTTTCAATCATGCTCAAGAGATTCACACCAATAGGATGCTCTCACAAGAACCTCTCCATCAAAATTCCACAAGATATTCACAATAAGCTCTCAATTGATCCACAAAAGGATTTTCACCAAAATGTACATCTAACAAGCGATCCTATCTTCTTATTTATACTTTCATATTCTATGTCACTTAACCCATTTTTAGGTTACTTAACCCATTTTTGGGTCACTTAAACTATTTTCCTTATTTTAGGGTTAACCACTTTCCATGAATAGAAAGTTCTCCAATACATTATCATTTAAATATTTCTTCTTGATTTTGTCACTTCATTTTATCAATTAAATAATCTTTCTTGATTTTGTCACTTTACTTTATCATTTAAATAATGATTTCTTCTTTTCAAGCACCTTGAATTTTTCGACCTTTTGGGGCTTCAAGCCATCATATGGGGGTCCTTCAACTTTGTAGAGCCATAACTCTCAAACCTTGAGGGGTTATCTGCCATTCCACATACCATCGGAAATGGCATGACAAACACTATCCATCTAGGATAGTTTCACCAAAAACTTCATTGATCTCCATCTCATTATTCCACATACAAGCATGGGTCCTCTAACAGTTCTCCTAGGATAACTCAATCTGTAAAGCATCTTCTCGTGAGGAATTTCACTATAAGGGGACCACTTTTGAGTTCATCCATTTGTGCACCTTATCAACCATGATAAGACAATAATAATTGATATTTGCATCAGTTGGTTTCCACTTGGACATCTATCATTCTCATCAAGGGCATCATATCAATGTTCATCAGTCATCAATCAATGAATTACTTGACATCAATCAATGACATCAATCAAACCAAACCATTTACATCAATGACATATGATCCAACAATCTCCCAAATAATCAAACCATTGGCATCAATGACAACATGATCCAACAATCTCCCCCTTTGGCATTGATGGTAGTACCAACATTGATGTCAACTCCAATTACCAATTATTGATGTCAACATGTAGATAAGGCATGCTCTTCATCAATAGTCAATGTGACTATCTCTCCACATCAATCTCTCCCATCAATAGACATCAATCACATCAATGTGATTATCTCTCCCCCTTTGACATCAATGGAAAAGGGCCATTCTCCTCTTGGGATTGCTCCCCCTGTCTTGTTGTCACTCTATAATCTCTCGCCTTTTGAACAAGGGATATCAATATGATGTAATGCTAAAAATACATCGAACATACTCCCCCTATGACCATCGTTCACCCTGGAATTATGCCTCTGTGCTCTTTGTTCAAATATAGGTCTCTTTTCTAGGTATGCATCTGATAAATATCTCCTCGTAGAATCATGGGAAGATGAATGACTCCCCCTAAGGGTATGTCTCCCACTATCTTCTCTGCAAGATGAACAATATGCTACCATATGATGATCCTTGGACGTGTTCATGCATCAAACTTGTGCTATACCATTCATCTTGAAACAAAATATATGTCAACAATGTAATAGAAAATCATGAACAATATATCCACCAAGTGCATCATGTACCAATATGCGCCCACCATGCACAACACCCATGTACATCAACCATGTACATCAACAATGTGCCAAAAGATATCATCATGAAATCTATCCACCATATGCCAACCATGTGCATCTACCAATATGCCAACATGTGCATCTACCAATTATGTGAATCATGTGCATCCACCAATATGCCAACTATGTGCATCTATGAACATGCCAAACAATGTATCATATCACTCATGATATGTCTCCATCATGAACCAAGTGCCACAATCATGTATCAAACAAATACCAATGTTGTGAAAATCAAGTAATACCATATATGAGTGTACTACCTTGCACCAATTCCACAAAATGATGAGTCCCATACATGTATTCCAAGTCCTCCATAAAACATGTGCCAATCATCCAACCATATGTCACAACATGTAGCCTAATCCATATGCAGAATGCATGCACCATGATATCAACATATGCTTCCAATAATACATCATAAGATATATCAGCCATGTACACCACCATTAACATCACAAAATGATTAATGCCAGTACATCAACATCAATCCATACTCATGGGTTAGTACCATGCACCCAAAATTTATTTTTATTATACCATTGTGTGATCTCACCATGAAAACCTGCAACAAACAATGTCATAACCTACAATAAACAATGTTAGACCCTGCAACACAGAGTTGTATCATCACATCAAGCTCCAACCCCTGTGCATAGCCCTTTTCCTTAGGCTTCACCACATATACACGTACTATTGCACAACAGGGTGCGTGTGTACACGACCTATTCAAGGTCAGCACGCATGTACACGCGACTGTAACCATTGTTACCTACGTGTGCCTTAGTAGATGACACTTTTGAACTTCCCTTCAATCTTTCATTCTGATCTAGATGCTCTTTCTTCTTCACCAACTTCTGTAGATGATAATTCTCTTCAGAACTTGAGCTCTGAGTATCCATCTTTTCAAATATGTCTCCCTTTCTTACTTCATTCTTTCTTCTAGCCATGCTATGTGAAGTCATCATCATGGGCTCTCTTCTTGTATTCCATCACTCCTGGAATTTGTAGCCAAATCCACTACAACTGTAGCATCTCATAGACTTACAGTGAATAGAAATATGTCCTACTTGATCACATCTCCAACACCTTGTGGTGTTTTAGAATATTCCATTATATCTCCTGTCATCAGATCTACATTCAAAAGATTTGTGACCATATCCATTACATGAATAACAATGCCCAAGAAAAACACTTTCATACCTTTGCTTTGGTGTCCTAAGAATGGATTCTTGATGTCTTCCTTTCTTTGTATTTTTGAAACTCCATTTTCCTTGTGTAGATGCTTTCTTTGCAACATTATCTTCTTTCTTTGATGGACTTACCTCATTCTTCTTTGAGGTGCTTGCTTCAGCATGTGTACCGTCTCCTTTGTATCCAAGACCTAATTTATCACATGATTGTTTTTGACTTTGCAAGATCTCATCCAAGATTCTTGAGCTATTCAAGAATTTGTTTGACTGTTCAACCTTCTTTCTAAGGTCAACAATTTCAGCTTCTAACTTACAACATGACTCTTCTTTTTCATTTATTTGATTCTTCAATAGTTCCTCTATTCTTTTGGCTTCTTCAATTTGGGTCTTGAGCTGGACAATCGTTTCAAAACTTTTACTAATCTCACCTTCTACATTCATGTCTTCTTTTCCATTCTTTAGTCTTGTGATCTCTTCTTCCTTTTCTTCTAATTGAGTCTTATTGCTCTCTTCTTGTTCCTTGATCATTCCCTTTAATTTCAAGATGTTTCTTTGACTCCTCCTAAGAAACTTCTTAGTGTTATCTGAAAGATAGTTATAGTGTGTATAAAAATGATCACTCCTATACATGTATAAACCCTCTTCAATTTCCTTTTGAAGTTTTAATAGATTTCCTTCTATTCTTTTCATGGGTTAAATACCATTAAACTTTACACAAACTGTTTCTACATCTTCTTCTTCACTTGTAGAGAAAAATTCATCGTCATCATTGCAATCAAGGGTTTTTGAGTGTTCTTTACCTTCATTTGAAGTATCTTCACTTTCTTCCTTTTTGCCAACATCAACACATAATTCTTTTCGTTCATCTTCAAGATCTTCCTTTGTACTATTATCACTTGATTCTTTATCTTCACTTGAAATGTTTTCAAAATCAGATTTAGAAATAAATCATTCAAGAGTTTTTGATGATTCTTTACCATTAATGATCTTGATGAAGTGGTCTTCAATTTCTTCTTCCTCTTCCTTGCTTTGATATATCTCCTCTAGCTTTAGCCATAGGTCCTTGGCGTATGTGCATTGTCCCATGATCTCTTTGATAGGGCTTGAGAGTCCACTAAGAATGGTCTTGAGATCCAATGCATAATTCTTCTTTCCTTCCCTTTGATCTTTAAACTTTGAATTTTTCTTCAATGCAACATATCCACCAATGGTTGCCTTCCAAATAGTTTCTCCCATTGTCTTCAAATAAACTCTCATCTCTATTCTCCAAGTAGAATAGTTTTCCTCATCAAGGATTGGAACTTCATCATCCATTTGTGTGTCTATGAATCTCCTTCAATCTTTTTAAGTCTTGCAGTGAAGGCCTTCTCTGATACCAATTGATGGACACACCTACCACACTTAGAGGAGGGGTGAATGAGTGTGGGGCTCTTTTTCCCTAAACTTCCCTCTTGCACAAAAACTCATCAATTAGCATTCAACATTTATTCATTACCCATTGTTGTCATTTATAACCAGTTAGATGTGAGCACATATCAACAACATATATCAACAATATGTCATCAACAAGTCATAACCACAATGAACACAAAGAACACAAGATGTATGTACAATTTTCTTTTTATTATGGACTACAATCCTTGGGGTTTATCAACAACAACTGAATATAGTACAACTCTATAAGAGCACCAGCTCTATATGCAAGACTTAGCTTACATTCTCAACACCAACTAAGATGAGGCAACAATCCTCAATAGATATCAATCTGTCAACAGGTACGCAACATGTCAGTAGTTTAGCCTGTGTTTTCTTGCCCCTGGGCTCAATCAACCCACATATGAATGTAGCCAGTGTATAATGCAACAAGCGTATGCTAGGGTTTTACTTTTCTTCACATGCTTAGATCCTCTGCAAACTGCAATCACTTTCTCTTCTGTCTTCAACTATCCAAACTGACCCACAACCAGTCACAACACATCCAAGCTCTCCAATAGCTTGCTCATGCTCCATAACAAATCAATATAAATGCTATCTCAATCATGTATAAATAACTAGTATACCATAGCAATCATGTCACTACTGAATCACAAGAGTGTTTCTCACTCCATCAACCAAATAAACCAAACTGAGCCACATCATAGAAGCCATACCAAGAATTCCCTAAACATTCACAACACATCAAACAATAGCATCCATCAAGACAATAATGTAACCATACCATTGTCTCAGTGATAGATATGAGGCCATAGAATGAAGATATGGAACTTACCTCATCATCCAAGAGATTGGCACCAACTCAAACAAAAATCTACATGATTTTATCCACTCCACACTCCCTATACACAGTCAGCCCACATGTACAGTCACCCTATACATAGCCAGCCCACATGTACATGCACCCTATACACAGACAATCCATGTGGACATCAGAAAATAGGGTTTTCTATGAATCCGAGACTTTTGTCGTGAAGATCTCCAACATTGCCGAAACTTTGATGCATCCATGAGATCCTCCTCTCGCTTTCATCCTAAGAATTGATATTCTATCATGCTCAAGAGATTCACACCAATAGTATGCTCTCACAAGAAGCTCTCCATCAAAACTCCACAAGATATTCACAAGAAGCTCTCCATTGACCCACAAAAGGATTTTCACCAAAATGTACATCTTACAAGAGATCCTAGCTTCTTATTTATACTTTCATATTCTAGGTCACTTAGCCCATTGTTAGGTTACTTAACCCATTTCTAGGTCACTTAACCTATTTTCCTTATTTTAGGGTTAACCACTTTCCATGAATAGAAAGTTCTCCAATTCTTTATCATTTAAATATTTCTTCTTGATTTTGTCACTTCATTTTATCATTTCAATAATATTTCTTGATTTTGTCACTTTACTTTATCATTTAAATAATGATTTCTTCTTTTCAAGAACTTTGACTTTTTCAACCTTTTGGGGCTTCAAGCCATCATATGGGGGTCCTTCAACTTCACAGAGCCATAACTCTCAAACCATGAGGAGTTATGTAGCATTCCACATACCACCGGAAATGGCATGACAAGAACTATCCATCTAGGATAGTTTCACCAACAACTTCATTGATCTTCATCTCATTATTCCACATACAAACATGGGTCCTCCAATGGTTCTCCTAGGATAACTCAATACGTAAAGCGTCTTCCCATGAGGGATTTCACTATAATGGGACCACTTTGGAGTTCATCCATTTGTGTACCTTATCAACCATGATAAGACAATAATGATTCATCTTTGCATCAATTGGTTTCCACTTGGACATCTATCATTCTCATCAAGGGAATCATATCAATGTTCATCAATCATCAATCTATCAATTACTTCACATCAATCAATGACATCAATCAAACCTAACCATTTACATCAATGACATAAGATCCAACAATCTCCCAAATAATCAAACCATTGGAATCAATGACAACATGATCCAACAATCTCCCCATTTGGCATTGATGGCAACAACAACATTGATGTCAACTCCAATTACCAATTATTGATGTCAACATGTGGACAAGGCATGCTCTTCATCAATAGTCAATGTGACTATCTCTCAACATCAATAGCTCCCATCAATGGACATCAATCACATCAATGTGATTATCTATTCCCATTTGACATCAATGGAAAAGGGCCATTCTCCTCTTGGGGCTGCTCCCCCTGTCTTGTTTCCGCTCTATAATCTCTCCCCTTTTGAAAAAGGGATATCAATATGATGTAATGCTAAAAATACATCGAACATACTCCCCTTATGACCATTGCTCCCCCTGGAATTATGCCTCTATGCTCTTTCTTCAAATATAGGTCTATTTTCTAGGTATGCATCTGATAAATATCTCCTCCTAGAATCATGGGAAGAAGAATGACTCCCCCTAAGGGTATGTCTCCCATTATGTTCTCTGCAAGATGAACAATATGCTACCATATGATGACCCTTGGACATGATCTTGCATCAAACTTGTTCTATACCATTTATCATGAAAGAAAATATATGTCAACAATGAAATAGAGAATCATGAACAATATATCCACCAAGTACATTATCTACCAAAATGTGCTCATCATGCACAACACCCATGTACATTAACCATTTACATCAACAATGTGGCAAAAGATATCATCCATGAAAACTATCCACCATATGCGAACCATGTGCATCTACCAATATCCCAACATGTGCATCTACCAATTATGCCAATCATGTGCATCCACCAATATCCCAACTATGTGCATCTACCAACATGCCAAACAATGTATCATATCACTCATGATATGTCAACATCATGAACCAAGTGCCACAATCATGTATCAAACAAATACCAATGTTGTGAAAATCATGTAATACCATATATGAGTGTACTACCATGCAACAATACCACAAAATGATGAGTCCCATACATGTATGCCAAGTCCTCCATAAAACATGTGCCAATCATCCAACCATATGCCACAACATGTAGCCCAATCCATATGCAAAATGCATGCACCATAATATCAACATATGCTTCCAATAATACATCATAAGATATACCAGCCATGTACACCACCATTAACATCAAAAAATGATTAATCCCAGCAGATCAACATCAATCCATACTCATGGGTTAGTACCATGCACCCAAGATTTATTTTTATTATACCATTGTGTGATCTCACCATGAAAACAAACAAAGTGTCAGAACTTGCAATAAACAATGTCAGACACTGCAACATAGAGTTGTATCATCACATCAAGCTGCAACCTATGTGCATAGCCCTCTTCCTTAGGCTTCACCACATATATGCATCCTGTTGCACAATAGGGCATGTGTGTACGTGACCTATTCAAGGTCAGAACGTGTGTACATGCGATTGTAACCACTGTTACATGCGTGTGCCTTAGTAGATGATACTTTTGAACTTCCCTTTAATCTTTCATTTTTGATCTGGATGCTCTGTCTTCTTCACCTACTTCTGTAGATGACCCTTCTCTTTAGAACTTGAGCTATGAATATCCATCTTTTCAAAGATGTCTCCCTTTCTTACTTCATTCCTTCTTCTAGCCATGCTATGTGAAGTCCTCATCATGGACTTTCTTCTTGTGTTCCAACACTCCTTGGATTTGAGGCCAAATCCACTACAGCTGTAGCATCTCATAGAGTTACAGTGAATATAAATATGTCCTACTTGATCACATCTCCAACACCTTGTGGTGATTTAGAATCTTCCATTATATCTCCTTTCATAATATCTACATTCAAAAGCTTTGTGACCATATCCATTACATGAATATCAATACCCATGAAAAACACTTTCATACCTTTGCTTTGGTGTCCAAAGAATGGCTTCTTCATGTCTTCCTTGATTTGTATTTTTTAAATTCTCTTTGCCTTGTCTAGATGGTTTCTTTGCAACATTATATTCTCTCTTTGATAGACTTACCTCATGCTTCTTTGAGGTGCTTGCTTCAGCATGTGTACCTTCTTCTTTGTATCCAAGACTTGATTTATCACATGATGGTCTTTGACTTTTCACGATCTCATCCAAGATTCTTGAGCTATTCAAGAATTTGTTTGACTTTTCAACCTTCTTTCTAAGGTCAACAATTTCAGCTTCTAACTTACAACATGACTCTTCTTTTTCATTTATTTGATTCTTCAATAGTTCCTCTTTTCTTTTGGCTTCTTCAATTTGGGTCTTGAGATGGACAATAGTATCAAAACTTTTACTAATCTCATCTTCGACATTCATGTCTTCTTTTCCATTCTTTAGTCTTGTGATCTCTTCTTCCTTTTCTTCTAATTGAGTCTTATTGCTCTCTTCTTGTTCCTTGATCATTCCCTTTAATTTCAAGATGTGCCTTTGACTCCTCCTAAGAAACTTCTTAGTGTTATCCGAAAGATAGTTATAGTGTGTATAAAAATGATCACTCCTATACATGTATAAACCCTCTTAAATTTCCTTTTGAAGTTTTAATAGATTTCCTTCTATTCTTTTCATGGGATAAATACCATTAAACTTTACATAAATTGTTTTTACATCTTCTTCTTCACTTGTAGAGAAAAATTCATTCACCATTGCAATCAAGGGTTTTTGAGTGTTCTTTACCTTCATTTGAAGTATCTTCACTTTCTTCCTTTTTGCCAACATTAACACATAATTCTTTGCCTTCATCTTCAAGATCTTCCTTTGTGCTATTATCACTTGATTCTTTATCTTCACTTGAAATGTTTTCAAAATCACATGGAGTGGAGTGATCTTCAATTTCTTCTTGCTCTTCCTTGCTTTGATGATCTTGATGGAGTGGTCTTCAATTTCTTCTTGCTCTTCCTTGCTTTGATGATCTTGATGGAGTGGTCTTCAATTTCTTCTTGCTCTTCCTTGCTTTGATATATCTCCTCTAGCTTTAGCAATAGGTCCTTGGAGGAAGTGCATTGTCCCATTGTCCTAAGGAGATATCAATCTGTCAATAGGTACATGACTTGTTAGTAGTACAACCCAAGTTTTCACTCACCCTGGCTCACTACAGCCCGCGTGTCAATACAGGCAATGTATAATTCAACAAGTGTATGCTAGGGTTTTACTTTTCTTCACATGCTTAGACCCTCTGCAAACTGCAATCGCTTTCTCTTTTGTCTTCCACTGTCCAAATTGGGTCACAACACATCCAAGCTATCCAATAGCTTGCTCATGCTCCATAACCAATCAATATGAATGCTATCTCAATCATGTATAAATAACTAGTATACCATAGAAATCATGTCACTACTGAATCACACGAGTGTTGCTCACTCCATCAACCAAATCAACCAAACTGAGCCACATCATAGAAGCCACACCAAGAATTCCCTAAGCATTCACAACACATCAAACAATAGAATCCATAAAGATAATAATGTAACCGTACCAGTGTGTCAGTGATAGATCTAAGGCCATAGAATGCAGATCTGGAACTTGCCTCATCATCCAAGAGATTGCTCAAACAAAAATATTCATGATTTTATCCACTCCATGCTCACTCTACACAGCCCGTGTGTACACTCACCCTATACACAACCAGCCTGCATGTACATGCACCCTACACACAGACAACCAGCATGGACATCAGAAAATAGGGTTTTCTGTGAATCCGAGACTTTTGCCGTCAAGATCTCCGACGTTGCCGAAACTTTAATGCATCCATGAGATCTTCCTCTTGCTTTCTTCCTAAGAATAGATCTTCAATCATTCTCAAGATATTCACACCAATAGGATGCTCTCACAAGAATCTCTCCATCAAAACTCCACAAGATATTCACAACAAGCTCTCGATTGATCCACAAAAGGATTTTCACCAAAATGTAAATCTTACAAGAGATCCTAGCTTCGTATTTATACTTTCATCTTATAGGTCACTTAACCCATTTTTAGGTCACTTAACCCATTTCTAGGTCAGTTAACCTATTTTCCTTATTTTAGGGTTAACCACTTTCCATGAATGGAAAGTTCTCCAATACTTTATCATTTAAATAATTCTTCTTGATTTTATCACTTCATTTTATCATTTAAACAATTTTTCTTTATTTTATCACTTTACTTTATCATTTAAATAATGATTTGTTCTTTTCAAGCACTTTGACTCTTTTGACCTTTTGGGGCTTCAAGCCATCATATGCAAGTCGTTCAACTTCGTAGAGCCATAACTCTGAAACCATGAAGAGTTATGTGGCATTCCACATACCACCGGAAATGGCATGACAAGCACAATCCATCTAGGATAGTTTCACCAACAACTTTATTGATCTTCATCACATTATTCCACATACAAGCATGGGTCCTCCAACCATTCTCCTAGGATAACTCAATACGTAAAGCGTCTTCCCATGAGGGATTTCACCATAAGCGGACCACTTTGGAGTTCATCCATTTGTGCACCTTATCAACCATGATAAGACAATAATGATTCGTCTTTGCATCAATTGGTTTCCACCTGGACATGTATTATTCTCATCAAGGGCATCATATAAATGTTCATCAATCATCAATCAATCAATTACTTGACATCAATCAATGACATCAATCAAACCAAACCATATACATCAATGACATATGATCCAACAATCTCCCAAATACTCAAACCATTGGCATCAATAACAACATGATCGAACAACTCTATGAATTTTTTTTAATAAAATTCATAGTAATGAATTCAAAAGAACCAAGATAGATTTTAAAGATAAATGCAAAAGAACCAAAACAAATTTTAAAGATGAATGGGAAAGAACCAAAACAAATTTTAAAAGTTCAACCAAAACAATCCAAACTAAAAGAGATTAACAAAAGGAAATTATGTGAGCCCTTTGGATGGTGGGTAATTTGATAATGAAGTGAACAAATGATTTAGTAAATATATATTCCAATTGGAAATGACCTCCTCTTAATAAAATGATACAATACTTCATTGTTAAATTCAACAGCTTGAAAAAAGTCTCTCTATTGAGGTACCTTTTGCAATAAAGTTGGAAAGTTAGTTTTCAAATTCATGGAAGAAAAAAGTCAGATCTTTGTAAGAACATCAACACCAACTAAACAACTTATTTCTAAATATATATCATATACATAGTCTAAATCAATATAGTGTACATCAACACTCCATATACTCTTAAATCAATCAATCCTATGTACATCAAACTAAAAGCAAACTAGCATTCATTATATCAATGAAAGTTCAAAATTGATTGAAAAATCCCTCTAGATATCAATGTTCATTGGTCTGCAAGGTTTATAAGAATGAGAATGTTTCAACGATGGAAAAAATGAAAACCTTTATATATATCTAACCACTCTTTCACTTAATTACATACTAAATAACTTAATAAAAAATGCTTAGTCATTGCAAAATTTCAAGGTTTAGCAATGGAAATGTACTACTCTCTTAATCACATATTGATTAACATAGTAAAATATTATTTACTCATTTCAGAATTTCAAAAAAAAAAAAGACAAACACTTTATAACCATAAAAGTTTGTGACCAACTTGATGATATGACAAGTAAAACACACTCTATAATCATAAATGTTTTCAACCAACTAAATTACATGATGAAGACTAACATAAACATTATATAAATCTACATGATAATGACAATATGATCCGCTATATTGATGCTACTTAAGCGCTGCATGCTTAAACCAAAATAATTGTTGGTGCAGAAAGTAAAACGCTCTCAAATACAAAATTAGAAGACATTTAGCATACAAGATGCAAAAAAAAATGGTTTTCTTTCTTCAATTTATGAAAACATAGTCAATTTATAAAAAACATTAAAATGTTAAACTTGTACAAGGATTGACAAGCCTAACGATACCAATCTCTTGAACACGGAATATTGGAAATCTGTGTAAAACCTGAAAAGCATATGATTAAAACCCTGCAATATTAATACTAGCAAAATCTTTTAAATACAACCAAAACCTATTAGCAAAGATATTCAAATAACCTGCGTCGGACACGGGATGGGGGACGACTAGCACTTTCCTCAACATTTCGCTTTCTCTTATTTGCAGGTCATGATTGTTTGTATTGCTGGTGGTAGTGAACCTAGTCTGCGCCTTCTCTTTCACATTTCAGCCGCACCACCTCCACCTCCACTTCTTCATTTTCTCCACGCCGTGATTGTTTTAGGGGCGGCACTTCTTCTTCATTTGTATTTCTGCATGTGGTGTACAACTTCCTGGTAGAGAGTGATGACATCGGCCATGCTTTTATCTGGGGGCATAGGCATGGTCTTGTTCACCATTTTCATGTAAATCTCGACGCAGTTGTCCACGAATTTTTTGATGGACTTGTTATTGGAGCAGTCCGGGAGCCGAGAGTTGCGAAGCCTAAGTGGAGAGTTCTGAAGCTTAAGCCCAATGAGGTAATCGTGGCATTTCAAGGGAGGGTTCGATCCCCTTTGCCCATAGGCATTTTGGTGGTCGGTGGTAAGCTTCAGCGCTATCTTGAAAACACGGGTGGAAACAGAAGCCGTGACTGCCGCCTCCACATCGGTTTTATATCCCTCGATCTGGATTAAGCCTCCCCTGAATTCGTTGGGTTTCCTCATCTCCGCAAACCAGCGCGTGAACTCCTTTTTGCGGCGCACCATGGAGAAACGAGACCTGCAGTGGTCTGTCAGTTCTCTTTCACATTTCATCTGCGCCTCCTCATCCAATTGCACCATCTCCCCCTGGACTTCTTCCTTCTCTTCAACTGCATGGTTGTCTTCGACGCTTTGAATCTGATTCCTTGATCCTGTCATAAATAATAATTTCTGATCGTCTCGATGGCTTTGATTCTGAACCTCACCGCGGCCTCCCGATCCTCCCATTGCTACTATGTTCTGATTCTCACTGCAGCTTTCATTCCAACCACTTCTCCCAGCTCTCATTCCTAATACTTTCTGATTGTTCTGATTCTCACAGCGACCCCTTCTCCCAGCTCTAATTCCTAATACCTTATGATCGTCTCTCAATCCTCTCATTGCCAATTAGTTATACATAAACAAACCCTTTGAATATATCTGTAATGAAACTCGGTGAATAGATTGAGTGAAATGGCTTTTCTTATATATTGTCACGGTATATATAGTATACTATTGTGCCCATTTGTAATTCAAATTATATTTATATTTCATTATTTGAGTTGATCGGCTCATGTGCAAGAGTCGGGCCAAGTATGTAATGTATTTATGGATCTAATGGGTTACCTTTACAAACCATGTTCCATCTAAAATGTATTAGTATAATAAAATAAAATTTCTTCTTTAGAAAGGGTTAAACCTATAATATAATAATAATAATTTATTTTGTTAAGGTCACGACATACCAATTTGGAGCTTTTCATTGAGTTACCATCATCCCTTTTCTTTACTATCCTTTTATTCTTTTTCTTTAGATGTGTTTATTAATTGGGTTGGTTGTCAATGATGTCAATCGTTGAAGAAAGTTTGGTAGTGAATTCTGGTAGCACAAAGGTTTGGGTAATGGACCCAAGTTTGTTTGATGTATAATGGTATGAGTTTTGATATATTTGCACGTAATATTATTCTAGATGGATAGTACATGTCATGTCATTTCTGGTGGTATGTGGAAGAGTCACATAATTCCTCACGGTTAGAGAGTTATGGCCATGAGAAGTTGGAGAACCTCCTGAGTCATCTAGAAGCCCCAAAAGGTCAAAGTAGTCAAAGTGGTTGCAAAGAAGAAATTGTTTAAATAATAAAGTGAAGTGATGAGTGCAATATAAGTCAAAGTGGATACAAAATAAATTATTTAAATAATAAAGTTAATGGAAAAATTGTTAAGTGAACAAGTGGCTAGAAGTGGGTTAGCCCTAAAATAAGGAAAGTGGGTTAAGATTGTTAGAATGTAATTTAAATAATAAAATGAAGTCATAAGTGTATTATAAGTCAAAGTGGATACAAAAGAAATTATTTAAATAATAAAGTTAATGGAGAAATCACTGAGTTGACAAGTGGTTAGAAGTGGATTAGCCCTAAAATAAAGAAATTGGGTTAAGATGGTTAAAAGGTAACCCCTTTAGAAAGCTACATGAAAGTATAAATAAGAGGCATGAATCTCTCATTTGAATTACAGTTGAGCATATCAAATATCTACAGTTGACAGTTGACTGAGGTAACCAAAGGATATCTAAGCTGAATTTCAGAGGAAAGGTGAAGTAAAGAAGGCCAAAATTCAAGGGAGGATAAATTCTTTTGATGATGCTTTCTAAGCTATGTTATTTACAGGTCATCTCACCATTTTCGCAATAACTTTTTTTCTAGAATGATTCAAACCATGAAATTGGGAGGCCATTGAAGAAACATATCCAAGTAGTTGTGGTATGCATTTAATCTTGTGGGTGGTTTTATTTTTGGAGTTACACGCTGTGGAAAATAGGGTTTGTGGCTATTCCTAAAACTAGTCTAAAGGAGGTGTTTCGGGTAAAAACGTCATAACTTCTTCATAACAAATTTAGTAAGACCAAATGTGTTAGTTAGATTACATTCTATAATATTTTGTGTACAATTTTTAGATCCATACAACAAAACAATTTCTCTCTCTAGAATAAGCCAGAATTCAACAAGGTATAACATTTTTGCTATAACTCATTTTTTGAGAGGTACAGGTAGTGACACTTGGAGGAATTGCATAAAACACACTGAAGAAAATTATGTACTATAATATTTTTAGATATTTATTCATTACAGGTACATAGTTATGATTATTTCTAGTTAGGGTTGTTGACTAATCCAAAACTAGTCATGTGAGACTAAAGTAAAGTTTGAAGAAAATGCTAGTCTCTTGTTATTAAAGTTAAGGAAGGTTTGCAGGTATGTGGTCATATAGACCAGGTCTATTAAAGAGTTACAAATCATATTTGGATGATTAAATTGATACGGGATTTTGGTTGAGGTACATGTAGAGTACATGGTTGAGACAAGTAGTTGATGCATTGACACATACATGAGGTGTACAATTGATGACATTGGTACAAGCTGATTACAAGTTGTTTGGTATAGGTTGGTGCATGGTTGATGCACTTGTTAATGGTACATGTTGATTACAAGTTGAGGTACAGGTTGATGTATGGTTGAGATTATTGGTACAGGTTGACATTGGTTTCATCATTCTACTTATATGTCAGAGTGGTTGGACAGGGCAAGAACATGTGGTTGTAGCCACCTTCCGGTTGTAGCCGGAGAACATAGGGGGTTGTATCCTCCTTCTAGTTGTAGCGAGAGAATTGGGGAGTTGGAGCTTCCCTCAGATTGTATCATGAGAAAATAGGGGGTTGGAGCCTCCTTCGAGTTGTAGCTAGAAAACAAAGGAAGTTGGTGCTTCCAATGAATGTAATTCTTCAAGACATATAAGAAAAAATATTATTTTTTTTTCTCCGGCTTTGGTTTTATGAAATTATCAACATTCAAAAACCTCATCATGACAAGTCTGGAATTGGATACACCAGATAGAAAATAGATCAAGGTCCAAAAAATAGAACAATAAACATATACAAAAATCTATGTAGAAACAATCAAAGAGGATAGGAAGGTCTACAAAGAAAATTATAGGAACACTCCTACACTGAGAAGATTCATATTTTAGAATCAGTGACCAACAGAAACATATAGGCCTCAGGAAGAAGAAGGATTATAAGAGTACTTGTGTTCAGAAGATATGCAATTCCCAAGTATCAAACAATCATTTTTGGTTTATGTTATGCATGTAATAATTTTGGACATAAAGCTGTGAATTGTAGAGATAAAAAACATAAACAACTTTGAATGTCATACAGAAAAGAGTGATCGAATAAGGCCTAGTGAAAAACAGAGAAGAAGTTACAACATGTTTGAATCTTTGAGCACTGAAGTGGAATGCTACAAATGTAATAACTTTGGACACATTGCCAAAGATTGCAGAATGACAATCCTTCCTAGAGAACCACAACAGAAAAATGACAATCACAAACAGGAACCTCAGAAAAGGACATGGATAAGAAATCAGAATCAAAATAACAATGAAGAATGCACACTCGCTCTACAAGATAAGAAGAAGAATCGTGGTTGGTATGTTGACAGTGGTTGTTCAAAACACATGACAGGTGATAGAGACAAGTTTCTTACATTAATAAATTAAAGATATGGATCAGTCTCCTTATGAAATGATGATTCAACTAAAATCATTGGAAAAGGCACAGTCAGAATTGGGAACAAGAATACCAAGGCATAAAATGTTTTACTAGTACAAGATATGAAACGTAATCTTCTAAGTGTGATTCAAATGTGTGGCCAAGGTCATAAAGTTACTTTTGATTCACAAAAGTGAGAGATAAGAAAAGAAGGTTCATGAAAATTGAATGCAACAACTGTGAGAACTTCTAGCAACATATATGTATTAAGTGTGTAACACACCCCATCAACCCATTGACCGGGGAATGTCACTTACTTAGACACTTAATTTAGTTCTGACAACATAATGTAACACCCAGTAATCAACTAAGGTATGTCAGATATTTTTTGTTTTTTATTTATTTTAAATGCGTGTAGATTGTCCACTTAAACATAAACATACTGAACTGCATGAATACATACAACATACATTCATACTTAACTACATTCAATTAAACATATACATACAATGCTCTAGCGGAAGCTTCACATATAAAAGATAAACAACAATTGTGTTCTGTAAAATATACGATTTTCAGACTGATTTAACAATGAACACAAACATGAAGGGTATACAGGGTATATCCTTAAACATATGGACAGTTATGCTCACACAAGCAATAAAACCCATAAAATAACAAATAAATGACAATGCATAATGGAATTCAACACATAACTGGTACTTATCTTGGTAAGAATGTCACCAACTGCATGGAGATCGTCTACGAACCTCCCATCCTTAGACTACATTGTTTGTCACTCTCAACAGTGAGTCACCCCTGAGCTAGGACTAGACTCCACCCGAGAAAGGGATTCCTAACTCGGCTAAAGATTCATGGTCAACCAGAAAGACTCCCTCTCAGGTGTTCGCTCAACCATAGCCTACAACCTCTCCTTCCCCACATGTCTTTCCCACCCAAGGAAGTGTGCCCCTTCTCTTCTCAATAGTCCTTCAATTGCCCCACTTCCCTTCTAGGGCTTCAGCAACAGGATGGACCGAAAGTCTCAGAGCGTTGTAGCCGAAATTTATCACCTTTAGGAAATCGAGCCTCAACAATTCTCTCACTCAGAGAATTTCTCACGGGCCTCACAACCCACCTATTCAATCCCGCTCCTAAGATGACAGGTACACCAATAGGAATGGATATCAATCTAGTCTCGGTAAGGTGGTAGGAAGATACGAGGTAGCTCAAGGACTGACGAAATGTATCCTGGATACTAGTTCTCTGGTCAAAGGAAAAGATGGTAAGATTCTTCTCTTCACAATGGTCTATTTACCCCCAAAAGAACTATGTCTCAGCAATAAGTATGGATGTTTCCAACTTGACACTTGTCATGTTGGAAGCTACTCTCATACACTTGTCCCCTACTTTAGGACTTAGGATAAATTAATTATCCATACTTTATGTTTTTAAGAAATATTAATATAATATTTATTTTCATCTTTAAGCTCTCTAGCTTAGTCATGTTCTTAACTTTAGGCCCTCCCTTTCCCTATTTGGTGGAATCTAGTCCCCCTTCTCTTTTATCATTGTCGATGTACGCGCAACGATGTATTTTTATATTAATCATAAGATATATACAAAATAGACGCTCTAGCCTTTAACATCTAAGCGCATTGGCCTAATTCCAAGACATAAGCATTCCAACTTATAATACTGGCTCACCAGCCTATAATGCATATTATATACACAAAGGTTCATTGACCTTAATATTGCATGCACTTTAGTTACTGTGCACGATATTCGATGACCTCAAGGTTGCGTGCTCTTTAGTTACCGCACGTTGTATCCTTTGTCTTTAAGGTTGTCCAAAAATTTATTTATCGGATCATCCATGGTCATTTGTTTGAGTATTAGGTCATAGAATTCCTTAGCTTTTCTTTCGTAATGGATTTCTCACAAATATTTCTTGAAATGTTTCTTAAAATATGACCATTCCATTAATTTTTTTTCAATCCCTTAGCCAATTTTAGGTCTTGTCATCGGATACTTGTTTTTCCCTTCAAGTTGTAAATGGGCATTCTGACTTTCATATTACTAGAGTAGTTGTAAATCTTGAAGTATTTATTTATATCAAGTATCCATGCTTCAACCTCTTCACCTATCCTTGATTCTCCATCAAAGGTGGACGGTTTTATTTTGTTGAATTCACCTTTCATATGATCTATTTTTTTTTCTTTTTCTCCCCATAGATGTTTTGTTTTCTGTCATGTGTGTGTCTTGGAAAGAACTATTCTCATTTTTTGTTTCATGATGATAGTTTTTAGAGGACATTTGTTAACTTCTTCCTCTTTTTCATTGTTCTTTGGGCTCCTCTTGGTTACTATACTGCGTAGAAACATTTCATTTATTTCTAACTGTTCTTCCTATGCCTTTTTTATCTTTTTGTTATCTACTTTAAACACTTGTAATTCCATGATGAGGTTCTTCATTGTTTTAAAAAACTAGGTGGTTGAATTTCCTTCGCGGTTATTCCCTATTTCTTTATGAAGTCCTTGATTTGGTTTCTCTTTAGGTATGATTTCTTCTTCATTTTTTGTTGACATTATCACAACAAACCAACAATTTTTCTTTTTCTAACAATAAACATATTTGTTAGTTTTTCTTCAACAAAAATAAAATAATTAAAATAATTTTGTCTTGCCGTGAGGTCCAAGTGTTGTAACCTTCATATTTGATACCATATGTAATGTACCCCAAGTTTTCCAAATATTTTTGTTTGCTTGTTAGGGGACATTAAAGTTCCTTGAATCTCCAACATTGTTTGTGACATAGAGATAATCCATTAAATATATCTTATTCCTTTAATGAATGCATAACAGTCTTATGTCTTTGTGATTATCCCTCTTAAAGGATGAAGGATATTTAGAATCCACTTGTTTATTACTATTATAATTCAATTATAAGGTCGTTATTGGATTATGAATCACACACTTATTTGTATTAAAGAGTTGACGACCATGACTGTCATAGCCCTTAGAAAATCCACTAAGTCTATGTCAAGATATGCTATCCACATTACAATGTGTAATAGACTATCATTAATCATATATTGTCCACTTCTAAATAATCTCCTAGCTCTCATAAACAATATAGACCATAGACTATCCATAAAAATAGTTTATCATATATATACTATAACAATATAACTATCCATAAGAATATATTGTCTATCATATAGAATATCCACAACAATATATCTCTTTATCATAATGCATTGAAATTTATCTATACATAACATATTGTAGAGAACATATACCATAACTTATTGTTAGTAACCCTACCAAACTAGTAATATGACTCAACAATTAAGTGGTTCGAAAACCATTTTAATGGTGGATGACAGGTCGGGTCCTGTAGGCATTTACTCTTGCAATGGTCCATTAATGGTGAAACTTGTCTCGTACCTTCCAGAATTGACACTTAGGAGAAAAATACCAACATGGGCTCACCACTTCCCTTGAGTTCACATGACAATGACATGGGGCGTACCAATCGCTATTACTCCTATCGCGAGGACATAAAGGTAACCCTTGTTTTTTTTCTTTCCCCATAGTCTGTAACACACACTACCTCTGTGTTGTATACAACCAATGGTTTTCGTAAGGATCAACATTGTTGAGCGATGGCCTCTATGTTGTATACAACTAATGGTTTTCATAAGGCCCAACTCTATGAGAGATTGAAGGAGGCAACACACATATATGGTTCTTATATGCACAAGGGTAAGTAAAAAGTTATGTTTCTTGTGTTCTCTGTATCTCAGGAATGCAATCTTTGTTTTGGTGCAATGTAAAACCATACTTCATGTTTTTATTTTTCTTTGTCTGAGGGTTACAATAAAATATAGTTTCACCTCTCTATGTGTTTTCCTCCTGAGATTCTATTGTGTTTATGGTCCCTTTTTAAGTTATATGAGACACCTTAAGACTTAACGCACGGGTTTGAGGGCTACTCTATATTCTCTTTGTTGTCTGTCAGTATTCAAGACTAGTCGTTTGCAGCTCCTTTCGAGTCATACCATGGACTGAATCCTTATTAAAGTTAAACCATCCGATTTCTTCTCGCATTTTATTTTATTAACTATTGTAATACTATTATTATTACCCTATGGAATTCATCCAAATATTCCAACACTTGCTACATGGGTTTCTTATGGCTATGATCAAACCAAGTCACACTAATGTTCCCATCTTTACACATAACTGCCAAATTAAACATAAATTCACAAATACCATTCTAGAAAATGACAACCAAACGAATCTAGTCTCCCAAGATCTAGTCCAACATCTACAACTTCCAACCACTCCACACCCGGATCCCTATCAACTTGGTTGGGTACAAAGGGAAGGACCTCGCATCACTATATCCTAGTGTTGCATAGTAACTTTTTCCATTGGCCCCTTCCATGACACTGTGGTCTATGATGTTTTACCTTTAGACTGTGATGACCTCTTGCTAGGTATCCCATACCATCAAGACCGAAAAAGAGTGTACCATGCCAAATCCCATCAGTACAATATTCAACATAAAGGAAAAACCTATGTGATTACTTAAACACCTCACACTTCCCCTCCACTACGTCCTAGAAAAGAATTAACTAACCATGCCATTCACAATAGAGACATTTCTTTGTTTTTGGCCCACCATGCTCGACCAACGAACCTCACTAATCTGACACCTCCCACCGTACTCCTGCTCCAAAAATTTTCCAATGTCTCTCTGTCTCCCACAATTCTCCCACCCTCTAAATCCCTTGCATAATCCATCGATCTAATTCATGACACATCATTACCCACTGCTCCATCAACTCGAAATATTACCAAATACACTAGCAAGCTCAAATGACAAATGGGTGAATTCCCTAAAAATGGTTGTTGTCCATCCTCCTCTTCCACCGGTGTCTCTTTAAACTTAATTAATCCAAAGTAGTAGATTACTAAATTCCATATTGTCACCTCTTACCACACTCACCCAATCCACAATTAAATATTGTTATCTCTTACCCTGGATTGTCTCTCATGTGGCTATTGAAGCGGTGCATAAATATGGATGTAACCTAGTGACTTACCACTCTGATACCCTTTCCCCAACCTAATTCAATTACAACAACTATGACAAAAACGTTTGCCTCCTAATGCATGATTTTCATAAGTGAAACCCTTACAATAGGTCCATGAACTCTTCCATTGGCTTCTCACCCTCTGAGGTTTAAATTATATTTTTGTCTATGCAACCCACAATGATGCCTCTTCGTTTAGATCCATGGGATTAGCACATCAACACTCAGAACAACATGTTAACCATAGTGGCATTCATCACTTATCACAATAACACACTCTAGTTCCAAATGTCTTTCAAGTCAAACTAGATTGTTCCAAGAAACATCATGATTCATACTTGGTTGATAAACAATGCCAAACTCTAGCACATGCCAAGTGGAGGATATTTAAGATAGTGCAATGAAAGTTCACTCATTTGGTAGAAGAACAAGGGACTCTTCCAGATATAAAAAGGGAGGAATTGGGCCACTAGTAAGGGCGTCCCCCTTCCTTGGCCAACTAGTAGAAGAGGATGTAGCAAGCAAGGTGCTAAGGGGAATGATTTCTATGCTAATTATTTGATCTATCTCAGTGTCATTCAGTAACATAATTGTAATAAATCCTTCTCTAGTTTAGGAAAGGATATGTATAAATAAATGATTAGTAAGTTTTGTGTTGATCATTGCTACAGGAAACTTCTCTTTCCAGACTGAAAGTGCAGAGAGTCACACAAAATAAAAGCAACAATTACCTTTGTAATAAGTCACCCTGTATTATTAAAGGGGGAATTTTTATCTAATACACTCGATGAAGTTTTTCCGAATATTATTCCTTATTCTTTTCGTTTACAATTATGTTATGTTAGTGTGTGAGGTTATTTTGCACCAAGGGACTAGTGTGTCATGTAGTAAGTTTGGATCATTTTGCGATGACCATTTCGACACTTTTGCAATGTTATGTCATGGAGATTGCAACGAATGTTTTCCCCCCGAAATGTCTCTTTACATGCCATGGAAAATGAAATGAACCTTTGATATCTTTGCAAGACCAAGGAGCGAAGGAGGTCATCGCAAGCTAGACAAACTACGGTGGTCGTTGCAAGAGTGACGACCAAAGGAGGTCATCACAAGAATGAATACCTAGGGAGCTCATCGCTAGAGGGACGACCTAGGGCCCTCATCATAAGAGAGACAACTAGAGTACTTCTTGCAATGAACTATTCAAGGATAAGGTATCATTGACGGTAATGATATTCCATCACAAGAGTGATGAAGCCTCTATAGTTGCGACAACTATCAATACTATAGACGATATTATTCATCACAAGAGAGATGAACAGAGTAGTTCTTGCCAAAAAATAACAATACTATCGACGTTATTATTTGTCACAAGAGGGATGAAATATATCTATTTAAAAAAATTAATAATAAATATTAATGCAAGAGAGTGCCTTTCACGGTTATCAATAACAATATCTCCATAACATATGGGTCACTAGTAACTTGGTTCTAATTCCATATTAAGTCATATGCTTCAAAATATATATCTATAAATAATATGTATGTATGAATAGTGATCAATGGTTATATGATATGGTCTTTTGATATGTTTTTCTCTTAATCTATTTTCTAGATTGTAGTTGYACCAATTCCATTTGAGGTACAGTGGAGGTGTCATTTCTATATTGGGTCATCTAAAGGATCAAAATAGGGATATTATACATCAAATGTAGAATGGTGATGCCATTTTTGTATTGGGTCATAAAAGTGATATTGAGAAATATTTAAGAAGGTATAGTCATTTTAAATAGAAACTTCACAACCCTATATTCTTAAAGGATCTGCATTGAAAATTAACCTAAATATTAAAAATCCTATTTCTGTTTTGATTCTTCCCAATAAAGATGTATTATGTAGGAAAATATGATGCTTGGAGTATAAAAGAATAGATAAAGATATTAAGTTGAAATTTCCAAAGTTTTGAAAATTTTTCTATTATACCTTAATTTAAGGAATGGAGCTAGCATATGGAGGATTTCTGTAATGTACCTTCAATTACCATAAAAAAAAAAATCGCTATAAGGAGATAAAGCACTTTTTCCTTCCACATTAATACTTACCAAATATATTTTATAAGTGAATTTATAAACCTTCAACCCTTTCTCGACACCCTCGACTCATTTAATAATAAGAGAGTGTCTTTCTATTCTAACCACATGGGCTATACTCGTGTCCTTAGCAGACTATACATATAATTTCCTCAGTGTTTACGCAACGGTTTGTACACCTATATTACTATTGTGAAAAAATGTTGTGCCACCAAATATTTATACAACGTTCCACATATATAACATAACCATTACCAATCAGTTGTGCCATAAGATGTTTGATGCCATAACCTAGATCTATCTAAGTCTGATGCTAAAGAATTTGCGCCAGCAAGGCCTACTGTGAACTGAGTATTAGAAATGACCCTTCATAAATTCTGGAGTGGTCATTACGTTTCTTTGGATACAGGTGGTAGAGAACTTAATGAATTCTTTCCTATCAACGTGATCCCGATATGTGCGAAGATCAGACGTGGAGACAGTAGTTAAGGACCAGTTCGCACCTCACCCCTGTTGGGATAAATATCGTTCCATTCAAATTAACTCTGGTTAAAAGGTCTTTCCCCTTCCTTAATGGAATTTATAGGAGTACACAAACCCTAACTAAACTAGAACGGGAGTCTGAACTGTCTGTCAATTCCATTTTTCAAGGATTGAGGTGGCATAAACTTTGGATACGGGCGAGAAGGTGTAAAAGAAATCCTACCAAAGCGTTTAAGGCATTCTGAGAACAACCCCTTGGGATTATCGCGAGTTTAATGCATCCCTCTGATATCTCGCCACCTTTACCTAGCTATAGTACTAGGTTTTACAGACCACCATTAAGCATCAATAGACTGGTAGATGGGCACTAGGGCTACCATTTTCATTTGTCGTCTTGACATCGACTCTGTGTGTTCCCTGCAACGATGGTCAAGTTATCCAACCTTCTTTGTAATTGTTCAATACTTGAGTTGTGGACTCGTGCTGGAACCAAACGTTTTGGCAGACATCTTCCATGGGGACTCCACTTAATAAGGTAAGAGCATCTGGCTATTCATTTCATGAACCCTTGTAATATATAAAAGAATCATTTAGATTATGAAGTCGTTTGCCATGAATTTTTCTTGACAGTATGGCTCAGATAATAGAAAGAGGTCATACATATGGGCTCTCTGTCTTACTTTTCTCTAGTTACAGTCATGGTCCTCTTTGTGTTGAAAAGTCAACAAGAAACATGTGTCTAATTTACTTTTCCCTTAATTAAATTAGATAATAAATATTAATCTATTATCTCATTCATAACTGAGTGATTTGGAATTGTAACAGAATTATTAGTGTAGTTAAGTGAGTTAAGATCAGTTGTACTAGTTGCAACTAAACATGCACTAGTGAGAGTTCAGTTAATCAGTGAACTCACATGGAACTGAAGATTCACCACGGTTAATTGCATGCATGTCAGTTCCAATGGAGAACCAGTTGAGATAACAGGTGAAAGAGACAGTTGGCTATCAGTTGTGATTTGATCACACATGTAGTGGATATTATTATGAGCATGTGAAAACTAGGAAATTTATATCATTCATAAGAATTTGAATTGCAGAGATTGCGCAGAGGAGGAAGGTTGTCTGGACACATTAATTGGCGCATGTATTTGCTAATTTGTGTATGATAGTGTGAGACGATTGTATTATACTAAGAGCTCTTGGATTAGAGTTTTGTATGAGATTGTTTCATGATTCATGACGTACATAATATATGATAGTGGGGTTCTTATCTTTATGCTTTCCTGGTGAAAACTTATGTGTTGTGTGTTATTGATATTTCAGTTTGTGGTCATGGTTTAATTTTTCCGCAAGTATAATAGTAGAAGCGATTATGTATTTAATAGTGGCGTATAATTGTTAGATCAGGAGAATCAAAGGAAATACATTAAGTTTATAGAAATTTCTACATGGTATCAGATCCATGGAGGCCACGGAGCTACGGAAGTGAGATGCGAACAAAATTATATTCTCATAGGTCCCGTCTCTAGCTGGGTGCGAACTGTAGTAGTGAAAAATACACTCATTTTCAGGAACAATAATTCTCGCACCCTAGACAAAGGCAAGGTGCGAACTTCATTGGAATTCTTGCAAGAAAATACACTAGCAGGATGCGAACTTCTCTCACCCTAACAGTGAAGTAGGGTACGAACTTCATTGGTATTCTCGCAGGCTACAGTGGAGCAGGATGGGAACTTGACAGGAAAGTTCGCAGGCTATGCACAGGCAGGGTGCGAACTTCCCTCAGGTTGCTCTCAGGTGGGGTGTGAACTTCCCTCAGGTTTCTCTCAGGTGAGGTGTGAACCTCCCAGGGCAAGAGGAAAGTGAGGGAGTTGAGTTTTGGGTTGGATAACATTCAAATTTGCAAGATTTTCTTGGTGCGATAGTTGATTCAAGATCAAAAATGTCTTTCAATGGCTTGAGGTTGGAGTATGCACTCGAGGGAAACTCTAAATACATTGCTTGGAAGGACAGGATGGAGGTAGTGCTCAAAGACAATGGATTGAAGGGTTACATTGACACAGATGTTCCTATGCCGGATGCGATAGACACTGAAAATCTTGATGGATGGAAAAAGAAAGTGGTGAAGGCAAGGAGGATTCAGTTGTAGGGAGTACGAGACCACATTGTCTCAAGTCTCCATGGGAAAACCACACCATATGCAATGTGGAAGATTTTGACAGATATGTTACAAAATAGCAGTGACTATAGGAAATTGGCGCTCAAAGATAAACTCGGGAAGATCAAGATGGAGAAAGGCGACACCATTCCAAAATATCTCACGAAGTTTGTCCAATGTTGGGATGATATTGGAAGTGTGGGAATAAAAGTCGTTGCTGATGATTTGGTGAGCTTGGTGCTCCTAGGGATTCCCAAAAGTTGGCACAGTTATCAAGACTCTATCAATGGAAGGGAAAAATTGTCGGATTGGGAACGACTATGGTCGGATCTAGTGCAAGAGGAGTTTAGGTGGAACACCAGAGATAGATATTCATCAAAGCATGATGATGAAGAGGATTGTTGTTTGACTGCCAAGGCAAGGAAATGGAAAGGGAAGAAATTCCAATCAAATTTTGATTCTAAAGTCAAGAAGCTGGATTTGTCCAAAGTGAATTGTTTTCACTTTCATGAACGTGGGCATCTCGCTACTAGTTGTCTGCAGACGAAGAAGAACAAGAAAGTTGCTGGAGCTTCAACTGGTGAGGCTCCTGTCTCACAATTTGAGCTTGGCTTCGCTTTGATTGCATGCATGGATTCAAGTGCATCCAGATTGATGTGGTATTTGGATAGTGGTGCTTCCTTCCACATGACGGGAGATAAAGAGTCTTTCATTGACTTGGAGGAGAAAGATCTCAGAATGCATATAGTGATGGGCGACGATGGACGATATAGTGAAACTGGTATTGGTACCATTACCTTTTAGAGGGAGTCAGGTAAACCATTTCAGTTGAAAAATGTTATGAATGTTCCAGGTATGAAGAAAAAATTAGTTTCAATCGCAATGTTGGAGGACAGAGGCTATGATGTTGTTTTTAGCAGTGGGAAAGCTTACCTGCGACATAAAGAAATGGGTCAAGTCAAGAAGATAGGGATTCAAATTAAGAATATCTACATGTTGGAGGTAGATGGCTGCAGTGCCATGATAAGCAAGGCAGAAAAACTGGTGAGTAGGGATGAGGGCGAATTATGGCATAGGAGATTGGGCCATCTTAATCATGGAGCCTTGAAGATCATGTGGAAAATATCTATTGGACTTCCAATGGGAACAGTTGCTCAGTTAGATCAGTGCAAGGGGTGTACCCTAGGGAAGTATGTAAAGTCCACCTTTCATGAAAAGGAGAACCGTGCTCCAGTAATCCTGGAGAGAGTTCATACAGACGTATGTGGACCATTCTGGGTTTCTTCAAAAACAAAACACAGGTATTATGTTATTTTTGTTGATGACTTTTCTTGTAAATGTTGGATATTCTTCATGCAGAAGAAGGATCAAACATTCTCAAAGTTCAGTGAGTTTAAATCATTGGTGGAGAAAGAGTCGGGGAAGCAAGTGAAGGCTCTAAGGAGCGATAATGGTGGAGAATACATCTCTAATGAATTCAAAGACTTCTACAGTAGAGAAGGAATTTGAAGAGAAATCATAGTGCCTCATAACCCACAACAAGATGGGGTCACAGAGATAAATAACAGAACGATCGTGGGTGCAACATGAGCAATTTTGCATGATAAGGGCCTACCAATGCATTTGTGGGCAGAAGCATGCAATACTACGATTTATGTGCAGAACCATTTTTTTCATAGAGTACTTGGCATGAGTACACTTGAAGAAGCATTTACTGGTAAGAAACCTGATGTTTCTCATTTAAAAAGTTTTGGCTCATTTGTTTATGTGCATGTGACCAAGGATGCTAGGAAGAAGCTGGAACTCACTGCTGAAGTTGGGATATTTGTTGGGTACACAGAAACACCCCATAATTATCGTGTGTATTTTTCGAACAGTAAGATGACTGTTATGCGATATGATATAAAATTTGATGAGGGGAAATCCATGCGGTTGTCACTTGAGAGGGAGATAGACTTGAATACAGAAGAGGAACTGTTGGTTCCCAAAGATGAGTCTCAAGATGTGGATCATCCACATGAGGAGGTTCATGGAGTGGAGGAAACCACTCAAGTAGAGCCATCCATCAGAAATGGCAGAAAGCGCACCATGGAAGCTGATAGATTGAGACTAGATGTTGCACAGAATGTAGGAGCCACTATTTCATAGCGTAGACAGAGACAGTCTCCTGATCGATTCACTAGATACATGGATCTTATGAGCAAATGTATTGTGACTGAACCATCTTCCTTTCAGGAAGCAGTGCAGGACCCCACTTGGGTTGATGTTATGGTTGAGGAGTATGACTCCATTGTAAAAAACAATGCATGTGGAATTGTCCCAAGACTGATTGATAAATCAATGGTAGGTTCGAGATGGATCTACAAGGTAAAGAAAGTTGTTGATGGGAGTATGGAGAAATAAAACGCCAGTTTTGTGGCCCAAGGCTTCTCACAGATCGAGGGGATAGATTATGGGGAGACCTTTTCACCTGTCGCTAGGTACTCTTCCATAAGATCCATCCTTGCACTCTCAACGCAGATGGGTTGGCTCATTCATCAAATGGATGTAAAAACTGCGTTCCTCAATGGGATCATTGAGGAAGAAGTGTACACTGAAAAACTAGAAGGTTTTGAAACCTTTGACAGAGAGTCACATGTGTGCAGACTCAAGAGAGCATTGTATGGGTTGAAGTAAGCACCCCGTGCTTGGTACACTCAGATAGACAGCTATTTCACCGGATTGGGCTTCACCAAAAGTGAAGCAGATGCAAACCTATACCAAATTATGGTGGAGGGTAAGCTATTAATCATTGTTCTTTATGTTAATGATTTAATATTGACTGGTGATGAGCAACTAATACACTCATGCAAGGAGGACCTTGCAAAGGAGTTTGAGATGAAGGATTTGGGCCTTCTTCATTATTTCCTTGGATTGGAAATATGGCAGGGAGATGGTGAAATTTTTGTGTCTCAAGGAAAGTATGCAAGGGAGATACTGGGTAAGTTTCACATGGAGGGATACAAACCCATGGATACTCCTCTTCCAGGAAACTAGAGGAAATAGGATGCTACTTCTGGAGAGGTAGTGGATGCTACTGTCTATCGACGGTTAGTGGGTTTGCTAATGTATTTAGTGAATACGAGGCTGGACATTTTCTATGCAGTTAACTAGCTAAGTTAAGCGATGGTTAAGCCTACCAAACTCTTTTGAAGGGCGGGTAAGCATGTCCTGAGATATCTGAAGGGCACATATGAGTATGGATTATGGTACAGACATATGGATGAGGTGAATTTGCATGGCTTCACATATGCAAATTGGGCAGGCAGCCCAACGGACAGAAAGAGCACATCAGGAGGGATCTTTAGTATCAGATCTACAGTTGTTTCTTGGTACAACAAGAAACAGAGATTCGTGGCACTTAGTTCAACAAAAGTGGAATACATGGCAGTGAGTCAAGCTGCATGTGAGGCTATCTAGATGAGGAAGATCTTGGTTGGTCTGTTTGGTTCTCATTTAGATTCGACAGTGATTTATTGTGATAATAATAGTTGCATTAAAATCTCGATTAATCATGTGTTTCATGACAGATCTAAGCATATAGATATTTGGTATCATCATCTCAGAGGTTGTGTGGAAGATCATGTTGCTTCAATACATTCCTACAGAATATCAGGATGCCGACATTCTGACGAAGGCGCTCACTAGGAGAAAATTCGAATATCATAGAGACAGGATTGGGGTGAAGGATAATCCTTTTCTTGTTGAGAGGGAGTGTTGAAAAGTCAACAAGAAACATGTGTCTAATTTTCTTTTCCCTTAATTAAATTAGATAATAAATATTAATCTATTATCTCATTCATAACTGAGTGATTTGGAATTGTAACATAATTATAAGTGTAGTTAAGTGAGTTAATATCAATTGTACTAGTTGTAACTAAACATGCAATAGTGAGAGCTTAGTTAATCAGTGAACTCACATGCAACTGAAGATTCACCATGGTTAACTACATGCATGTCAGTTCCAATGGAGAACCAATTGAGATAACAGGTGAAAGGGATAGTTGGTTGTCAGTTGTGATTTGATCAGACATGCAGTGGATATGCTTATGAGCATGTGCAAACTAGGCAATTTGTATCATTCGTAAGAATTCGAATTGTAGAGATTGCACATAGGAGGCAGGCTATCTGGACATGGGAATTGGCGCATGTATTTTCTAATTTGTGTATGACAGTGTGAGACGATTGTATTGTACTGAGAGCTCTTGGATTAGAGTTTTGTATGAGATTGTTTCATGATTCATGATATACATAATATATGATAGTGGGGTTTTTAGCTTTACGCTTTCCCAGTAAAAACTTCTGTGTTGTTTGTTATTGATATTTTAGTTTGTGGTCATGGTTTAATTTTTCTGCAAGTATAATAGTAGAAGCAATTCTGTATTTAACAGTGATGTATAATTGTTAGATCAGGAGAATCGCAGAAAATACATTAAGTGTATCAAAATTTCTACACTTTGGTTTCTTATTGTATATGCTCACCACTCATTAGGTTGTAGTAATTTGTCTCTCATTTATTCGAGAAAGGGTAGCATTGAAATAATTTATCTCGTCTCTGTTTGGGTCTCCATTGGTTTTGCAGTGTGGGACTGAAGTCTCTGCGATTTTCGGCATGCTAAGATAATTTATAGTACCAACAAAGTCCCTTGCAATTTATTAGATGCTATTCGTCATTTTCTCTATCCCCGTCATTTGAGTCCAGTGGCCAGGGTTTCCTATGTCAATCGTTGAATTAGTAATATAGCCCTTGTAATTATTACTAGTGGATCTATAACTCGACTATTAAGTGTCCTTTGTCCTGCGTAGGGAAACTATGTTTCAAATGTCTAAGAACATCATGATTATTTATTTAAAAGGTATTATAAGATTGATAGTTATATGTACTTCTGGTATAAAAGAAATACCAAGGCTCACACTGCTCAAACTAGTATATGTTGTCCATGTATGAAGGAATTCAATATAGTTGCTTACTCTATTTCGTTATTTGTGAATGTTGTGTAAAGATTATCTTGTATTGTTTTAAATCAGTTTCTTTTTGGATTGATACATAACACTGATGATGGTCCCTATTTCATGCGAGGTTACCCATCGATGAGTTGTTTCCCCCATCCATACTTGGCACCGACCGTCTGCCCAGATGCAAATCAACCGGGGAGGCAGTCATGTGAGCTAAAATAGAAAGTTAAGTGATATCCGAGAATTATTCTTTTATTTTATTTTATCACTCTATCCATGCTTTACTCAAGTTTTTCCTTGAATATAATCTTCTAATTTTCGTCTACACAAAGATTTGCAAAAAATCATCTGTATGCACAAAAGGTATTTGAGTTCCCTTCTGTAACCGTTCCAGAGTTCGAGCAATCGATACTACAACTTTACATGTAGTCGTTCCATGTCGGTTTCCTCAGTCTCCTATTGGTCTTGGAAAGGGAGAAATATTTCCCAATAGAAACTTAAAGCTTGATCTAGTTATTAATATGAATTCTTGCATCGTTTTAAGAACCAGATTACTCTATCTGTTTCAAGTAATGAAAATGTTGTTTAAACAAATTCTCCTTATCATTTTGGGCCTCACCCTGCTTTGGGAATTAATTACCATGGACTATAATTTAATTGAAGGCCCTGTTACAAATCCTAAAATGTTTTATTTCAAAGAAAAAAGATCGATGTGTATTAGATCTATCATTTATGTTATTTTATATCCTGTCAACCATCCTTGTGGTTATTACAGATATGTTCAAACTAAACTAGTAGTAGTTGGATTAGATATAAAACTGAATAATATAATGAGTTATCAAAGTATTTACATATGTGGTTACGATTCTGTATTTTATTTCCAGATAGCTTAATTCGATGTATACATATGTGCAGATTTATGTATTTCCATACCTATGCGTCTATCTTTATTTAGACTGGTAGGATTCGAAATTTCGTGTCATGTGTATATTCATTTTAAAATTGTCTAACGTTTAAAGTAGTGGTTAAATTATTTCAGTTGAATCTTCCACTTTAGATCTAGGAAAAGTACATTTATCTATTATATTAGCAGGTGGCTTATAATGTTGGTGCTTCTCTTCATCTTAATTTTTTTTTATGGAACAATTCTATTTATGTAACATCTGTATCTTATCGGCGTATCTTGTTAAATCTCATCTGTTATTGTCACAAAACTAAAGAGGAATTTCATATTCTCGGGTTTAATATTTCTCTGTGCAAAAGATAGTTTTATTTCCAGTTGGCATACTATGTTTCACCTATATACATACTGTGGCATCGACCTCTAGGTAAATGTGTTTTCTATACAATTACACCATTTTCGTCTAAGCAACTATATCTATGCAAGGTGTCAACTAAAATTAAATAGATACACACACACACACGCGTGCGCGCGTGCACACACACACACACACACACACACACACACACAGATATATATATATATATATATATATATATATATATATAGAGAGAGAGAGAGAGAGAGAGAGAGAGAGAGAGAGAGAGATTGTCTCATATCATTCCTTTAACTAGGAAGGAAAGTTCAGTTATTAAATATGAATTTTCTGAAAATTTATACAGAGATACCCATAAATTTAACATATATTCAGACTTGTTGAAAATATGATGATACATAGATAATATCATGTAAAGGTCAATTTCAGAAAAAGATGATTCCAGAACTAAATTATCTATTATAAATCCCACATACGAACAAATTTTCCACAAGATATTCTACTTCAACACAAACATGTGCATATATCAGATGTACACAATCATTCTAATAGAGAAGGAGAAGATTAAATTATATGAACCAATTCACAAAAGACAAAGGGAACAACCATGTTCCTCCCAACCGTGGAACAAGGTAGCCAAATCACTTGCCCTATTCACCCCCTAGCCTGACGATGAGTCCATGAGGGAAAACTTGGAGTCTCCTCTTCAACAATGTCTTCCACTCCTTGTAGCCTCCTCCTTGCCTCACATGAAATGTTAAGTGTTTATAACAACAAGTACACATTAATTCGTCCCTCCAACATACTAGGTAGCATCCTGCCTACTCACATATGCTATTTATCAGAACTATATTTTTGCCTAGGTCTTTTTCCCTCCCTTGGGAATTTTCGCAGATTTTTAAATCCCTGATTTTCAGGGGCTGTCAATGGCCAAATCCTTGATTTTCCACTTGTAACAATCATCCTAGAGGTAGTTCCAACATGTTCCCCACTCATGGAGTCATGGTCAACTAAATTTAACATGGTTTGTTTCATTTGTCCTCCTACAATAATTACAACAATATTTTGTTTACATACAATTGTCATAGTCAAATGGTTAGTTGGGTCAAATCAGGTCTTTGCCCAACAGTCAAATAATAAATTACAATTTATCAAATTCGAAATTTGGAATTTCCATAAATGGCAAAAATTTTCAAAATTCGAATTTACTAAAAACGAAAAATTTTTCTAACAAATTTTGAATTTCAAAAATACTTTATTTTTTGGGATGTACATCCTTTCCCCCTTCAATAAAACATTGTCCTTAGTTTTTATTCCTTTCTTGGAACAGGATTGGATGATATTTCTACAAATCTCCCTCCAACTCCCAAGAGGCCTTCTTAGGGATAAAGTGCGTCCATTGCACTTTTACCCGGGTGACGACTCTGTTCCAAAGTGATAATTCTCTCCGGTCCAGAATGTGCAGGGGTTCCACCTGGAACTCGGCTTCTGGTTCCACCTGCACCAAGTTCCAATCAATCATATGACTAGGGTCATAGACATACATTTTCAGGAAGGAAACATGAAATACATTATGAATTCTTAGATTAGCTGGAAATGCAAGTTGGTATGCTACGGGTCCAATTCGAGCTAGTATATCGAAGGGTCCACAAAACATGGGCACCAACTTGGCACAGTTCCCAAGTTTTAGTGAGCTCTTTCATGCTTTGACTTTTAAGTAAACATGATCTCCCACTTGAAATCCCAAGTGTCTTCCTTTCTGGTCCACATAACTTTTCTGTCTTTCCTGTGCCTCCTTTAAGTTTTGTTGCACCTTTCTTACCATACTTTCCATTTATTGGAGAATTTCTGGTCCAACCATAAGTCTGTCAACTGGGTCGTCCCAACTAATTGGTGTCGTACACTTTCTTTAATATAGTATCTCAAAGGGGCTCAATTTAGCCGAAGTTTGGTACCCATTGTTATGTGTGAATTCTACCAAGTACATGTAGTCCTCCCACTTACTCAGTTTTGTTCTTACGTACATACAGAGAATATATTCTACGATATGATTTATTCGTTCAGTCTGTCCATCCATTTGTGTATGGTAACTCATGCTAAAATTCAAATTAGTATTTATCCATGCAAATAATTCTTTCCAAAAATGGGATATAAATTTTATGTCTCTATCTGAGATCACTATTTTAGGAATGCCATGCAGTCTAAAAATTTCTTTCATAAATATTTCAACGATGTTTATATATTTAAAGGTAGATTTCACAGGACTAAAGTGTGCAGACTTATTGATTTTATCGATTACAACCATAATAGAATCATTATGTTTCTGAGATTTAGGAAAACCTATTATAAAATCCAGTGATATGGTCTCCCATTTCCATTCTGGCACTGGTAATGGTTGTAATAGGCTGGTTGGATGCTGGTGTTCGGCCTTAACTTGCTGAAAATATTGGCACCTAGCCAAGTATTTTGTCATTTCACCCTTCATATTAGTCCAGTAAAATAGTTTTCTAAGTGTTGTTATCATTTTCTGGTATCCTGGAAGGCCAGAATACGGTTTCTTATGCACTTCGTCCAAGACTATTAACTTTAAATCTGTTGAATCTGGTATGTAAAGTCTATTTTTAAATCGTAATAGTCTCTTCTTATTGATTCTCAGATCTGGTTTATCTGAGTCTGCGGTGTTGTTTTGTAATTCTGTCACTATCTTAGTGTAATTTTCGTCGTTAATACCTGTCATCCTTATTCTTTGTTCTAGATCACTTTCTACCCTGTTGATATTTATCTCAAATAACGCATGGACTTTTCTTCTTAAAGTGTCTGCTACCTTATTTTCCTTACCCTTGATATGTCTAACCTCGAATTAGAATTCACTCAATAAGGCTAGCCATCTTGCTTGCCTTGCATTAAGATCTGGTTGGCTAAACATATATTTCACACCGCTATGATCCGTCAATAGTAAAAAAAAATTGCCCATTATGTAGTGTCGCCACATTTTTAAGGTGTGTATTACCACTGCCAATTCTAAGTCATGGGTGACATAATTTCACTCATGTTCTTTTAATTTCTGTGACTCATAAAAAATCACGTGTCCCTCCTAAGTTAGGACACCACCTAGTCCTTCTTTACTTGCATGGACACATACATCAATGTCTTTATCTGGGTCTACTACCTTCAATATGGGTGCAGTTTTCAATAATTCCTTTAGCTTGTTAAAACTGTCTTGACACTTTTGTGACCAATTAAACTTGGTCCCTTTCTTTTGTAATGACGTGATAGGGTAGGCTATCTTGGAAAATCATTCTATAAATCTATGATAATATCTAGTGGTTCCCATGAATGATCAGATATCCACTACATCCTTAGGTACTGGTCATTTCATGGTGGTTGTTGTTTTCTCAGGGTCTACGACAAACCCTTATGTTGAAATTACAAGTCCTAGATATTGTATTTTCTTTTGATAAAAGTCACACTTATCAAATTTGGTGTACAGTTTGTGTTTCCTCAATGTTTGCAGAACTATTCTTAAGTGTTCTTCATGTTCTTCCTCTATTTTAGAATAGACCATAATATCGTCAATAAATAATAGTATGAACTTGTCCAAGTACTGACTGGAAATACTGTTCATCAGGAACATAAATGTGGTTGTTGCGCTAGTGAGTCTGAAAGGTATAACTATGAATTTGTAGTGTCCATATCTTGTTTGAAAATCTGTTTTTCTTATATACTCATCCTTTATTCTAACTTGATGATAACCAGATCATAAATCTAATTTCAAAAAGATCTTGGCCCCTCATACTTGATCGAACATATCATTTATCCTGGGTAAGGGGTACTTGTTCTTAATAGTCATTTTATTCAATTGTCTATAATCGACAGAAATCCTTAGAGTACCATCTTTCTTTTTCACAAAGAGGACTAGTGCCCCCCATGGTGAAACACTCGGTCTGATATACTCTAAGTCCAACAATTTCTGTAATTGTATTTTTAATTCTGTCAATTTTGGTAAACTCATTCGGTAAGGTGCCTTTGATATAGGGTCTGAACCAGGTAGCAGGTCTATGGAGAAGTCTATTTCCATTCTAGGAGGTAATTTTGGTATCTCATCCACAAACATGTCTTTGAATTCACATAGGACGAAAAAGTTTTCTAACCTTGGCTTATCTTCTTTTTCTAACAGATTCATTACTTGGATGTAATAAAATTGACATCCCTTTCTCATACATTTCTTGAATTTCATCACTAAAACTTGTCTAACTGATACAGGTTTTGGTATACCTTGTGTTGTTCTAGTAGTTCCATAATCATTTTTATAATTAAGCATCTTTGTATAACAATCTAGTACTGCTTTGTGCTTTTCCAACCAATCCATTTCGATATTCATATCATAAGATCCTAGTGGTAGGATGCCAATTTTTGTTCTAATGTTTTGACCATCTAAGCTGAAATCAAAATCAGAAATAAGTCAACTACTTTCCTTTTTGTTACCGTTGCTAGTTGTACCAGCCATGATTTTGCGTTCTTCAGTTTCTTAATTTTATTTGACTTTGCTACATCAGGAGTAATATAACTTAACCTAGCTCATGGGTCAATTAAAACAGATATTCGAGTGTTATTGATTTTACCTTCGATTTCTACCATAGAGGACTGGTGGTCAACTTGTCGACCATCTATCGAGGCTTCCTGCAAGTTATGAACAACAATTTTGTTTGCTGAAATTAAGCATGGATAGATCCTCCTTAGATGATGTTCTCCACATTCCCAACACTTTAATGGTTCGCGAGGCCTATCCCTAAACTTCTTCATTCCCAGATTTACAGGTTTACCGCTGCCTTGCATATTCAAATGGTTGGAGTGAAAATCATTTCTCGGAAATCTTTTTGCTACATTCTAATAAGGAGTTGGTTGGTATACCTTCTTACATTGGTTCATTTGATCGTGTTTCTTATCCTTCCATGCTTTGGGAAACTCTGCCCGTTGTTTATATTGATTGTAGCACATTTGTGATTTCCTAAATACTTCACTCAAGGATTTGGGGTTGTCAAACTCAATTATGTCCCTGTAGGACTGTGGTAAAAAAATTAAGAATCCCTGGATTTTTACCTTTTCCTCCCGGATGTAAGGTACGAACATTAGTCATTCCATAAATTTATTTATAAGCTCTTCCATTGTCATCTGTCCAAGTCTTAACTCGTAAAATTCTTTTGTTTTCCTTTCATAGTAGATTTCAGATAGGTACTGTTTCTTGAAATATTTCTTAAAGTCAGACCATTCCATCTGTTTCTCCTTTAGGCCCTTGGCCAATTTCAGGTCTTGCCACCAAATGTTGGCCTTACCTTTCAAATTGTATATGGCCATTCTGACCTACATATTGTTGGAATTGTTATATATCTAGAAGTATTTTTTGATGTCTAATAACCATGCCTCATCTTCTTCTCCTGTTCTAGATTCTCCATTAAAGGTATCTGGTTTAATTTTCTTGAATTCTCCTTCAAGGTGGTCTACTTTTTTTCTCTTTTCGTTTGTTTCTGTTTTGTCCTTAATTGAAGGTGTACCTTCAGATGAACTATCTAATTTTTTTGTTTCAGGTCTAGAGTTCTTGGAAGCTCTCTTGATAAATTCATCGTCGTTATTATCATCATTTGGGATTTTCTTTGTCACTATACTGCACAAAAGGACCTCATTTATTTCATGTTGTTCCTGTTGAGCTTTCTTCAGTTTTCATTGTCGGCTTTGAAAACCTGCAGTTCGACGATGATATTCCTCATTGTTTCTAGGACTTCAGTAGGTGAGATTCTGTTACTATTCTGTCTCTAATTTTCAGGAATTCTTTGTTCAGTATTGCCATCAAGTCTGATTTCCCCGTCATCCTGTGCTGCCATGATTAACAGAAAAAATAAAAGGTTTTATGTTTGTAATAATAAAGGTTTATTAGTTTTTCATAAGTAAAAATATATGCCAAGAAATTAATGTGGCCCTGTTCAAGGCCCAATGTTGTAATATTTTCTCTGATACCATATGTAATGTACCGTCAATTACCATAAAAAAAATAAATTTACTATAAGGAGATTTAACACTTCTTCCTTACATATTAATACTTACCAAAGCTATTTTATAAATGAATTTATAAAACTTCACCCCTTTCTCGACACCCTTGACTCCTTCAATAATAAGAGTGTGTCTTTCTATTCTAACCACATGGGCTATACTCCTATCCTTAGTGAACTATACATATAATTTACTCAATGTTTACACAACAATTTATCTTCCTATATAACTATTTCCAAAATACGTTGCTGATCCAGATTATTTTCGGCACGAAATGAGAGCGGAGATATAACACATAAATATTCAGAGATATTGCAAGAGAGACAACAATATAACAGAGATATAGTGGAAATATAACAAGATTCAAAGATATACAGTAATACACGATTTCTATTAATGAAAGAAATGTACAGAGACTGTAAAAATATAGAGTGAAAGACTCGCTAGAATGGTGGTAGCTAGTCTCTGAGAAGAGATGCAACGGCTACTCGCATTCGTAAGAAGATGATTACAATGAGGCTCGGAAGGCCTTTTTACAATAGAAGGGAATGCCAAAAGTCCTAGACATCGAAAAACCTAACCCTAGGAGATGAAGCACCAAAAGTCATGTGGGCCCCGTTTGGGTAAGTTAGTACATTAACTTCCCAGGGTCGTAACTTTTGCATATGATCTCTGTTTTAGGCGTGTGATAGCTCGTTGGAAAGGTATCATCGAGGAGATTCATTTTGGGGGTTCAATCATGCCTTCAGCTATCATTTATAACCTCGATCTTGAAAAAGATTCATTTAGGCCCTCAAAATGGCCCTGAAAGTTAAAACCTACTAAAAATAGTAAATTGCCAAAATTGTCAGAAAGCCGTTTTGAGCCATTTGGAAAAGGTGGGTGGCCACTGATATCCACCTGGATCAGTTGCACCACCAAATATTTATACAATGTTCTACATATATAACATAACCATTACCAATATGTTGTGCCATAAGACGTTTGATGACATACCCTAGATCTATCTAAGTCCGTTGCCAAAGAATATGATCTAGTGAGGCCTATTGTGAACTGGGTATTATAAATGACCCTTCATAAATTTTGGAGTGGTCATTACATTTCTTTGGATATGGGTGGCAGAGAACTTAATGATTTGTTTACTATCAACATGATCCCAATACGTGTTATATTAGACATGTAGACGGTAGTTAAGGACCAATCCCCACCTCACCCCTGTCGAGATAACTATCATTTCATTCGAATTAACTATGGTAAAAAGGGCTTTCCCCTTCCTTAATGGAATTTCGAGGAGTACATGAACCCTAACTAAACTATAATGAGAGTCTAAACTATCTATCAATTCCATTTTTCAAGGATTGAGGTGGAATCCACTTTGGATACAAGAGAGAAGGTGTAAAGGCCCTCCTTCCAGAGTGTTTAAGGTGTTCTAAGAACAACCCCTTGGGATTATCGTGAGTTTAATGCGTCCCTCTGATATCTCACCACCTTTCCGTAGCTATAGTACTGGGCTTTATAGACCACCATTAAACGTCAATAGATTGGTAGATGGGCACTAGGGATACCATTTTCATTTTCCTTCTTGTCACCAACTATGTGTGTTCCTTGCGACGATGGTTGAGTTATCCAACATTCTTTGTAACTGTTCAATACTTGAGTTGTGGACTCGTGATGGAACCAAATGTTTTGGTGGACCTCTACCATGGGGACTCCACTTAATAAGGTAAGAGCATCTGGTTATTCATTTCATGAACCACTGTAATATATAAAAAAATTATTCATATTATGGAGTGATTTTCCATGAAGTTTGCTTGACAGTATGGCTCAGATAACAGAAAGAGGTCATGATAGTATGGCTCGGATAACAGAAAGAGGTCATACGTATGGGGTCTTTGTCTTACTTTTCTCTAGTTACAGTCATAGTCCTCTTTGTTGTCTTACTGTATACACTCACCACTCATTAGGTTGTAGTAATTCATCTCTGGTTTATCTGAGGAAGGGTAGCGTTGAAATAATGTATCTCATCTCTGTTTGGATCTCCACTCGTTGTGTAGTGCGGGACTGAAGGTCTCTGCGATTTTCAGCATGCTAAGATAATTTATTGTACCAACAAAGTCCCTTGCAATTTCTCAGATGTTATTCATCATTTTTTCTATCCCCGTCATTTGATTCCAGTGGTCAGGGATTTCTATGTCAATCATTGAATTAATAACATAGCCCTTGTAATTATTATTAGTGGATATATAACTCGACTATTAGGTCTCCTTTGTCCTGCATGTGGAAACTATGTTTCAGATGTCTAAGCACATCATGATTATTCGTTTAAAAGGTAGGCTAGGCTCGATAGTTAGATCTACTTCTGGTATAAAAGAAATATCAAGGCTCACACTGCTCAAACTAGTATATGTTGTCCATGTATGAAGGAATTCAGTATAGTTTCTTAATCTATTTTGTTATTCGTGAATGTTGTGTAAAGATTATCTTGTGTTTTAAATCATTTTCTTTTTGGATTGATACATAACACTGATGATGGGCCCTATTTGATGCAAGGGTACCCATCAGTGATTTGTTGCCCCCATCTATCCTCGGCCCCGAGAGTCTATCTAGATGGAGATCAACTGGGGAGGAAGTCATGCGAGATAAAATTGGAAGTTAAGTGATGTCCGAGCATTATTTTTTTATTTTATTTTATCACTTTGTTCATGCTTTCCTCAAGTTTCTTCTTGAATATAATCTTCTAACTTTCGTATGGTGATTCTTCCACGCATTTTCATCTACACAAATATTTGCGAAAAATCATCTGTTTTCGACGCAAAAGGTATTCGAGTTCCCTTTTGTAACCCTTCTAGAGTTTGAGCAATCGGTACTGCAACTTTACATATTGTCTTTCCATGTCATTTTCCTCAGTCTCCTATCAGTTTTGGAAAGGGAGAAATATTTCCCAACAGAAACTTAAATCTTGATCTTGTTATTAATATGAATTCTTGCATCATTTTAAGCATTGGATTACTCTATCCATTTGAAGTAATGAAAAGGTTGTTTAAACAAATTCTCCTTATCATTTCAGGCCTCACCCTCCTTTGGGAATTAATTACTGTGGACTATAATTCAATTGAAGGATCTGTTTTTTTTTTGTAAATAAAGGGGGTGGTTCCTGTTATATTATAATAGGCAAAAAACAAAATTGCAGGGGAGGCCAGCTGTCCCGCCTAAGCAGGAAACCGGGACAGTTGGGCACTCCAGTCCACGTGTTATCCAGTTTACAAAGTGAGAAAAATACATGCATGATGTCTCTGCAACGTCCCGCCCGAAGGAAACCAGGACGTGCAGGCAGAGTCTGAAAACTAGCACTATTACCTAAGGCTAAGAGACAACTATAGTTTCCTAGCTTAACACTTAAACTGAAAGA